>JAJTUO010000012.1:1200000-1534889 GCA_021399455.1 Flagelloscypha sp. PMI_526
ATAGGATCTATGGAACGCGATTGAGAGAGTCGTTATGTAACGGAAGCATGGAGCAGAAAAATTAGGTAGAGGCTCTCCGTCATGATCTCGAATCGTTCCAAATGTGTCGGGAGTGCAATGAAGTCGCTTAAGGGAGGAGATGAGCGGGAGTTCGAGTCCCTGGATAGCCGGCCAACGAACGATCATCGTCGTCAGATTTGGACAGCGAGAGGCAAAGGTAGAGAGGTCAAATCGGCAAGTGAATTCGTGGTCTAGAAATACGTGGACAAAATGGCCAGCTCGAGCAAGGCGCGGAGAGATCACCTCAGAACAAAGAGAATCGACTTCCGAATAATGTCTTTGCTCCAATGTATGAAATAGGATTGAATCAACCCTGCAAAGAGTGGTAAGAAATTGCAAGTTCGATGCTTGCAAGTCAGAGCATTGTCCCACCATTCTTGAACTTCGCTGGAGACCAGAGCCAATTGCCACGGATTATCATGACATCTTGCAGCCCACAGAAACACCTCTCTGGAAATATCGAGAGGAAGGTCTGGAATAGGAAGAATCGGTAGAGCAAGAAAGTCGCGAATGACTTGCTCAATTATTCCTAGTCTCTCAAGCTGACCCTGAAATCCGCGAAACGTACGTGAAGTTTCGTCGACTTCGAAGCTGAGACTGCTTCTGAGAGACAGCTGGCCATCATGCAGGCCATCGAGGGCGCCCATGAACCACGCTTCGTTGAAGAAGGAAGAGCGGTGGTTCTCACCTAGCAGGTAGTTTACTCGAAAATCTTCGACAAGCGCCATTTTGAACCAAACACCACCGCCTTTACTTCCCCACATGAACATGGTAGAATGGCCTGCTGGTAACTTCACCATAATCTTGGAGCTCGCAGGCCTCGGAAGATTGGGTGGATTATACAAGTTTGGATGATATGGCGGGCAGAGGCAAGGTACTCGGCTTTTCTGCGAGTCCAAGGCAGTGACATCTTGCGGCGGGCTATTTTACCTGATCTCCATGATATTGGTTTCAAGGCAATAAAAATTCAATAGACATTGGAATATTTTGGTTGTCGGAGGGTCTAGAACACCGTCACTTCCATTTCAATACTTTTCCCCGAATCGCCTTTTGCGTTTCTCAACAATTTGTCGGCCACGTTCACACCAGTCTCCATCCCAAAACATTGCCTTCTGAGGCCACCATGGAGAGATGCGGTGGTCGACCTGTGAATATTCAAGCGCATCTGGATGGTCTTGAGCATCATTGACACTAACAACAACAAGAAGCCGATGATCTAATGAGCCGTCCGCCAAAGGTTGAAGGACACTGTGATCTACTTTCTCTGCATCTTCATACTCATCTTCAAGATGTAGAAAAAAGCATTCCAGTGTAGATGGTAGTCGAGGAAGAATATAATCTCGAATGTATGGGGCTCGAAGAGACAGATCGCGCCAACTTCCTTCGCAAAATGTCATCTTTATCCAAAGAAATTGAAGATGAGGCATTGAGTCTAATGCCCAGTCCCAACCTAGAGTAAGAGTATCATGGGATCCTTGGAATTCCATTGAGAGGGTTGTTATGTAGCGGAAACATGGACTGGAAAAGTCCGGCACATGCTCTTTGTCATCATCTCGAATCGTTCCAAACGTATTGGGGACGCAATGAAGGCGTTTGAGGGAAGGCACGAACGGGAGTTCGAGTCCCTCGATAGCTGGCCAGCGAACGATCATTGTCGTCATATTCGGACAACGAGAGGCAAAGGTAGAGAGGTCAAATCTACAAGTGAACTCGTGGTCTAGAAATACCTGGACAAAATGGCCAGCTCGAGCAAGGCGTGGAGAGATCACCTCAGAACAAAGAGAATCGACTTCCGAATAATGTCTTTGCTTCAATGTATGAAATAGGATTGAATCAACCCTTTAAAAAGTGATAAGAAAATAGCAAATTCGATAGCTGCAAGTCAAAGCCATGGCTTACCATTCTTGAACCTCGGTAGACAAGAGAGTCAATGACCACGGATTATCGTGACACCTTGCAGCCCACAGGAATATTTCCAGAGCCAATTGCCACGGATTATCATGACATCTTGCAGCCCACAGAAACACCTCTCTGGAAATATCGAGAGGAAGGTCTGGAATAGGAAGAATCGGTAGAGCAAGAAAGTCGCGAATGACCTGCTCAACTGCTTCTATTCTCTCAAGTTGACCTTGCATTCCACGCACCTTCCTTGGAGCTTGGACAACCTTGAGACTGTTCCTGAGAGACATCTGACAATCATGTATGCGAGAAAGGGCGTCTGTGAGCCACGCTTCTTCAAAGAAAGGAGAGCGATGACTCTCGGTTGCTACGTAGTCTGCTCGAAAGTCTTCAACGAAGTCCGTCTTGAGCCAAAAACTACTGCCTTTATAACCCCACCAGTCCATGTTTAAATGGTCTGTTGGTAGCTTCACCATAATTTTCGAATTCCCCGACGTTACAATTGGAAGGGTGGGTAGAGGTTCAAGCTTGAATGTCGTGGTGGGTAGAGGGTAGGTACACCGAGGTCAAGTCATCATGCGGCAAGTTGAAGGACATATATCTGGTAATCAAATAAAGTTTCAAGCAAGAAAAAGGCATCTGGGACACAGGAGAAGAACGCCGAAAACACCGTTCCCCGTAATGCCCAGGAAACACTCCATAAAACAGGGACATTGTGTTTCAAAATCGCAGTAAGAAACGTACTTGCACTTACCTTAAACTTTAGCACCCGATAACGAAACTGCATGGATGCCATGACTCACCGCAATTGTCGTGTCGATGGTTCACTAGTAACTCAAACATTGGAATCTAGACAGATCCTTTGTCTTGCGATGGCCCGCTCAATAAGAACCCGACCAACGATATGTTTTGCCTCTAATCCTGTCGGAAAGGCTTAACATTAAACTGGCCGGAACAAACATGAAGAGAATTGAGAAACTGATGACGACCGTTGAAGAAAAGTGGTAGATGCGTGAAAGTTAAACATTTGGTCAACCCACGGTGAACTCGGCCATCCTTTTTGAACCGCATATAAATTACTCCAGCTCTTTCTGCTGGTTCTGGTTAATCTTTTTTGATGGAAGCGAGTATGCCTCCTGTACTGCTACTACTGCAAATGAGATGGTCACTGGAATAAGGCGACCTGGCATTCAAAAAAAGGGCAAGCACAAAAATTGAAGCATCCAAATGAAATAGACATGAGTGTTGTGGTTATTAAAAGGGTATCCGTTGTCGAGAGCTTCATTTTCTCAGTACCGACGCAGGTTTACACTATATGAGCCATAAGGGATACTGTTTGGAGGCTCCAAACATGTGAGCACCGAATTCTCACTTCATGATTCCAAAGTTTCATCCAAAAACTAGGTAAGCTAGTCCAGTTGCCCAGTATAGCATTGAAAGGAGCTGGCAGGCGCAAGTCGCCATGCTATGGTGGGATGGAGATTGCCCATAGGACGCGAAACAACCCTTCCCAAGTTGCCGTTCTCCATTGTTTTCCCCCACAGTAGCTCATCGACTGGCTCTCTGAACACCTAGCTGTTTAGTTAGTCTAAAAGCGAATGGATGATTAGCTCATCAGCCTTTGAAAGCTACCGGACATTCCGCCGGAATGGACTTACACGGGAGTTTTCATACTTTATCGGACCACCTGGATTTTTATCCGTATGATATGGACCTGGTGAATAAAATCCATGTGATGCGAACATATCATACGGGTAAAAAATTCAGGTGGTCCCATAACGATAGAGAATTCATGCGCAACCTATATGAGGGGCGCTCGTCTTTGTTCTTGATTTGAGTCTATCATGGCCCCAACGCTCTCTCTTCTTGAAATTTGCGGCGCATGCACAGTGGCCCTAGCAGCTTATACTCTTGTTTCTTCTCTCCTTGCCTGTCGACGTCGTCTTCGGATCACCACTCCACTTCGCGGTCCCAACATTCGATATTATCGATATTTGGCATTGAATCGAGGTCTTAGACAATCTGAGCGCCCACATTTATTATACGAGAAATGGGTTAGCGAATTTGGATCCATAGTCGACATCCCAGCATTGTTCTTCTCGAAAAACATCCTCGTTGTAGATCCCAAAGCTGTTGCTCACTTCTATGCAAATGATCCCGCGATTTACGAGCAGCGTCGTGTCACAAAAGTGGTTATCGATGGTTTAGTAAGTCCTTTGAGAGTCTCTGACCTGAGTCATTGCTGATTGCCTTCTAACTAGTTGGGTGTTAACAGTACTTTCATCCTATTTTGCGTTGGACTAGTTGCTAACTTTGTGTCCGCTCATTAGATATTCTAAATGCACAGGGAGATGATCATAAACGGTACTCTTCTTGTTTGATATTGCGGAAATGGGTACTGATCCAAGAACAACAGCCTACGCAAACTTCTCACCCCCGCGTTCAGCATCGCTGCTATCCGGCAATTAACCGACGTGTTTCTTAATTCTGCATATAAGGTCCGTTTATTTCGACTTCACACTAGCTGCTCTGCTTGATGTATCTTATTTTATGAGTGCAAAGGCCAAGTCAAGCTGGGATTCCATTGTCGATGGCAGTGGCGGAGAAGCTATCGTCGAGGTTCAAACTTGGATGAACGACATTTCGTATGTCTCTCAATCTCTTATGCGTCTCCAAGGACTCAATTATATAATTCAACTTCATAGCCTAGATAGCATTGGGATTGCTGGTTTCGGCCATGACTTTAAATGCCTTGAAGGAGAGAGCACCGAACTCGTCGACATGCTCTCTGAATTCAATAAGCAAAGTTTTAGTGTTCTTGACATGGTTGTCCTAATGGGATCGTTTCTTTTCCCTCAGGCTCTTGGACTACTTCCAACTCGTCGAAACCGCCTGCTGCGGAATTTTCATAGCACCATGGCTAAAACTGCCCAAGATGTCCTGGATCAAACCAAAAGCGAGACCAAAGCTCTCGGAGAATTTTCTTCCACTGAGAAGAGCATTATTGGACTGTTGAGTACGCACCTTAACCTATTACAATATGCACTCCTAATACTTCATATGTTGCAGTTAGGGCAGAAGCAGCATCAGGACACTCCGGCATGTCATCCAAGGAGGTGATGTCCCAGATGATCACTCTACTCATCGGTGGATACGAAACAACGAGCGTGACACTTACATGGGCTCTCATCGAACTATGCAGGAACTTTCCCATACAAACTCAGCTACGTGAAGAGATTGCCAGCATGAGAACGAACCCTACTTATGACGAACTCTCATCTCTACCTTTCCTTGACACCATCGTACTGGAGACTCTCCGTTTGCATCCACCAGGTGCAGAGAAGGCTCGAATTGTATGTCGTTCTTGATGCCTATTTTGAAATTCACTCGCTCAAGTCGTGAGCACCGCAGGCCAAGAAAAATGATATTCTGCCCCTCTCTCGTCCCTATACCACCTCAACTGGAGAGGTGGTTGACCGAATTTGCATTGCAAAAGGTAGCAAGATCACTGCCCCTATTCATATGATCAACTGCTCAAAGGCAATCTGGGGGCATGATGCCACCGAGTTCAAACCCTCTCGATGGACCAACTTTAAGGAAACAGAACTGGGTGCAAAGGAATATCAAGGATATAGACATATCCTTACGTTCTCAGATGGTCCTCGAATGTGCCTGGGGAAAAACTTTGCAGTTGCTGAACTCAAGGTTCCTAGATTCTTTTTTTCTACCGAGTTACCCCCCGGGCTTAACCTCTTACACAGGCTGTTCTATTCGTCCTAATCAAGAACTTCAAATTTGAGCTTCCGGATGGCCCAGAGACGGAAATCACTCTACACCGGTCCATTATAAAGCGCCCGAAGGTTGTTAGTGAACCGGGTATAAAGGTATCTTTAAGAGTCAAGAGGGTATAATAGACACTGTTGGTACTGTCCGCAGCATAATAGATGCACTGCAAACAGCATTAGTTCATCGTGTTACAAGACATATGGACTCCCATCACGTTCGCCTGTTACCTAGCTCTTCTACAGCTGTTCGCAGCCAGAACAGTTGACGATGAGAGCTTGAATCGGGGATTAGTCTAGTTTACGATGAGTTTGATTACAGTTTGTCCGTTCTTCTATGGTGTCTTCGGGTTACATATGTCTCGTAACCTTTTCTCGCCATCTAGTTCAGGGCGAGAAACATTCACAAAGATTAGGCACCAAGTGTCCTCCTTCGCAATCTTTGGTTTTACGCTTTATCGTCGCAGTAGGCACATGTACAATACTTCGAGGAAAAGATGGCTCGATAAACACGACGTGATGCTTCACGTGGTGTCACAATTTGAGCTCGACAGCTTTCCTCATGAGCTTCGACATCAGGAAATTCAGCGACGGCTTTTGGAACCCGTTCTACAGCATCTCTACTGCTTTTTACTAATCCGTGCCAACCACTGGTTCCTAAACAAAGCACAACTGGAGAAAATGCCGACGGAACCATCAATCAATTTAGAACTTCCCATGTCGGAAATCCCCTATAAAGCCATGGCCACCTGGTGCTTGCTCCCAACTCTCATTATCAATGGCTACTGACGTGGATGAATCTCTCCCCACTTACACCGCGAAAGCTTCTGCTTCGGAAGCTCCACCAAGCTATCAAGCGCCAACTCTTTATACGATTGTTGGACGCAAGACCTCTCCCCTTCTAAGTCCTATTCAGCTCAAGGGACATTTGGCCTTATTAAAAGGCTTTGCGGAGCTGAAGGAGAAAGTTGAAGCTCTTGAGAACCCTACGAAAGATCCATTCCCATTCCTACCAGCTGAACCGGAGAGGAAGTGGTCATGGTTTGTCGGGCTGGCTGTGGAAAGGTCAGGATTGTTTCTTTGGATAAGATTCCTGACATACTAAGAATAAAGCTGTACAGATTCTACCTTTGGATGAGAGCGACTCTTTCGACAGACATTGAGAAAATCCCGATAGAAGATCGTTTACCTCCTCTGGATGTACTCATGGTCTTACACTCTTACCTACTCAACCCGTGGTCATTCTACGAGGATACACATAGGAGTCTTGAAGTTCAACCTCTCCTCGCATATGCCGATGCAATGTCCCTTGAACTAGTATGTTATCTACTCCCTCATCAGTTCTGTTCACAGCTGACATTTGGTCTCCAGCCCAAACTGCCTGGCATTCTTGAAGCACCTCCTAGCGAAGCTAGAATCGATCTATGGTCGAGGAGAATGCCCGTCCCCTTCGACCCAATCGACTCAGCAAAGGTCATGGAAAGTAAGGATATAATATGTCCGGTTTGTAAGAGAGCCACCTCAGCCAGTGAGACTTTCTTGTCTGTCATTTTGAAAGTTAAGAAACTTAGTGTCTATTCTAGTGTATATGACTTATAAGGGAGATGGCTATCTTCAAGAGAATTTCAAGTTAACGTGTTCTGGGTGTTCGGTTGAGATTACTAGGCCGTTCCTTGGCGCGGCAAGGTTCTGTCGGGACTTGACTTCGACTGCGACAGGATGGTTCGGTGTGATTGGGTGAGCTATCTTTTGCAATTATTCATTATTTTCGGGATACTTATTTCATCAGAGGGACTCTTTCTTCTTCTGCTCTTGGCATCAAGGGTGAAGACGACAAGATGTTAACCGTTGCCGGCCTCATTAAAGAACGCATCACTAAGGGAATGCAGACACAAATAGTCTTGGAGAGTGCTAGTAAATGGAATGCTGAATTCTTGTTGAAGTATTATAAGAACGATGTCAACAAATTGTGGAAGGAAGTGGGATTGGCGATGCGGGGCGGTGGTGGCAGTTTGTCTGTATTCTTCTGACAGGTCTTCGCACACTTTTGACTCACGCTCAAACATTTAGATTACCACGCGTTCAGTCCGCTTACACCGACGACAAACCGTTCTCTGTCGAGCTCACTGGAGCAGTTTGGCGCCAAGGGTCATTTACAGGCAAGATGCATCACGAATTCGGTTGGACCAAACCTGGCTATTTCGACACCGCCGAAGATGAGCGAGCCCTCGTTCACTGCATAGCTCGATATCACGCATTCCTCGATCTTATGGCCTCCCAGCTGACCACCTTTTTCGTTCCTACGTTGGACATCGACCTCGCTTGGCATACGCACCAATTGATGCCGTCCAAGTATAAGAATGACACTTTAAAGTATACACTTCGGTTCATTGACCAGTTTGTCTCCCCTTTCGCTGGTTGTACCCTTTTCTGATAATAACAATAGCGATGACAAAGTCATGGAGTCAACGCTCAGCACTGCATTCGATATTACATGCCGGGCCTGGTTTGTAAGTTATTTGCACCATGTTTTTTTCGAGACATCCTGATTTATTTTCCACAGAGCCGCTTCAATTCTCGCTACACGTATTGTGGTTGTCCAATCCCTGGTGAAACTGTGGGTCAAAGGCTTTCAAGAATGCTGTCTTCGAAGAGCGACGACGCACATACCAAGGACTCCTTCCTCAACCCACCATCCGGTCGGAATGACGTTGCCGCAGCGACACACCCTTCAGATCATAATGCCGTCTTTGTCATGAGTCGCAAAGCTCAACTCGACAACCTTCGCAATGGTCGTACACACAAGGCTAATAAACGAAACAAGAAAGAGGAAGAGAGGGTTGCAAAGGGCAAAGGAAAAGCGGGTGATGCAGAAACTGTGAAGAGGAGAGAACTTGGGCATGATCCTGCTTTTATTGCGCCTGTGCCGATGTATTATTATGGTGGGGTTTATCCCGTTGGGTGTGCTGCTTGGGGAGGAGGGGTCGTACATGGAGGATGTGCTGTGGGTGGTGGAGCTTGTTCTGGTGGCGGTGGTGCAGCGTGTGGTGGTGGTGGTGGATGTGGAGGCGGGGGTGGATGCGGTGGTGGTGGTGGGATGCGGAGGGGGCGGTGGATGCGGTGGCGGGGGAGGATGTGGAGGAGGAGGCAGTTAACCTCCTGAGATATTCTTTATTCATTTGATTATGTGCATCTATCCATGATTTCATTGTAATATATACACTAATCTATGACGAAATCATGACATTTATTGTACGAAAACGGAGAAGTGATGAGTGAAGACTAGCAGTGTAGAATGAGGCAAACTGACTTGTCGCTTTGCGAAGAGTGACCTGCACTTTGACCACTCATACACATACATACTCACACTAATAATGATGAATCGATTTAAATCCACCACGCTCCCACAACCTCCGGAACACCAGCAGAGGCGTTTGAGATTGAATTACAACTAAGAGTCTATCATGTATCATTCGTGTGCATCCAAGCAATAGAAGGTTTATATAAGAAGTATGATTCAATTCTATTCAATGACCAAGCAAGAACAGAAATTATCAACGGCTAATAAACTATCCACATTCCATTCACCACAATAAGGCCCTTCGTCATATTGTAGAAGCCTCGATAACCGGACCAGACTCTGGTTCATTCTCTGCATTCCGAGCAGCGGCACTCTCCAGAATCTTGGGTTGTTTCGCTGCGAGGCAGGAGTCCAAGGGTTCTGCCGAAACGAACTTGAGCAATCCAAGACCTAAACAGAAAAAAGTCAAAACCGTGCAGCACACTCTGAGAATGACGGCAGCATACCCTTATCAGAAACGATCACGACCTGTTCAAATGCGTCTTCTGGAAAGTCGAGATCAATACCTGGACTCCTAGCAACGTCTGCAAGACCTCTTTGGCCGACCAAGAGCTTGCCGGTGCCTGAAACGACATCAACGCCTTTGAACTCGTCGAATCGCTCAAAGACTCGCTTCCTAATGACTTCACTTGGAAAGGGGTTTTTACCAGTTCTCAGCGCTTCAGCAGCGGTCTCGATGTCTGCATCAGAAGGAAATTGAGTAGGTTTCTGTCCACCTTTGGGAAGGTTAAGTTGCTTTGCAATAGCGGCGCCAAGTCTGCTGTGGTCCGCTCGGAACTATGAGGTTTCCGTCGATGAGAGTAAAAGATAAAGGTCAAGCGAGGAGGACGAACCTGTTCTGCTGCGGTGCCAGAACCCACTTCCAACGGTCTAAAGTCATATCAGATATTGGATCTAAAATAGAAAAATAGCATAGGTAGCGTACGTGAAACCTGCACCTAAACTAAGCGCTGAGCAATGGAAGAACATTAATATTGGGACCCAAGTGTTAGGGCACAGTTTGACTCACTAACAATGGAAACTCCTCCTTTTTCTCTGCATTGTTCCGCCCTGACAATGATTTAACCATAATAACGGAGGTGGTAAATGAAAGACCACTTACAAAAAGATCGCACCGAAAAGCTCAGCATTTCCTTTTATAGGAGTAGTGTAAAATCCACCTAAATCAAATCAGTATTCCAGATATGATTCGGATGGCGGATAACTGACAAGTCCAGGTAAATTCATTGGGCCAAATGCGAGGATTCAGCGATGTCAATCCTTTGGCCAATCCAGCTTTGAGTTTATCTACGTTTCCCGTGCACATTGCATGGAACTGGGTAGAAGTGATAGCGCGTCCAGAAATGCCGCGCGTTTAAGCAGACGTAGGCTTTTGGGCTGTCGGAGCCCGGATCGGACATGCAGCTCCTCCAAGTGCGGTCGATGGAGGTGTTACGGGTGCGACTGGGGCACCAGTAACAGGCGGCTTTGCAGGAGGTGGAGCTGCGACTGGCGGCTTTGCGGGAGGCGGAGCTGCAACGGGTGGTTTCGCGGGGGGTGCAGCTACGGGTGGCTTAGCAGGGGATGCAACAACTGGCGGTTTGGCGGGAGCAGCGACAGGTTTCGCGACTGGTGCAACAACGGCTGGCTTCGAGCCTGGCGGTGAAACCACAGCAATAGACCCTTGAGCAAAGAGAGCGACTAAAAGAACGAATGCGGTAGAGATCTGCATGGCGAGATGAACAAGAGAGTGTGTATGAATGGTTGAGATGTTTGTTCGTAGAAGAAAAGTGCCCGGCACTGGAGAATTGCTTTCTTGTCCATAGCATCTTTTATATTTGTGGTGAGAAAGGATCCAGGTATGTTGTGACCTGATTGTCCGGGAACAAGGAGAGAGACGTGTGAATTAGTGGTTCTGCATTCACAGGAAACTCGCCGATCCCCTTAGCACAGATGGTCTTCAGGGACGCAAGAGAATAGTAGTCTGATCCTCAATAGGTAAAACCTTGATGCATCATGACTTTCATTTTGCGACCAAGGCATCGCGACATGATGTTTCAGGACGAAAGTGAGCAGGGGGCGACTCACTTTCTTACGACGAACTTCGAGCCTACGCTAAGCTATTCACCTCTTTTTAGAACCGACCAGGTCACAAGAATACATCCGCAAGCACGAGTACTGTTGCTCGTGTTTTTTGGGATTAGCAGTGGATTAAGGTAAATCATGTTTAGGCCGAGACTGCCCGTCGTTATCGTCTGCTCCAGGTACTGGGCACAACGAAATACGATCAAGTGCTAAGTCGCATGCTCGTTAGGAAGCCACAAGAGCATAAGGAATTCGTTGGTAACCTCTAACTATCCTCATTCTCTCCCCAAAAATGCACTTTTCATGCTGTTATCTTCTTTATACTCTCAAATCTGACAGAAATGGGGACAGGAGAATCCGACAAGGTGGCACTTTAGAAAGATTATAAACCAAATGGTCTCTGCCGTATTTTCCCTCCTTTGTATTTTTAACCCCTCTACAACTCTCCAGGCCTCCAGTTAGACTGTTAATCTTCTGAATGTGAAATTTCTGGCCTTCACCCCCTTTCAAGGAGTTTCGAGTACTTGTTTTGGACGAAGTCTAGTGTTCGAGAAACATCGGCAGCACGGAGAGGAAATTTTTTCCCAGCAAAGTTGAACCCGAAACCCACTATCTAGTAGTCTGTACACGAGTGTGATCTCTGCTTGGGTATTCGAGAGGTAAACCATGGAGGAAGGAATGTGACAATCGAATAGATATGATTCGAATTGGACTCTGAGTTTGTGAGGCATAGACAGAGATTAACATTCAGACGAGGGTTCTCTTGGTCATAGAAAACAAATATAAAATAATGGTTCAATCCAATTCAATGACTAGGCAAGAACAGAACTGATCAACGGCTAATAAACTATCTACAATCCATCCACTATAATAACCCTCTCCATCACTGTTGAGGAGCCACGATAACCTCACCAGACTCCGCTTCATTCTCTGCATTCCGAGCTGCGGCACTCTCAAGAATCTTGGGTTGCTTCGCTGCGAGACAAGGATCCAATGCTTCCGTCGAGACGAACTTGAGCAATCCCAGTCCTGAGTGGGAAGAAAAGGGGGGTCAAAACCTTGTAACGTCGTCTGAGAATGACGGCAGCATACCTTTATCAGAAACAATTACGACTTGTTCAAATGCGTCCTCCGGAAAGTTGAGTTCGATGCCAGGACCTTTCGCAACGTCTGCAACCCCTCTTTGGCCGACCAAGAGCTTGCCAATACCTGTAACGACATCGACGCCTTTGAACTCGTCGAATCGTTTGAGGACTCGATCCCTAATGGCGATTGCTGAGAAGGCGGTTTTGCTAGTTCTCAGCGCTTCAGCGGCGGTCTCGATGTCTGCATCAGCAGGAAATTGAGTAGGCGTCTGTCCACCTTTGGGAAGTTTAAGTTGCTTTGCAATAGCAGCGCCAAGTCTGCTGTGGTCCGCTCGGAACTATGTAGTTTCCGTTGATATGAGAATAAAAGACAAGGATCACGCGAGGAGGACGAACCTGTTCTGCTGCGGTGCCAGAACCCACTTCCAACGGCCTAAAGTCATATCAGACATTGAATCTAAAATGCAGAAATAATACTGGTGGCGTACGTGAAACCTGCACCCAAGCTAAGTGCTAAAAAACAGAGGAACATTAATACTGGGACTCATGTATTAGGGTACCGTTCGACTCACTAACAATGGACACTCCGCCTTTGTCTTTGCACTGTTCGGCACTGAAAACGATTTTGAGGATCGGACGTGAAGATAGAAACGAATTATACTCACAGGAATATCGCACCGAAAAGCTCAGCATCCTCCTTTTTAGGAGTAGCGTAAAATCCACCTAAATCAAATCAATATTTGAAATACGATGCGGATGTGAAGATAACTGACCAGTCCAAGTGAATTCATTGGGCCAAATGCGAGGATTCAGCGAAGTCAGTCCTTTGTCCAATCCAGCTTTGAGACCAGGTACGGAATTGGTGCACGTTGCGTGGAACTGAGTGGAAGCGATAGCGCGTCCTGAAATGCCTCGCGTTTTAGCAGAAGTAGGCTTTTGGGTAGTCGGAGCTCGGATTGGGCATGCAGCCCCTCCAGGTGCGGTTGATGGAGGTGGTGTTATGGGTGCGACTGGGGCACCAGTAACTGGCGGCTTCTCAGGAGGTGGATTTGCAACTGGGGCTGCGCAGGAGGCTGAGCTGCAACTGGCGGCTTAGCAGGAGGTGGAGCTGCAACGGGTGGCTTTGCGGGAGGCGGAGCGGCAACAGGTGGTTTCGCAGGGGGCGGAGCTGCAACTGGTGGCTTAGCAGGAGCTGCAGCCACTGGCGGTTTGGCGGGAGCAGCGACCGGCTTCGCGACAGGTGCAACGGCAGCTGGCTTCGCGCCTGGTGGCGAAACCACAGCAATAGACCCTTGAGCAAAGAGTGCAACTAAAAGAATGAATGCGGTAGAGATCTGCATAGCGAAATGAAGGAGCGTGTGTATGAATGGTTGAGATGTTTGTTTGTAGAGGAAAAGTGCCCAGCACTGGAGAACTACTTTCTTGTCTTTCGCATCTTTTATAAGTCTGGTAAGAGAGGATCCAGGTATGCTATGACCTGATTGCCCGGACACAAGGTAAGATTCCAAAAGTGCGGACGCGTGAATTAGGTGCCAATCCCTTGGCACAGGTGATTTGGGAAGGACTCGAGAGAAGAGAACATCAGTCCTCAACGGTTAAAACCTTAATTGTGATGAGTTTCATTTTGCGAGCAAGGCGCGACATGATGTTTCAAGACGAAAGTGAGAAAAAGGCGACTTACATTCGTATGCCGATGATCCTCAAATACGAATATAGATAGCCCTACGCGAAGGCATTCCCCTTCTTTTTAGAACATACCAGAACACAAGAATCGACTCGAAAGCGTGGGCAATGCTGCTCGTCTTTTTTTAGTATTTGCATTGGGATTAGGGTAATTGATGTGTAGGCCGAGACTGCCCATCATTGTAGGCTGCTCCGGGTACCGAGCACAACGAAACACGATCGAGTGGTAAGTCGCAGGCGCGTTAGGAAGCCACAAGACCATAAGGAATTCGTCACTGCCTTGCAAATTCACCAGTCCTCTTCCCGAAAATGCGCTTTTCATGCTGCTATCTACATTGTGCTCGTTTCATACATTGTGCCAATTGCTATTTACTTACATACAATGAACATACAAGGTAGTTTCATACAACACTAACAAAAAGATGATAGAAGACGAAGGCGGTCAACCTTCTAACGCCTTATTTTTCTTCACACTGACAACTGCGGAAGGCAGAACCGCAATTGTGGCAAGACTTGCAATGCCGAACAAGAGAAGACCTGGGTCGAAAAGAATGTATATTCCGCCCTGATTGCTGGCCAAACGAACACCTGCCAAAACAAATACCACGAATCTGGTGATTATCCAGAGTGGAACTGCAACGAGGAGAATCCAACGAAGAGGCTAAAAGCGATCATCAGTTGATTTTAACACCTGAAGGCGGGAGATAAACATTAAATGTCTCGTTTCCTTCAGTCCCTCGAGTCTTCTTTTGAGTGATAAGAACGGTGGCAAGCAAGAGACAAGTTGCGATGAGCATAAAAGCGGTATAGGTGGCATATAAACGAAATATATTCTCAAAGTCTTCACTCGTGCCATCTAAAATGATGTTTCCCCGCAGAATCGGGTAAACGATCCCACCAAAGAGGGCCAACAGAGAAAGGAGAACGAGAGTGGCACGGAAGAGGAAGTGGCGTCGCGCGGGATGGTCGATTTCGGTTCTAGATGCCCCCCAAACGGTGTATGTGTGAGCAAGGAGGACTAACAACCATGCAATTGTGGCCAAACGTCCAAATACGGCTGCTGCAATTGAAATCCGATAATTCTTTAAATAGCTGCGCCCAAAACAACCAGTGGCAGCCCAGCCATGAGCGATTGAAAGCGATTCAATCGCAGTCAGGACGTAGAAGAGAAGGCTGAGGCTCCAAGCAAACCATGTGAACCAACGTAGTGGTGCCAATCGACCGGTCATGGCACCGTGATAATGTTTCGCAAGCCAGTACCCTCCTCCAAGGGTAAGGGGCCCATAAATGATTGCGAGAATAAAATCAGAGAGCGTATTCCAGGTCCAGTAAAAATTCTCCCAGAAATAAGTCCAACAAACCATGAAGAAGTCCGTAACCCAATCTGTGGGGCTAGACCTGGAAGTGAGCGATCCACCACCTCCGCTCCTAGCCAAAACAATAGCTGCAAAGAGCAGAGCAAGAGCAAGTCGGGTATGCATAGAGGATGTGAAGCGAAACTGACACAACACTTTCGCAGCTTTTAAAGGGCCTGTGGCACCCACCTCCTACAGCATCATGGCCATGAACCCTCATTTATTACGTTTATGTACATTATGAACATTGTCTTGTCTGCCAGCAATGACAGTCCGATAACGTATATTTCAAATCCTCTGCTGTGTCAGGGTCTGATTAAAGCTTGGGGTCGTAGGCTTTCTGAACTCCGCAACACGCTCAAACTCGAAATTCCATTGAAGTCTAGCTGTAAACAAGGTGTGTCTGCGCTTCGCTTCGATGTCTGCGGGTCAGGGATCCTAGAAAAGTACATCAGAGTGGAAAGTAACGCAACTCTTTGTGATTACTGGTGGTTGGTAGTCGATCATAAGCGAGCACTTGCCGACATCTCCCTCCTTCAAAATTGAGATATTGTCAAGGATGAAGACACTTTTTTCTATAAGCTAGCATACCGTGGTAATCTTCCACTCGTGTCTTGTGATTGGGTTAAGCATCCAGACAACCCTGAAAAAATAATCGAGGGGTTGTCTCAGACTCGGAAACAAGGAAACAAGAGGTCTGAAAATGGGCATGGGGTAAACAGGCGTAAACATCATTTTTGACATCTGCGTATGGCATGTCCGCAAGTTAAAGTAAAGCACCTAGGTCTCCAGAGCTCAGTTCATTTAGTCTGGTGACTTCTTCAGCTGCGTCCAAATTAGACAGGGTTGATATAAAGAATTATGATTCAATTCTATCCGATGACCACGCATAGACAAAAAGGAATCATGGCTAATAAACTATCCACGTTCCATTCACCACAAGAAGCTTCTCGATCACTGTTGAGGAGCCACCAGAACCTGACCAGACTCTGCTTCATTCTCCGCATTCCGAGCCGCCGCACTCTTAAGAAGTTGGGGCTGCTTCGCTGCGAGGCAGGCCTTCAGTGGCTCCGCAGAGACGAACTTGAGCAATTTCAGACCTAACGTGAGAAAAGCGTCAAAAGTCTGCAAGTCTGCCTGAGAATGAAAGCAGCATACCCTTGTCAGAAACAATCACGACCTGTGGGAACGCATCGGCCGGGAAGTTCAGACCGATGCCCTTGGCCACGTCGGCAAGACCTCTTTGTGCTGGCAAGAGCTTCCCGGTACCAGAAACGACATCAACACTCTTGAATGCATCGAATCGTCCAAGAATTCGAGTCTTGATGGCATTTGTCGTAAAAGCGATATCTTTACCGGTGGGTGCCTTGAGAGCAGTAATGGCTTTCGTAATATCTGCATCAGAAGGAAATTTGGTTGGTGTCAGTCCACCTTGCGGCAGTCCGAGGTTTTTCGCGATGGCTTTGCCGAGTTTGCTGTGATCACTTCGGAACTATGTATTTCTTATCAGTACGAGAGAAAAAACAGGGATCAACCAGCGAAACGAACCTGTTCGGCTGCGGTACCAGTGCCAGCTTCCAACGGCCTAAAAACATGTCAGATATGGACTTTAGATGCAAGAGAAGTATTAGCCCCATACGTGAAACCTGCTCCTAGGGTAAGTGCTGAAAAGCAGATTCACATTAATATCGAGATTCGAGCATAAAGTTACAAGGTGACTCACTAACAATGGAAACGCCTCCTTTGTCTTTGCATTGCTCTGCCCTAAAGGTGATTTCAGTGTTGTGATCGAGTACGGAACTTGAAGACCGCTTACAAAAAGATCGCACCATACGCTTCAGCATCCTCCTTCTTAGGCGTAACATAGAATCCACCTAATCAAGGTCAGTCTCTGAGAACTTTAGAGCGAGAAACTACCAACCAGTCCAGGTAAATTCATTGGGCCAAACACGAGGATTTAACTATTTCAAGCCTCCTCCTTGTAGAGCGGCCTTGAGCCCAGGAACGGTATTCGTGCAAGTTGCATGGAATTGTGTGGATGCAATCGCACGCGCTGAGATGCCGCGCGTTTTGGCAGAGGTGGGCTTTTGGGGTGTCGGAAGTTGGCATGAGTCACCTCCAGGCACGGTCGATGGAGGCGTTACAGGCGGGACGGGTGCACCAACGACCGGGGGCTTTGCAGGAGGCGCAGCCGCAACAGGTGGTTTGGCAGGGGCTGCAGCTACGGGTGGCTTAGCAGGAGCAGCGACGGCTGGCTTCGCGGCGGGTGGCGAAACCGCAGCGATTGATCCATGAGCAAAGAGAGCTACTAAAAGAATGAATGTGGTAGAGATCTGCATGACGAAAAATGAAGGAGTGTGTGAGTATGTGTGTGTTTGTGAAGGAGTGGGATGGTTTATAGTGAGAAAGTGCCCGGCACTGGAGAATAATTCTCTAGTTCAAAGCAGCTTTTATAAGTTTTTTAGGATGGGATCCAGGTATTCCTTGACCTAACCAGCCGAGAACAAGGTAAGAGACTAATATCTGGGGCATGCGAGGCAGGAGTTCCGCGTTCAAAGGAAAATTTGTCAATCTCCTTGATACACATTGTCTGGGGATCTCGAGGAGGCAAGAGTCTAGTAAGCTAGTCCTCAATGAGTAAGACCTAATGAGCTTCAATGTGCGAGCCACGCGTCAGGATATTGAAGTGCTGATGATATTTCAAGATGAGAGTCAGAAGGAACCTGTATCATTAAGTTCCTTCGTACCAAGACTATCCTCAAATGTGAATCTAGCCTCATGCAGACTTTCTCTTCTACTAGAACCTGGCAAGATATAAGGCTCCATCCGGAAGCGCTAGCAATGTCACGCTTATCTTCTGCATCGGTGTTGAATTAGGTAGCCCGTGGACGCCGAGGCTTCTCGTCATTATTACCTGCTCCAGGTAGTCCCTAGAATTTGGAACACATGGAGATGGACCAGAGTTCTCATCCCCCAACGATTCAACCGAGTGAATCGGCTCCAGGTAAAAAGCTCGGCAACCACTCCTTTCTCGTGTTACAACCATCTCGTACCCTACGAAACGCCATTCTCCCTGCTTTTGCCAGTACATTTTTCAATGGCTGCCTCCCCCAATAGTATTTTACCAGAGGACATAGAAGAGGAAATCAATGCTATACTTCTTCACAATGTTCCTAGCATGAGTGGAACAATGTCTCTCGTTGCTTCGAGATTCCATACATGGTATGGAAATTTCTCCATCATCCGTATCTCTTATTCCTACATCTTTTATCGTTAGGTCGAAGCCAGTTCAGTTCCACACTATCGTTATTCGTAGGCAAAAAGGCTGGACATCTCGTGTCCAGGAACTTGTTCACTTTGCTCCCTTCATTCGAGTCCTAGCCTTCAACCTCTTCAACGTACACGGAGACCTCAATGAAGAAGATATAGATGCCGTCAGGTTACTCATCTCGGCTTGCACCGAAACAGTGAAACATTTAGCTTTGACCTGGATGATCTGGTCTGGCTGCCAGAGCGAAATCAATCGACTCCATCTCAAAAGCCTTTACATCTTTTGGGATTGGGCCTCTGGCCCGCAAATCCCATCGTTGGTCAACTTACAGTACCCTGAAGAACTCAAAGATCTCACCATGTTCTCTCCGGCATATGTCGACAACTTCACAGCGTTTCACTATGAAGGAGCTCTCTATCTTCCAGACATCAAGAGGTGCACGAACCTCGAATATGTCACATACGCAGCTGATCGGTATACATCTCCGACTGTTGGTAGTCTATGTGAAGATTATCCCAACTTGAAAGGCGTTATGTTTCTGCTCGTGAACATCCCGAAAGAACACTTGAACGAAGATAAGGAATTGGACTTGTGGGAGGATGAGAAATATGCCTATGCGAACTTCTCCTCAGCTTATTTACCGAGGTCGGCGGGGATTCTGAGTGAGTGGGTCGCAAAGATAGAAGGAAGAGAGAGCGTTTTAGTTCATCCCCCGCCTCATGAATTAGAGGACATGGAGTAGCGTTTGAAGTTGTGGCTCTACGTATATCTTTCATGTTGGTAATTATTGTCATATCTATGGATTTGTTTGGTGACCTGCTTCCCTACCCTTTAATGGTGTTCTGGATTGTGAATGTTTTCCATTCACTACATCTAATATACTACGACACATTGAACGTACATCCAAAAGAAGCGAAACAATTATTACGACGGTTTTGGGACTTCAAGTCCTTCACCAGCTCCGGATGGGAAGTTCCACATCACAACAATATCTCCATCCTTCCCAACTTCCTTTGCAACACCTATTGAGGCCCAAACTGCATGGGCAGCTTCCATTCCGACAACAATGCCCTGGCTCTGAACAACAAGGTTAAACCCTTTCTTTGCTTCTTCGTCATCCACGACCACGAATTCGGCTCTCCCCTTCTCTTTCATGGATGCTAATTCAGGCGGAGCTCCGGGGTAGTCCATTGCAGAGGCAATAGAATGTGTGGCAGATATTTGACCGGCTGAGGTCTGCAGGAAGAGCGACTTCATTCCGTGAAGGACGCCTGGAGTTCCTTGAGCTAGGGAGGCACTGTGTAGGCCGTTAGAACCTGCATAACAAACAGATGAGTACAAGTGAATAGGATAACAATAAACCCAAGAGTATCTTACCACCAGCACAAACTCCCACAAGTCTCACATTTTCCTCTTCAACGAACGTATGAAAGGCGCCGACAGCATTAGGTACAGCAGAGACAACAGCATTCGGCAATTTCTTCATTTTCTCCATCATTTGAACCTTCACCTCTTCACCGATGGCTTTGGAGAAATCACGAAATATTGTTGGGAATGGATGAGGACCCGTCGCTGAACTTGGCATATAGTAGGTCTTCTGTAGACTTCCAACCCAATCTCGTTGAGTGTCATTGATCGCGTCTTTGAGAGTCCCATTTACACGAACGAGCTACAATTAATGGTAAGAGCCAAAAAAAAAAGGAACTCGGAAAACTCGGGACGAATTGTAGCTACCTTTGCACCAACTTCCTCAATTCGCTTTGCATTCCAAGCGTGCCTTCTGGAATCCTGCAGTCCCATGTAAACGACGCATTCAAGACCAAGCTTTTGACAAGCAAATGCAACAGCCACGCCGTGGTGTCCTGATGCTGTGTCAGCAATGACGCGCTCCTTGCCTAATCGTCGTGCAAGAAGCGCCTACAGGTACAAAACGATCAGCGAGCCGCTTAATCTTTTAAGAGTGGAAGTTACAAACCTGGCCAAAAGCGTTGCGGTATACAGCTCTGAAATTGTCATCAGAACAAGTATGAAGGTGGTAAAAAACGAAAGGAGCTCTACCTTCCATCCCGTTTGAGCCATATCCGCGGACCACCAGCAGCCTCAGTCGAGCCCTTGACCAATACAAGAGAAGTCGGCTGCGCTAAACATCCCAAATGTTCTTGCAACTCCTTCGCAAAACACGGGTCCTGTAATGCTGCATGATGTGCACGCTCTACTTCGACCAACGGTTCCACCAAAAAATCGGGTACAAAACGGCCACCAAAATCCCCAAAATACGAAGGAAGTGGACTGGAAGGTATGGATGTTGACGATGGATCATTTGTTGTGTCAATATTTGCGACATCTCTGACTTCTGTAGACCTCCCTTCGACAATCTCTCGACAAAAGTTCTCCACGACAACCTCTGGACTTGGTCCTGAAGCTGAGGAGGTTGATTCATTCAAAAGCGCGAGAATACGACTTCCAATTACAACGGCATCTGACCCAGCTTCTTCGACGACATCGAAATGGTCTCGTGTTGAAACTCCAACCCCAACTGCGAGGGGAGCCTTGACATGTTGTTTCACGCGTGCGAGGACCTCTGGAAGGGCGTTGTTCATAGTTTTTCCGCCTGAACCGGTGATCCCCATCTTTTTGTTGAAGGCGTGAATCCTCTTGTGGTTAAAGAAAGGGATGAGAACCGACCTTTGAAATTGTATACACAAACCCGTCGGCGATGGAACCAATAAGTTTAATGCGTTCCAGGGATGTTGCAGGACTAATTAATGGTACATAGAAGAGCCTTAAAAAGGAAGAAAATTCAATATTTGAGGAAAGAGTAAAACTTGCGTAGACTCACCAATGTTCTCGACATTTTACACGAAATGGAGTTGCCTCTTCAGGTGGTAAATCGGCCATAATAAACCCATTTGCGCCGGCATCTGCAGCTTCCGAAATGGCGCGTTCAAAACCGTACACGAAGACAGGATTGTAATATCCTATCCAGCCAGTTAGTTCATGACTTTCTTTTGGGCTGAAGAGATAGACTTGCCCATTAATACAACAGGGATAGTCAACCCTTGTTTTCTAGCCTCTTTAACAAATCCCACACAGGCGGCATAATCTACTCCTTGTCGAATTGCAATCTTGTAAGGAACCCTCGCGTTCAATTACAACTTCATTTCAGTCCGGAAAAGTGCTTACAGCATTCGCAGCCTGAATAACGGGACCATCCCCAAGAGGGTCTGAAAAAGGTAATCCAAGTTCGACAACATCTGCGCCTCCTCTTTGCATAGCAAGGAGAATGGGAACCGTATCTTCGCGTCGAGGGAACCCAGCCGTTATGAATGTAACCAAAGCTGGACGGCCAGTCATTTTTTCGAGGAGGGAGAGAGGGAGGAGGGGTGAAGGGTATTAAGGAGGGTGCATCTTTTGAAGGCTGACGTCTGGTCTCTTCTTAAATTGTTTCGTACGACGATAGATGGGGATGTGGGTACTTGGTGGTGCGGAAGCAAATTGAACAGTGGTGTGTTCCTATCAACACCCAACCTGATGTCCTCGAAAGGAATTTGTTCAGGGTTCATTGGAATTTCAATGATGCACAGTTTTCTTTTTATTCTCTTGATGCAATGAGAGGAAGAGAAAGCGTTTTCTATCTGGGGTAGAGAGAACATATGGATTTTCAAAATATCCTTTCCAGCCTTTTTTTCCTGATAAAGTAGAACCCTGTCTTTGACCCTGTCGTACTCCCGCTGTGTCGCCGAAGCCCGAAAAATCCAACCCTGTGTCACTGGTAAAATGCTTCTGGCGATCTTCTCGCGCCTCAGGTTCATGAAACTTTTCTAGCCTTCATCATCATCAAGCGATACCAAAAAACGACGAGCACATGGAAGACAGCTAGCTTGGTTCGTACACAGTATTACATTATTTTTCGAGTTCAGCAAATCACACAAGGACCTTCTTGGTCACTTGAAGCAGCTTCAGGAGCAGCCAACCTCGCCTCCCAACGACACTTCAAAGTCCCTTCGTTACCATACAGAGGACATGATCTAGAAGGGATCAAACATTGGTTGTTTGACCAGAAGAGAGTATTAGTGACTTACGGAGTTAGCAAGCTTTCCCCATGAAGGCAGTCTCTCAATCGTGCAGCTTCTGGAGTCGTGAAATGGCCGTTGGCAATTGAAACGAGATCGTTAGTTCTTTTTAGGCGGAGGGTGGCTGGTTTTTTCGATTCTGATTCTGGTTTGGGCAGCGCTGTAGAGGGAGTGGGCAGTTGTTCCACCGATTCTGAAGGTGACTGAGGCAGAGGAAGTGCAACTGGATCCAGATCTGGAACTGGCAAACTGGGTCCAAAAAATATGAGCTGAGAATCCAAGGGAGTTGGAAGACTGGTATCCAAGAGTGAGACGGAGAAGCACCATTCTCCTTCATTGGCTTCCCAACAGCCTGGCCTAGATTTGTCTTCCTGTTACATAAAATTTTCATATTTTAGCTTCTAGTTCTTTTTCTTTTTCAGGGAATGAACTAACCGCGAAAAATGACAGTCTCCAAAGCCTAGACTTTGCAATGAAATCAACTTCTATCCGCTTCAATACAACCATCCTTTGATGGAAGCTATCAAGCGTGAAATCTACAGCAAACGCTTTCTCGTCTTCTTCATTAAACTCGACAGTAACGTCATCTTTACTCCAAGCATGACCAGATACAATACTAGCCCGTGCGTCCTTAAACGCTTGCACTGCTCTGGAGGTCCACAGACGCCGAAAAAGTGCCTGATCGTCGTTGAGCAGGCATGCGTGTCTCATATCCTCGAACGTTTGAGGTTTGATAGGGATAGCGAATTGAAGAAGAAGGCTGAGTATGTCGAGACTGTCTGAGTACGCTATGCCTGGAAACATCGATGACGGATGTTGGATTACAACCCAGTACAAAGCGCTATGGCCGTCCAGAGCGTTCTCCTGGAGAACATCGGAAAAGACGAGCCCTCGGTTATGGCAAGCACTCTTGCATTGGGAAAGGACAGATAAGGCACGATCCCATGACACGTCAGAGCCACGCTTTACGAGATCGCGAACGTAGGAAAGAACTGCTGTATGGGTTTGTTTCCTGTAGAAAGAGGCTTGGAAGGTTGCAGCTAACGGGCTCTTGGGAGGTTCAGGGAATGTAAGTCGAGGGCCGCTGTCTATAGAAAGAGGACTCTGTTTTTCAGAGAACTTCTCATCTAGAGTTGGAGGAGAAGATAAGCCGGATCCAGAGGACGGTCCAGCTACAGCAGTGTCGTACGAAGGAGGTACGTCCTGAGGAATAATGGGATATTCGGAGATAAATCCCTTAGTGTCTTGCGACATCACGTTTGAAAGTCAGAAAGAGTCTGGCAAAAGACGCTGGAGAATATTTATATTGAAAGCGCAGCAGTTGAGGGCTAGCTGCGGTGCACGTCAGAACAGCAACTGTTGAAGACAGTCAGAAAGTGTCTGATTGAGCAAGCAATTTCAAGAATAGATTCCTTGAACCTTCAAGTAAGAAAAAATATGATACCTATAAAGGCACAATGGTGCTGCCGCACGCTAAGCACAGAATGCAGCCCAAGGAAATCTCTCAATGAGTTGAACGATTAGGTTGACGGAACTTGGAGACGAACTACAGGAATCTAAGTTTCAGAATTTTTTTATCCAAGTGCATGGCATGGGGAAATGAAATATGCTGCCATGTATGGAAAGTAGGGAAGTGAGAGCAACGAGTAACTTGGCGTGCCACCGAGACATTTCTCAAGATGATGAGATAACCATGAAGTAGAATGGAATGGTTGGAATATGAATAATATGAAACGGATATGTGATTACCAAAGTCCCTTGCAGGAGATGATGACGGAAAGAAGCAAGAACCAGAGGCTGAGCAATAACACGCTTGGCTTGCAACCACGATCCTCGATGGGCCAGAATGTCGACCACACCAGCCAACTCACATCCACTCCTTCTCGACGAATCTCCTACAACTTCTCGAACACGCAAGGGTCGCTATAGCGCTGGTAACGGCACTGCTAATGTGTCTCCTCTGCCCGCTGAAGGTGGCGGAACCAACAACTATTTAGCCCGCAAAGCCGCACTTGACAACGATATACGAGTCAACGGAGGCTCAGACGGAAGCTTACGACTTTTAAGCCGCACAAATTCACGCAGTTCTCAGTCTCTCACTGCGCTATTCGAGAGAGAACATGAGCAAACAACTGCTCCGTTGTTTATCGTTCGAAACAGTCCAGAGGAACGCAAGGCTCTCGGTCTCAGTGGTCCCAAGCCCCAACAAGGTGGTGATAGCTTAGTCTCTAGAGTCCTGTCTCATGACTGGCATGATTACTCGGACGACGCTATCCAGACGACCGTGTCGCATCTGGAAACCAATCTTCCCCATTCGACTCCTCAATCGACATCTCCTTATCATCCGTACATGTCAGCCATCCGCATCCTTTCTTCAAAGCTCGTAAAAGCAACCGTAGAACTCGAGGAGACCAGACGTTTGCTCCGTGAATTCTCGTCTCAGCGAAAGGCACAAGCGGAGAGCGTCGTGGCCAGCTTACCAAGCTCTTCTGAACGTGAGATTGCTACGAAAGTGCTGAATGCCTTTTTGGACGGTGATATGTCTGTCACGTCGCCTTCATACTCTGTACGTAAACATTGCCCCGTGTCCGGCACGCTAAAGTTAACTGTCAAACATTCTAGCTACTTCAAGAGTCTTTAGAGGAAGCACTAGAAGACGAAGTGGACCTCCCCAAGAGCCTCCCTGCCGACGAAACATTCACCCAGGAATTGGTGAACCGCGCTGATGCATCAACTCCCACTCCAGAGCCGGATTATTCCTTGCAGCTTGCCTTCCCATCCAAACATAGAAGCGACTCTTCATCCATCATCTCTCAAGATACAACAACCAGTTCCGTCCTCACCACCAACTCTCAGCCTCGCAGGCCAAAGACTTCGATGACTGAGTGGATGGGCTCACTCTGGGGTCGACGGGATCGAGTGGTCTCTTCATCACCGTCCATAATCGAGCAAAGTGAAGCACCTACTGCAGCAACGGATGACGCAGATGGCGAAGAAACCGCAAAACCTATTCGTCGTCCCAATATTAACACCAACCGCAAGCGTAGTGCAAAGAGCGTGTTTGGAACATTGAGCATCTCACTCCTTGGTTCTACAGCAGCGGCGTTGAAAGATGAAAAGGCAGATGATGATGGAGACGCATCCTCTATCGTCATTACTGAGGATACTACTGCCTCTGACGCTGCTTCAATCAAATCAACATCAACAAGCACTCACCAGGACGTCATGTATTCGTCGAGTTTGGTGAACTCACTTGTCTCACCTATTGGCGGAAGCTTCAGTGTACCTCCCACTCCAATTGCTCCTCAGCTCTCCTTTGACTCCGATGCGTCCATGACTATACCTACGGAGTCAATCGCAGAAGAACCACCATCAATGGCAGAAATGAAACAAGGCTCCTCTTTGCGCGCAATTTGCAATGCCACTCGAGTCCTTCCCAACGTACTCTCGTTCCCTGACGAAACTGGTCAATTGATCGCTCAGCTCGCTCTAGAGCTTGTTCAGAACGCTAGAGACGAAGGGCTAACATTCAGGGATCGACCTTTGCGAGTGAAAGCGTCTGGAGATATATCAGGTCGAAGTACAATGAAGGATTCGGAGAAAGGCCAGGATGTCACTACTCCCACCGCTGCGTCAGTGTTCGGTGCAGAAACGGCAGCAATGACCTTGAATCGGACATTAGAGCAAGGGACAAAGAAGAAGTCTCGACATCGCGCTTCTGCTTCCAGTGCCTCAGCTGCAATTCTTCCTGCTCTCGCATTGCCGGTCGGCGCCGTCGCACCTCTGTTCAACACATTTTCCAAAGGTCACCGTTCTACGTCAAGCGCCTCCATTTCTACTTCGGCCAAAGACGCTGTCTCGCCTATCAATCCGGTCAATCCTACCTCTATCATTGGTTCCATGAAGAGTGCCATGGGGATTCGTCCAGCTGGCAGTGTAGCTATGGAAAGCATTATTCCAGACTCTTCCAAACCGCCAACTCAATACCTTAATTTTTCCTCCTCTACCAAACCTAATAGGACCCACAATCGCAACAACAGCAGCAAATCCTACACTCCTCTGCTATCTGCCAATTTTCACTTCACAATGCCTGACGCACCCTCGATGAGCACCACGATGGAAGATTCAGCACTCTCAGATCGGTATGGGTTCGTATATTCTGTGAGCCAGTATGACGTCCTCCTGTTGTACCGAGCGAAAGAGTGTGGCTGCACCGCACCTGCGTGTTTGACGGGTGTGAGGATTGCGGACAGGGAGGAAGATGGGAAATGGCCGGATTCCGAGGATGGTCCTGCGGATGGTAGAAAGGGAGAGGAGATGAATGTTGTTATTGGAGAGTGCACTTGCGATGGGTCAGGTGCTCCCCTACCTTCCTCTGGAGAAAACAACAACAGCACACCGCTGTTAGCCCCCACTGGTGGCTCGGGCGATTCAGACGATGCAGATACGAAGAGCATTATCAGCACTAAATCTGCAGACACCACCCCAGCAGGATCTATCAAGAAACGCAACCGCGTGTCACTGGTACCCAGCTTATACTCCGCACCACCTCTAGCCCCGAGTGCTAGCACATCTGTCCTGGTCCCCTCTTCTACAACCCCTCGACATGGCTGCGTTCGAGTTGTCCGACATTTCCTTGATGACCTCCAGTCACTACACGAAGAACGTCAATCAGCGCGTCGAAAGGACTGGGACACATTCGTCCGTTCAAGACAAGCCAACATCGGCTCAACCTCCAAATCATCAGGTCTCTCTTCCAAACAAGGCACGCTCAAAGTGTCTTCTACTACCAGTGCCGCAGCCGCCTTTTTAGGACTGGGGTCGAAAGGCATAGACCTTGAACTCAACGAGGAAGAAGAATTGGGTCATACCGATGGACTACTTGGATTTGGACAGTTGGCGACGAGTGGCAGTGAAAGGAAGGAGTTGGACAAGCTTTTGAGAGCTGGAATTCCTTTGGCTTACCGGGCTAAGGTTTGGGTTGAATGTAGTGGGGCCTTGGATTTGAGAGAGCCTGGGGCGTTTAATGATCTTTTGAATGAGCCGACGGGACCCAGGGAAGGTTATGATGGCAGCCTTGATGCGGTTGATGTGGAGATTGAGAAGGATGTTGGAAGGACGATGCCCTTGAATATGTTCTTTGGAGGGCAAGGTAAGGGAGTTGATAAACTTAGGAGAGTTTTGAGGGCTTATTCTCGGTGAGTTTCCTTTTTTTTCATCTCTCTCCTTTATTCAAATGTTGAGTTTGTTACTTTTAGACGCAATCCAGCCGTCGGGTATTGCCAAGGCATGAACCTCATTACCTCGACTCTCCTACTCGTACATGCAGATGAAGAAGAAGCGTTCTACGTCCTCTGCTCAATTGTCGAGAAGCTTCTTCCCGAAGAGTTTTTCTCTCCAGTCCTCCTCTCATCTCGTGCCTGTCCTTTGGTCCTCATGGAATATGTCAAAGATATGACCCCAAAGCTTCATGCTCATTTAGAGTCACTCGGAGTTGACCTCCCCGCTATTTGTTTCTCTTGGTTCCTCAGTTTGTTTACAGATTGTTTACCCGTAGAGGTACATTTCTAATTTTTCTCTTGCAATTCCCTTTACTCATATCTTCGTGTAGACACTCTTTCGAGTTTGGGATATTTTCCTTGTTGACGGACTAGACGTTCTTTTCCGCGTCGCATTTGCAATTCTGAAGAATAATGAGGCTGAGCTACTTCGTTGTGAATCCATCCCTGCAGTTTATGTAGCGATGGAGAGCTTGCCGACGCGAATGTGGGAAGTGGACAAATTGCTCCAGACCGAGCAAGAACTTCGTTCGACGATGCATCATGCCGATCTAGTGAACAAGCGGAACGCTCATGTGGCTCAGCTACAAGAGTTGATGAATTCATCATAATACAGCCCTTTTATTCATGCTCTTTCTTTTTTTTGCCCATTTTATTGGCTTGCTTTGTTGTGTGTGTTTGATTCTGTGCAATTTGTTCTTGTCTTCCATCCATCTTTTAAATTTGTTACTGTACACGTTATAATACTCGAATGTATAGAACAATGTAATTCGATCTGCAATAGACGATCTATTCATGCAGTGCTTTTTATACCACCAGCAACAGCTATGAACGAACATAACATGAGTGCGAGATTCGGCTTCTTGAGAATAAAACTCACCCTGCCAAGATGGGCGGGACTGAAGGTCCTTCCACCACCTTGTCACATTCGGTTTTTTGCCGGAAGTCAAGAGGTCATATCCAGCAACACCAAAGAGGGTTCCATAAGGAAGGTGGGAGAGATCAGCGAGAGTGACTTCATCACCACCAAGATACTTCTGTGTCGACAGAATCTTGTCATACACATCGAGTTTGGCATCGAGCTTTGTCGCGAAACCGTCAGCAACAGCCTTGTCAGGTACAAGGCCTAGCGCAGGCTTGAAAACCATCTCAAAAACGGCAGCGCTGCAGAAAGGGTCGAAGTTGAATGATTCGTTTGAGGCGGCCTGCTCGAAGAGAGCTTTGGCTGCCCAGAAAATGAGATTTTATAAACTTCAAAGATACGAATCAATTGGACATACCCTTGAGCTCGGTGGGAATAAGGTTATTCCCTTGGTTAGGATATTTGTCACAGATGTAGCGAGTAATTGCACGGCTTTCATAGAGAATGAAACCATCATCATCCTGGTCGATGAGTTCAGAAATATCCCCTCAAGATGTACAAAGGAACATACAATGTAGGGAACTTGACCGAAAGGCTGGTGCTTCAGAAATTCTGGTGCCTTGTGTTCTCCCTTCATCGCATCGATGGAGACAAACTCAAAGGGGACCCCTTCTCATGGAGAACAGTAGCAACACGCTGGCCACAAGTGGACCGTTCAAAGCTGTAGAGCTTGAGTACCATGGGAGCGAGGAGGAAGATCGATGTGTTTATGTACTGTTGTGGCGGCGGCAAGGACCTGATAGTGAGAAACCGAGCAAGAGGTCTTTTTAAATGTTCACGCGATGATGTGTCAATCGTGATCTGCTTTTATTAGTAAGCGATGACAAATACAGAACTTAGAAGGATTTGAGGAGGGGACAAAGCATCTTTAGCAAATAGGGTTTCAAGCGGTCTAATGCGGATGGCTGACTTGGAGAAAACGTGAAGCTGGAAAAGAGGCGCTCATGTGACTTGTAATCGAGGACCGTCATTTTGTTGAATGTGCTCAATCTTCTTCCTACTAAGCAGCATGACACTAGGATGTAGAAAGTTCGTCGGCATAGGAGCATTATGTTCCACCGCATCGGTTTGATAGAAGTTCACACTCGGTTGACGGGAGTAAGCGAAGAACCTCGGCGTTGTTCGTCGTTGCTTAAAAATTGGCGCGCCGTAAAGCGTTATGCATGTAGAATTCCACTTGCAATGCTGCATCGCAAGTATTTTCAACGAGGTCATTGTAGCTGCAGCTCGAGGTTATTCACAGCCCTTAGGGCATTATGCTGACGAGAACCGCTCAGTTGTGACAAAGCACTGTGGAGTTACTTGTGCTGACATAATTAAAGCTTGAAGAGATACTGATTGAAGCATATCTAGCTCACATGCATCACAGCCTTTATAACTTCCTCATTTGTCTCCCTCCAATGCATCATTACTTCCTCGCCCATTGAGCTATCCCAGTACCTTATCCCACGGACCAATATCTTTCCAATCTCCCACTCCTTTCAAAAGTGCTGAGTTCATTCTCAGAATACGACAATGCGAGGCTGCATTGCTTGCACAGCAAATATGAAGAGGATAGTAACAAGTGACAAAGAATATGAGGTACCCAGAAACAATAGTCTATAGGACATTTACATAAATTTACATAAAGAGCAATGGAGATGTAAACTCAAGTTATGGGGGCGCCGTCTACAATGTTGCTCATGGTGATCAACCGGCGTGGCTTACTTCTCTTTCTACTGTCTGATGTCATTCATTTCAAAAGTAGAGTCCCAACTTATCTTTTTGATAGCCTTAGGTGGAACCTCTCCATGAGAAAACAATGCAATGGCATTTTCTTTGTACTTGGAACAGCTTCCGTAGCCTGCCAATCCCCGATTAGATGCCACGAGGCATAGAGCTGTATCTTTTCTTCTTCCTTCAACAAAGCAAGGTTCAGGTCATGGATTCTACTTCTAATCATCCTACAATCATTCTTCTCGAAGGTGAAGAAGACCCCCACAGAACGCCTGTCAGCGGTTTCAATCACATTGCTTCATTGCAATACACAATCGAAAGAACCCCTTCCCCACCTGCACCTGTCTATCTCGAAGCAAGTGTTTTACGGTTTACTCTTCGCCCTCAGCATCGCTACAGTCCTAATGATGTGGACATTGTTAGAAAAGATCGCATTTCTGGAGTGTACCTCTGCGACCTATTACCAGAAGCTTCTTCCCCGGTCGTTATTGACGAAGGCGAGCTTCCTGCTTTCCCCAGGAACAGAAAAGGACGACGTGTTAGGATAGCAGTTGATGTAAGATTGATCCTTGCACTTATTTTACTGATCTGATGTCAGTCACTTTTTGCTACAGTGGCCAGGTTTGGATATGTCGAAGATGACTGACTTCCAAGTCTACACGAAGGATGATAAGAGGAAGACAAGACAGGATCTAATGATTGCCGTTGCTCAAGCAGTGAAGAAGTTTCACGAGAAAGCAACAGGCAAGCGAAGGTGGAAGCTCAATGCCAAAGTTCGGGTTCATCCTTATGAAAAGGTGGACTACATGGGAAGACCAAGGGCACCGCAACCGGTTCTGCCACCTTCTGAGGTCGATTTTAACGACATAAGATTGCTCGCTATACACGCTCAAAGGGATTATTGGTACCCAGTCCTGGGGGTAGACACACTGCCCAAATACCATCATACCATTGGACTTGTTCATCCATCACCACCATAAACACACTTACATTTAGATTGAACATAGTAATACATTATCCTCTGCTCCTCTAGCTTGAAAGCTCCACAGCAAAGGCGACAGCTAACTTGACGTACTCGAAGCTATGAGTATAGCTGAAGCCAGGAACTGTATCCAGATCACCCGAACCGTGAATCTTTGGGTTGTAGCGCCCAAAGCTAGAAAATAGGTTAGAGACTACATAATTCAAGTCTTCATGAAAACGTACTTGGTCTCAAATGGGAAGGAACTGGGATATCCCTGCTTGTTCCAGGAAGCATGGTCGCTACAGCCGTAACCACAAGGAGGACTGGTCTCCTTAGGTGTAGTAAGGTATTTGTCGACAAGCTGGCCCACGAATGTGTTGAGACTCGCGTCAGTAAAGTCGGGAATAATTGCCTGATAATAAGGAAGTCAGCCTTCTCCACTATCGAAAAAGATGGTCGAAGCTTCTTACAATCGTCTCATTGAATCCTGGCTTGGTATATCCTGTCATGTCAAGTTGTAACATCGCTCGGACTGGGACAGAAGCGGATTTGTATTTGGTCGAGATATCCTGGCTTCCGAGAAGACCACCTTCCTCGCCTGCATACCAGTGGAACTCGACTGGAGAAGCTGGCGAAAATCCAGTCTCGATAAGACCACGGATCGCTTCAAGTAGATTCACGGTCCCTGTTCCATCATCATCCATTCCTGAGGTAAGAGTGAGATGTATATACACCTCCTGAAAGGAATATGACTAACCAGGAGCGACACCTGTCGAAGGAGATGCGCCATTTATGGAGTCGAGGTGTGCGCCGATGATGGTAACTTGTTGCGAGTCGCTCGTACCAGGGAACTTGGCAATGACCGATCCCATCGTAAAAGAATGGCCGAAACGGGTGACTGTAGCATTCGTTGGGATAGCAGCATTATCAATGAAACCTTGAACAGTCGAGATGATATATTGAGTAGCCTTCTCTCTAGTATCGTTTTAAGTGGGGTGATTCGAAAGGAAGTTGACGTGCAAACACTTACCCGTTCGCAGATTTATAGTAGCGGTTGGTGAAATTTGATAACGTCTTGAGGTTTTTCTGGAGGTTGTCGAGAACTAGAACGTCGAGGACAGGTTGAACTTGTTCCTGGTGAGACGGGGGGTCATCTGTAATTTCGCTCAGTAAGGAATCTATCAAGTAATGTTGATTACACACATGTAATAGCAGCTTGAGGTTCGGCAAAGAGTGGCTCTCCTTCCTTATAAACATCCGTAACATCAAAGAAATTGACCTGATTCTGCAATAAAGTGAGGAGTTCATCCTCAGTGACCCATTGTAGATCTGCATCTTCAGACAAGCTGAGCAGACGCATTCCCTGAGAAGCCTTTGTACGAAGCTCGGATTGAGTGACAGGTGGAGCAGCCATTGCCAAAAGGCTGGGGACGAGGGCCGCCTGGAGGAAACTAGCAAACTTCATGGCGGACTAGAGGGAAGGAAGGTTCAAAGCGAGAGCCGATTCAAAGAAAAGCATTTATACACTTCGAATGCGCATGCCAAGAGCAAGGATAACTCGAAGAAGCACCATATGGGACTCGAGGTCGACGGCACTACGCCTTGAAAATGTGCCCGAGCCCGCAAGCATCTGGCGACAAAGCTTCCCTGGCGTCGTCGGAACAACAAGACAGCCTTCTACAATAATCATTAGAACCAACAGGATAACCAACAGGTGAGTTTTGGAGGAGGAAAGAGAATCGCCCCGGAGGAGGATTGATCGGAGGTCTTCGGGACCATGAGCGCTCGTGGTAAGAACACTCTTACCCGCATGGCAGCAAAATCTAGCAGCATGCACTCGGTCATTAACTAAATACCTCAAGTATTTCAAGAAGAAGGTAACGCTTCGATCAAAGATATCAATAGTCAAGACTGAGAACGACCAAAATTATTTAATATTTTAAATACGATGGCACACCTAGTTGGGCGAATTCAACCTGTGTTCCATCGCAAAACTTTGCACAACTAGTGTCACCTCTGTTGAGGGTGTGGGAATTATCTTCACCGAATCTGTGACGAGCACTGAAGAGGTCAAATGAGCGAAAACGACATATGGTGTTTACGATTAACCGAGGATCGAAAGGGACCGCAGTAGAGTACGCTTCGCTGCGCCATGAGGTGTTTTCAGTACACATGTAACCACATTTTTGTGGCTAACATCGTGGGGAAGGTGGAGTATTATGAATTGGTTGGCTGACGAAGACTTCAGGAAACTGAAAGTCATCTCCACCTTTTCACAGTTTCGAGAGATTGTAGAGAGTGCGAGGGAGTCTAAGGGAAGTTAGGTGAACTAATGAAGGCGGATTTCCGACGTTCAAACATTGGAATCCGTCCTTCAGAAGAGTCATGACCTGACTTTTACTGTGTTCCAGGTATGCACTGGGAAAGCTGCACACACGAGACTTCACGAACATACGTAACCGGAGCGGAGCCAAATAATACTGGCAATCCCATTTTGGTCAACAGCGCAGGCTTGGAGTGTTGAGGAAAAAACGCGAGGAAGCAGCTCTATTGACATTATCAGAAGCAGAGTTATTACTAAGAGGGGACTATATTGGTCCCGGGGTCGGGAATGAGAGAAGAATCGTATTGTATCAAAGAAGACATTAGGAAGCTTGATGGGACTGAGCAGAAATCGGCACATGAGAGTCAAGAGCAAAGGTTGCATCCATTATAACGCCTCTTTGGCTAACCGCCAATTTCCCATATCGGCAGGAAAATAAATCGATCTCCCATTTTAATATGAACCCAGCAATTAATGTGAAAGGATTTTTCAGACGACTGCCAAATTATCGATGCTCACTGCAGGATTTGCTCTTTTCCTTCATAATTATCGCATCATTGCCCGCACCTCTTCTCCTCCTTCATTACATGATTAACGATACACCAAAGATTGAAATGGATAATTGACACCGTAACAACTGAGTATGATCAAATATATGCTATCACTAATATCCTCAGTGAGAACTACATAATGAGTAAGTTGATGTAGAGCTAAGCGACGATTCTGCTAACAAAACACTTCATGCCTCGAATTCCTTGTTCCTCTCCGCAATCACAATTGCAGAAGGTAGCACTGCAATCGTCGCAAGAGTTGCAATGCCATCCAAAAGGAGAGCTGGGTAAAATTTATAGTATGTAAAGAATGGAAGATTGGCCATCTCGATAGCTGTCATGACGAATGGTACAAATGCGGCGACTATCCAGAGAGGAACAGCAATGAAAAGGATCCGACGAAGTGGCTAAATTGAGGAGAAAAATCAGGTAAGAATCATCACAGATGAGTGGAAACTGACGTCGAGTGATTGCCCGCCTTCGAGCCTTCGGGCTGTCTTTCGAGTAATGAAGACAGCCACCAGTAACGAGAAAGGTGCGAGGACCACGAATACAAAATAGGTGATTAGCACATCATACTCACTCTTATACTCTTTCAGCGTGAGTTCCACGTTCCAGTGTGCCCCATACAAGGCTGGGTAGGCGATTCCACCAACAATGGCGGACAACAAGATGGAAAAAAGTGTGATGTAGAAGATGAAGTGCACTGGACGTGGGCGGTCACCCTCGGCAGCAGGTCTCCTCCAAATCACATAGGTATGACCAAGGAGGACAAGCATCCAGCCTGCGTCGGAGAACGTCCCAATTGCACCGGCAACATTTTGAATTGTATAAACAGATGCATAGCTCATATAATAATCAGCCCGATACTGAGCGTTTAACCCTCTCGAAGTTGCAGCGAGAGTGTAGAAGACAACGCTGAGAGTCCAGGTCAACCAAGTGGACCAAAACAATGCCGTCAGTCCAGCAAATGTTACGGCAGGGTTGTATCGTTTCACAATCCAGTATCCCCCTCCAAAGAGTGTGAGAACGCCATAGACGATTCCAAGAATAAAGCTGGAAAGCAGGTAAGGGGTCCAGTCAAGGTCCTACCAAAAGAGAAAAGATCAATAAACCATAGTGCACATCATGGAAACGCACTGGAGCGGTCGGGCCTGAGCCTCCGCCTGAAGAGGAGGAAGAGCTGGAGCCAGATCCTGAAGAAGAGGATCCTCCGCCCCCCTTTTTAGCTACAACAACAGAGGAAAAGAGCAGAATAAATGCAAGGAGGGATGGCATGGCACACGGAAAACTAATTCGAAAGGGACAGATTTTAAAGTGCTTGTGTTTCTGGTATGCATCTCCACCGAACAAGGATTTGAACCTAGTTGTGCGCCTAATTACACGCCTGTAGATAATGGTCAACACCTAGGCAAAAGATTCGGGCCTTGAACGGAAACTCAACGCATTAAACCTAAAGTTCCGGTAATTTGAGAGTGAAACATTTCAAGCCAAGAAAGTTGCGTAGACTGGCATCGGTCGGTCATTTTGACTTTAATGTGTATGAAATACTGGTAACAGTGGAATCTGTCCTTCAGATGAACCATCACCCGACTCTTCTTGTTTTCACTGGGAAACCTGAATGTGAGGTTCAACCAGCGTAGGTAGCTGGAGTAAGGGCCAGAGAATATCGAAAACCCCATTTTGATCAGCATCGCAAAGATATGGAGTGGTTGGGAAGGACGCGTGTGAATAGGTAGGGTGTACTGACAGTGCTAAAAGCAGTGCTGTTCTGAAAGACTAAGCTTGTTCCGAATTCGGCAATAAGAGGAGAATCCTCATGCATCAAATAGGGCAGTAGGATGTTTTACGTGACGGAGGAGAACTCAGTACATGAAAGTCAAGAGCAAAGGTCACATCCGGACAGGGAATGGGTGCCAATCCGGCTGCCATGAACACTACTTTTGTTCACTAGAACTTCACATATTGGTAGGGGAATAAACTAAACCCCTGTTTTAGTACGAATGCAACTTTCAAGCGGAAGGATTTTTTAGAATTTTTTTTCCAAGTTGGCGGCACTTATTGCGAGACGTCTCCCCATCAGCAGCGTGCCCTTTTTTCTTTTACGATCATCACCGGCACGGATAGCAGGAGGACTGAAGGTTTGGTTTCGTAGCGGAATACTAGTAGCTCATTGCCAAGAAACCCGTGCAATGCCGAAGTTCATTTTGCCTGGCCATGGCTATTTTCTGTAAACACTTTCTAATTTCATGCATTTCCCCACCTGCTATTGAATTACATACAATAAAAGTACAAGATAGTTTTGATACGATGGTAACAAAAACGTGATAACAGACAGAAAGGTTCATCGAAGTACAACAATTCACGAAGTTCAAGCTTCCATCGCCTTATTTTTATTGACATTGACAACTGCGAAAGGTAGAACCGCAATTGTAGCAAGGCTTGCGATGCCGAATAGCAAAAGACTTGGATCGAAGGCAATATCTGTTCCGGTCAGATAGTTGGCCAAGTACACGTCTGCCAATATAAAGCACACGAATTCTGTGAGTAACCAAAGTGGAACTGCAACCAGAAGAATCCAACGCAGAGGCTAAAAAAAGCCAGCGAGTTTTAGCTGGATTCAATATGGGAAAGTGGGAAACTCACATTGAATGATTGGTTTCCTTCAGTCTCTCGAGTTCTCTTTTGAGTGATGAGAACAATCGCCAGTAAAAGACAAGCTGCGATGAGCGTAAAAAGGGTATAGGCAACATTTATGCCCAACACGTTCTTGATATCATCCTCCGTGCCATCTTCAATAGTGCTTCCCCCCAACGCCGGGAAAACGATCCCACCGAAGAGAACAGACAGAGCAAGGAGACCGATAATGGCATAGAAGAGGAAGTGAGGTCGAGAAGGGTGATCAATTTCGGTTTCAGGTGTCCTCCAAACGATGTATGTGTGAGCAAGGAGGACGAACAACCATGCAGCGTGGCAAAAGACTGAAACGCGAATGCTGCGTATTCAATTTTAACAATCTGAATGTACCAAGCCACAATATCAGATGCGAAACCGGAAATTGAACCAGAATAAGTTGGTTGGTGGGTAAATGAACCCGACCAACTCGCAGTCAGAATGTAAAAGAGGAGACTGAGACCCCAAGCGCCCCATGTAGACCAACGTAGTCTAGCCATTCCAGCACCTGTCATTGCAGGGTTATAACGTTTTGCAAGCCAGTACCCTCCTCCGATGAGAGTGAATAATAAAAAGAGGATCGCTAGAACGAATTCAGGGCGCATCGAACTAATCAAATTATTCTACCGGAAAAGCAAATAAATAAATGTTAGTGAATAAAGAGAGTGGGATGTACCAAAGCGTCAATCAATTGGTCTATGGCTTCTTCTAAAGCGTCGTCCGAGGAGTTATGACCAGAACCAGAGCCAGAGCCAGAACCAGAGTGGCCATTGCCATAAGTAGGCTTGCCGTTGCCCGAAGTAGGTTTACCATAGCCAGAACCGGAGCTGCCAGTTCCAGAAGGGGGGGTGTTTTTAGCGGAAGAGACCGATTTTCCGAGTCCTCCGAAATTTATAGCAGCCAAAGCAGTAGTCGCACATAGCAGAACAAGTGCAAGTCGGGAATGCATGGCGGGAGGGGTGCGAAACTGACTCAACACCTTTGCAGCTTTTAAGGGGCTTGGCACCCACCTCTACAGCATCAAGGCCACGAACCTGGTTTATTACCTGCACGTACATTATGAACATTGTCTTAGCTGCCAGCAGTGACAGCTCGATACCCTAGAATTCAGACCCTCTGTTTCATCAGGGTCTTATTAAGGCTTGTTGTATAATATGGCAGGCTTTCCTGAAGCCACAGCATACCCGAAATCGGAATTTTATTGAGGGGATAGCTCTAGATCATCACCAGGGTTCATCTTGAGTCCCTAGCGCTCCGCAGGACCTCCCTCTGCTTTCCACCTTACTCTTCAACCAGTAATCTACGGCCGCAATCACCAGTCGATGCTGGACTCTCTTCCCACCACTCCCGAATGGCTCTCCGCCTGGAATGTATGTTTGTCCTCGACCCTTTTCTTTCTGACATTGTCATATTTTGCATTGTCCCCCCGTCTCGACGGAGTGCCTGTACTGTAATCCCCCTTAGTCTCAAGTACTAAGGGCTCAGTCTTTGGAGATAATCACATCCTGCCTGTTCTTACTACTATTTCTGTCTTCATAACTGATCACTTGTCATTTTCACGCTCAAGACAATTTAATTTCTCACCTAGATTCTAGCTTTTTGGGCGCCGATCACTGAGAGCCCTGACGGAATTTGGCACCAGCAAATTTTGGATTAGGAATTATAACTTATACTCGTCTGAGCCGTGACCCCTTCGTTTTGGGCTTTGGTGCATTTCCAGATCTCCATCTAATTGGTGCCCTAAACACGCGGCTATTGCGGCTACATTTAGAGCTGGATGCAGCACATTTGATTTATATTTTCTCACGCACTGCTCGCAGCTCTCAACTTGAATGCTGATCTGCCAGAAATATGAAGAACTGGGTCTCTTGAAGAGTGCTACTTGGTAGGCCGTCGCACATCCTTTCAAAAAATCGTAGTGCCGTAGTCAGATATTTCTAATGAAGGAGATGATATAGCTATTAGAGATGTGTCTGGCAGGGGCTGAGCCGTTAAAGCCCGACCGACCTAATCGTGCAGAGCTCTCAGAACCAAGGCTCTGGACAAAAGCCTGAACATTTGTGTGAATTAATTGTTTTGTATAATCGCAATGAAATAGTGGGTTAAGTGTTGTAGGTTTTGATCTCGAGTCATCGCCATCACGATTTGATGGCGGTGAGTCTTCGTCGAGTCTTTTATTATTTGACTCCTACATGAGTCTTAACTACGTAGTATATAAAGTCCTCATAAAATAGTGAATACATAACATTGTTTCCCATCAAACTTGCAACATTAAGCTCTTTTCATGCTTCTAAATTTTCCTATATTCGAATTTTGTCCAGTGTTATCTTCCAAGTGTGAGCTGACCAGCACCCCTCCTTGTCTCCTTCTGACAACCTTGCTCCTGCCGAAGGTGTATATGCCATTCCCATGCTAGCCAATTTTACTTAGTGATCCTAGTTTCTTATTGTACCCTGAGAGCGTTGGCAAGTTTATATTCGAGCGCGTTTCCTCATCTCTCACTGCAGGCTAATCGCATCTTTTACTTAGCTGTCAAATTGGTCTGGGGTGCTTTGGTGTCTAATCTGACTACTCACATGTTTCTCCAACGCTGGTAGAATAGCTGAAGGTTTGGTTTCGTAACAGAATGATAGCTCATTCGGAAAATCGTGCATTGCCATTGCCGTTGTTCGAGGGGAATAAGTGCCTTTTATTTTGGTTGACCGTGATTACTGTTATTATGTACAGATACAACAATTCACAATTCAAGCTTCTGATGTCTTATGCTTCCTCCTATTGACAACTGCGGAAGGCAAAACTGCAATTGTGGCAAGACTTGCAATACCGAACAAGAGAAGACGTGCGTTGAAGAGGATAGGATCATTTATTCTGTCCAACACAAAGCACACTAATTCTGTGATTATCCAGAGTGGAACTACAATGAGAATAATCCAACGAAGAGGCTAAAAGTAAGTATTAGCTGAATTCAACATAGGTGGGAGAGAACAACATTAATTGAATGGTTTCCTTCAGTCTCCCGAGTCCTCTTTTGAGTAATGAGAACGGTCGCAAGCAAAAGACAAGCCGCGATGAGAATAAAGGCGGTATAGGTAATATATAAGCGAGGAATGATCTTGGCGTCATCATCCCTGCCATCCGTAATTCTGATTCCCTCCAGCATCGGGGCAACGATCCCACCAAGGAGAGCCGACAGAGCAAGGAAAACGAGAGTGGCATAGAAGAGGAAGTGGGGGCGAGACGGACGATCGATTTCTGTTTTCGATGTCTTCCAAACTGTGTACGTGTGAGCAAGGAGGACTATCAACCATGCAGCTGTGTCCAAACGTTCCAATGCGTCTACTGCGAATGAAATTCGATCAATCTGCACATAGTCGTGGTCATCATAACCAGCTTGGAATTGGGCGATTCGAACCGACAGATTTGCGCCCAAGACGTAAAAGAGGAGACTAAGACTCCAAACAAACCACGTGAACCAACAGAGTGCTTGCAATCGACCAGTCATGACACCGTTATAATGTTTCGCAAGCCAGAACCCTCCTCCAAGAGTGAGGGTCCCATAAGTGATTCCGAGAACAAAATCAGAGAGCGTAAACGGATCCTGCCAGAAATAAGTAAAACGAATCACGATGAAGATGCATTGAAGGGTAACCCAGTCTAAGGGGCCAGATCTAGAAGCGACCGACCCAGCACCTCCTTTCTTAGCCAACACAGTAGCTGCAAAGAGCAGAGCAAGTCCAGATCGGGAATGCATGAGAGTGGGGGCGAAACTGACCTATCACCTTCGCAGCTTTTAAAGGGCTGGTAGCCCAAACCCCCGACAGCATCAAGGCCATGAACCTCATTTATTACGTGTACAATGTGGACATTGTCTAGGCTGCCAGCAGCGACTAGATAGCTTATAATTCAGACCCTCTGCCCAGTCAGGGTCTGATTAAGGCCTGTAGTATAATATCGCAGGCTTTCCGGACTCCGCAACACACTCAAGATCGAAATTTCATTGAAGGATAGCTATAGATAATGACCAGTGTTGATTAAGAGTCTCAACGCCCCCGCAAAGCCTCCCCCTGTTTTCAATAAGTATTCTGCGGCCACAATGGCCAGTTGATGCTGACCCTCTTCTTGCCACTCCCGGATGGCTCTCAGCCTTGAGTGCACATCTGTCCTCGGTCATTTGTGTCCAATATTGACATATCTTGTATTGTCCCTATCTCGAAAGAGTTCCTTTACTGTATTCCCTCCCAGTCTTAAGGACAAAGTGCTCTGACTTAGACTTCGGAGATTGGAATACATCCTACCTCTACAGGTCTATGTGGTTATCCTTTATGTGCACACCCACCAATCCTCTTTTTTGAAACCACCATTACCCGCAACTCGATTTTCTCTTGTCATTCGTAAGTATTCCTGACCAAAAACACCGACCTCCAAGGCTGACAGACTCCCAATGTCCTTGAACGCGAAATCCGATAGATATCCTAAAAGGGATCCAACGTGCCTGAACTGTATGGAAGGCATCGAAACTACTAGCTCTTTTACCATTGCACTGCTCGACAGAAGTGATGCAGCGAACTTAGAGGTCATCCAGATGGCAACAGCCGACTGAAATATGAAGAGTGTAAGAAGTATATTCATTGAAAAAAATTGAGAGAGAAAGGGACGTACATCTCCCGGTTTACGAATGACTATTTCTAGGGTGTGCAGCCTAGGCAGTTGAGACAGAAGGGCCGGAAATTCCGATGGTGACCACTTCTCCTCCTCCCATGAGCAACAGTACGAAAGAAAATGGACATATCGCAATCGTTCCGGAAAGTCTGGCGGCACAGTCACGGTTTTTGTGAACGGGTCCATACAATCCCAGAACCTAAGCTTCCGAGGAAACACAGTGGGAGGAAGAACGTTTTTGAGTAACCACAGTGAACCTTCAATAGCCTCGATTTGAAAAGGAAATGTCAAACGTGGCGGTCTGCTCTCTGACAATTTTGCTGGATCAGGGCTGAAGCTTTGAGGATTGACTTTGAGGAAGCGCAGTTTATGCTGTCTCGAAATGATAGCATTAAGCTTCTCCAGTGTCAGAAACGGGAACAGAGGAGCATGTCCTGGGAAATCCGAGTCAATATAAAACGCGATTGAATGCATCTCTAGCTCCCTGATAACATTAGAGGAACACCGAGCTAGGCTATCCGCCAGAGGACCGTCATCTCGTGGAAAGACTAATCGTCTCAAACTCGGTAGTTTTGCAGCAAGCAGTTGAAAGTTGAGTTCCACGCTCGATGGAGCTATCCGAGGATTCGCGAAGAAGAATCCTCCTTGAGTCGCTGAGCTCTCATTTAGCTTAACCCTATAAGTGGTTATATTTCCAAGGACATAGAATACCATAGCAGCATGTCGTGGGGACTCCAAGAGGTGTTTGAGGAGCGCAGACCATCGCCTAAAAACTTTTCGTTCCATAAGGCCATGGTGTAGGCCAGTGAGATCAATCGTATGATAAAGTGCAGCTTCTGCAGCACGACTAGTTGCTCGGGAACTTGTGAGAAGATGAAAGAGAGCCCGGACATCTGCGACGTAAAAGATGATCTGTTCGATGATTTCGAGAGGAAATTCCACCAGGCGAGCGTCCTCCTTCGGATATTATACATTCAGATGAGTGGAATGAAGAATGGTGGGTATACACACCTTAGTGAGAGGAGAGGGTTTTACTGTTTTCGTCTGCGCTGAAAATAACATATGACCAGCAAAGTAAAACCAATAGGAAAGCAATGTCAGCCCAGTATTGGAGAATAATTGAGGCAGAGAATTTATACAATAGAATGAAGCTATAAACCGGTGACGTGGCTGCTGTGATCACTGCTCGAAGGCGATGAAATATTACTCTAAGGTCGAAGAAAGTAGGTTGTACAACTCCAATAGAGGGTCGTTTACACACGTTCCAAGTGATTTAGGGGGAGCCTTTTTCAAGTCAAGTTTAATGTGGATGGGAGAAATGTGCAAGTGGTGTTTACTCGAGTCTTTCTTCGAAATATTTACACCAGCTAACGACTAACTCGATCAGGAAGCAATTGTACAGTGTCCAAGATTTTCGTGGTGATAAGCCATGATTTCATGCGGTTTCTGGGCGAGGAGAGGAAACTAAGTCCCATGGCCATACATACGCCAGACTCGACCTGTACACCTTGGACTGTACGCCAATACACTATTTTTGACCACCAGGCAACCTAACTTGTTCAGCTACGAGCCATTTAGGTTCGACTAGTCATACAGAGCAACACATGTGCCCGCTCCAATCAGCAAACCTTCTGCTCAACAATAGTTTTGGGAAGATAATTATCTTAGCCGTCTTCTTTTGTACACCTGTGATTGTGGACTGGCGGAGACTGAGGGTTAGAAAAGTGAAAAAGGAGGGGCATAGAATGCCTCAAGAAAGTCCCTTTCGGTTGATGGTAAGTGATGAAGTACAACTATGTCCATAACATGATACACAAAAGGTTCGATGTCCAACATTCATGAAGTCCAAAAAATGTAAAAGAAAAGTGTTCGAACGAATATGTGAGGATCGTAAAGAAGGTCCAAGAACTGTTTAGAGTGTACAATCAAAGGCCGCAAGCAGAAAGAGTTTGTTTGGTGGCAGTAGCCTGAACAATGCCAAGCTCCTCAGCACGATTATTGGTGAGCTGGTCCATCGCCTTCTTCCCAAGGTTGAAACCTGTTTCGGTGTAGTCGATGGCAAGCATGGTAATTGACCGATTCTGGTAGGTCAGCTTCCAGCAAGTACCTGTGAACAACAGATATCGGTTTCTGATTCCAAAACGTAAAACCATTTTTTTGGTTGCTCACCACAGTCAACGTCGTTCCAGCCACCAATAACAGCGGCGCCGCCGATGAGGGGGAAAGTGGAGACGTCACCAAGTTTTTTCCAGTGATATTTGGTTTCAACTCCATTGTCACCATCTGAACAAGCTACAACGTCCAGAGATGTACTGGCAGTGTCGTACACTGAATCCCAGGAGACCTGGATGGCAGTGGCGAACGAGATGAGTGCTGAAAGAACGAGAAACTTCATCGTAGGGGTGAGGGGGACAAGGACCGAAGACCTTGAGGACTTACTGTAAGGATTGTACCCTTATATAGTTGGAGGGAAACGGAGGATTCAGGCCGGAACTTGGAGGACGACATCTTCTCATTAGAAGGGTATTGGAGAGGATTCAGATGCAGAGGTCACTTGAAGATTTCTCGGCGAGTTTTGGCCTGTGGCATCGGTTCTGAAACGGGAAGTCGAGGCTCTTAATCTGCCGTTTAGGATTGACAGGCTTCCGTCAAGGGATTCTGCCGCTTGTATACAAACCCGATCTAGTCCGTTCTCGTCACGCGGAGAGAATGAGCCGTGAGCCTCGTAAGGATCAACGCCTAAGACCTAGCTCCGATAACCAAAGAGAATGGCAAGTTGGAAAAGCAATTTTTGATAGAGTTTGGGGTGGCATTGAGCAAAAGGGCTGATAAAATATGTGAGATGAAGCAGCGAATTCGAGAATTCTCGAAATCCGTAGTCTGAGATCAACAGTCTACGAGTGGTGCGACATTTCAAGTGGGGCAAAGATCTAGAAAGGCAAGTGACCTGCCAAGTCCACTTAGACCCGAAGATGGTGGTAAGGAGGTGACTCGGAACCTTCGGCGGTTAACAGACGAACTCATGATCAACATCTACTGGACCCTCGCGCCTTCATTCCGAACCACGACGTTCTCGCATATAAAACTCCTCTATGGAAGCGCTCCTTAGGCTGCTACCGGCGTCTTTGCAGGCTTTCTTGCAACTTGGCCCATCTCCAATTGACCTCTCGGTTTTCCCCACACATTGTACCTCCTTCGCGTCTCGAATTGAAATTCCGCACGTTACTGTCAACTTTGCTGAATATTTAGCAAACGGTACAGTGTTGCCTCTTCCAGAGAACCATCCTACATGTCGCACACCCGAGCAAGTCGTCCAAGCCGACCTTTGTCGTATCTCCCTCTCTGTGGCCACCTCCAACTCTAGCGAGATTACAATGGAAGCATGGCTCCCTCACAAGTACACTGGTCGTCTCCTAACTGTTGGAAATCGAGGTATGCTATTTGGTCATCCTGTTCTTTATTGAGTATTAAACCGTATTCAAGGGCTGTCGGGCTGTATGTTCCTGTTCTCCCAATTTCAACATTCATGAAAAGCTGACGTGTTCTCCAGGTATTATTTACAGTGAAATATCAATGGGTGCATCACTGGGCTTCGCGACCATCGGTGCCAACAATGGCCAGAATGGCACGAGCGGGGAAGCCTTCTTGAATAACCCCGAGGTTATGGAAGATTACACGTCGCGTTCTCTACACACTGCCAATACTATCGGAAAAGTTCTTTATAACCAATTCTACCACTCTCCTCACCGAAAATCGTATTATTACGGCTGCAGCTGCGGTGGACGACAAGGCTTCCATTCTGCTCGTTACTTCCCAGGAGATTTCGATGGTATTATTGCTGGTGCACCATTGATCAAGTTTAAGGCGCTCACAGCCTGGGGAGCACTATTCTATAACCGAACAGGTCCACCGGGGTCTGACTCATTTCTGAATGCTGGAGACTGGGCACTTGTCCATGACGAGACCTTACGGCAATGCGATGGCATCGACGGTGCTATGGATGGGCTATTAGCTGATCCCGATCAATGTAACTTTGTTCCAGAACTTCTCATCTGTCGCAATGGCCAAACCCACGGTTGCTTGACCGGACGTCAAGTTCAGACAGTCCGCGATGTCTTCAGCCCTGTACATCGCTCGAATGGCGAACTTATATATCCTGCAATGCAGTATGGCATTAACACAAAAGATTCTGTGTCATACTATCTTTCTGGGACACCCTGGAATTTGACGTCTGTGAGAGTATTTATATATATATCTGCTTACTGGATGCTTAATGTGACGCATGTAGAACTGGGGCCGCTACGCTATCTACGGCAATCCCAAGTGGGATCCAACAACATTCACACAAGCTGATGTCGACAAATGGCAATCACATCCTCTTGAGACCTGGGAAGGGGATCTTTCCGCTTTCGAAGCCAAAGGAGGCAAACTCATCAGCTTCCATGGTTTACAAGACAGCCTCGTTTCATCCCATATTTCAACTCTTTATTACTCTCACGTCTCAAAAACAATGAGCAAACATCCTGCCGATTTGGACGCGTTTTATCGTTTGTTCATGGTCGCAGGAATGGATCATTGTAGCAATGGACCAGGATACTCAAATTTCGGCCAAGATTTGAAGTTTATGGTGGGACGAGAGGCAGGAAGTCACATTCTTATGGATTTAGTCAGCTGGGTGGAGAAGGGAAAAGCACCAGATGTACTGATGGGTGCGAAGCGGAACGAAGAAGGTGAAGTTGTTGGTTGGAAACCTCATTGCAGGTGGCCAGAGAAGTCTCGGTTTGTGGGAGGGAAATGGGTCTGTTTGACTGCGAATGATGCTGCAGCTCTTGCAGTTAAGACAGATGGGCATGTTTCGAGCGAGTTTAAGAAGCTCACAAATGACTTGTAAGAATGTGATTGTATTTGTACGGGACTGTCTTGGCTATTTGTAATCATGTAAAATTTAAAGACTGATGTTGTTCTCCCAATATTTGTAAAAGTGGCAGATTAGTTATGTGCCAGGAATCAAAGCCCAGCGTAGATCTAGACCTGAGGGAATGCTATGATGGAAGGTGGTGCTTGTGACATTGGGTGACCCTTCGCGACATGCTGTTTGTCTTCTTGACCCATGTCATCTCTCTGCTTATCGCTGCGGCGCTGCAACTTAAGTCACCCGAATGCCAGCTGCGCGTGAAGTATTTTTTTTTCGTTTCGGTGCTCAGTTTCTTCTACTAAACTAGCATTCCTAGGCTTTGGGACTTACGTAATGTTCGCCAAATTTTACGGCCCGGTGATTCAACGGCAACTTGGATTTGAACATCCATCGAAGTAAATTGAAAACGTGTCTATTCTATCCAAGCTTCCGTTGCTTCTGGGATTTTTAACGGCTTGAATGTTCGACACCACAGAATCAACTTAAAGGGGGAAAAACCCTGGTGAATGGCGTTTTAGCTTGGAAGGTGAGTAATCTCTAGTTCGCCCAGGTTTCTCTATATGGCTTTCATCTTTAGAGAGGGCCCCAAATAATGCTTGAGGTCCGGATTCCTCGGCCCAAACGCGCCCCAAACTTAGGGTTTGTGGGTTTTCAAGCGCTGGAGCCTACATAAAGGCTGTTGAAGTGCCTCCGACCGCGTGTTTATCTCAGACCACGATGAGCGGGCCAGCTCGAGCAGATCGCTTGCGTAGCCTGTTCAATGCCGTGGTTTTCAAGAACCGTGAAGTGGGCAATCAAGCTGCTATGTTCATCGAGAGCGTTTGTGTGCAAGCAGACCCAGTCAAATGCATTGCCGACATCGTCAGCAAGGATAAGCTTCAGGTTTTGCGCAATGCCTTATGCTTTCAATCAACCCCCTCCTACCTCAACACATCCGTTCAGCCGTTCCTCGCCTACATCCAGACACCTGTTTTGAAGGACCTCAGCGGTGGTCTTTATCTCACCAAGATCATTCAGATGTTAGCGGACGGTCGACTTCTCTTATCTCCTTTAACGGAAGCCTTTGAGAAAAAGGAGCTGTCCCCTTCAGCAGAGTCTTCATACGTTTGGTTCGTCTTGCAGCTATTGCAGCTGCCCGATGGCATTTCCGAACACGGTGCCTACGTGACTCAGCGACACGGCCTTCTAGAGCTGCTTTTAGCCGTTCCGGATGCTCAGAACCATGCCAATATGATCAAGGCGATGCTAGCACCATCCCCAGGACAGGCGAACCAGGACAGCAGCAACTCCTCGCTCAGGCCAGGCGGCAGGCACGACAATGACTTTGAAGATTTCCGCCAAATATCCATCCTTCCCACAACCTCCGAGCTTCAGTTTCAGGGCCAGTCCTTTTACCGTCGCGCAGACGATATCGACGATGCTCCCGAAGACGAGCGAGAAGCACTATACCTAGACAACCAATACCGTCTCTATCGCGAAGACATGCTGAACGACCTTCGAGAGGAAGTTGGAAAACTCGTTGGTCCAACCAAGAAGTCCGGTCGTCGTTCCTTGATTATTGACGATGTTGCTCTCGTTGGTATTTTCTCAGGCGACGAAAAAAGGAGAGCTCAGTTTGGTCTATCTTTCGAATGCAAGAAAGACTTGCCGCAACTTTCAGGGCTCACCGAACCAGCAAAGCGACGAAAGTTTTGGAAGGACGATTCGGCCGGAAAGAAAATGTTGCGGCACCAATCTTTTATGTGCGTTATGGTCGACGGAGAAATCATCTCATTTGGAACTCTTCATCGTGATGAAGATCAACTTTCCAAACCCCTTCCGATAGTTGTCCTCCAGATGGAGGCAACACGAATGCTGGAGCATACTCTTTCACGTCTCAAGACAGCTCAGAAAGTACAACTCGCTCAGATCGATACAGGTATCTTTGCCTATGAGCCTGTTCTACGCGCTCTTCAATCCATGCACTCTCTACCTCTCTGCGAAGAACTTCTCATGTGGGACCCGGACCCCGACCCCTCAATATCAATCACCCCCCCACGCCTCCATCTTCCTGGATCGCTGCAGAATATCGTCTCTACGATTCAACAGAATCCTACATGCGATATTGCTCCCTATCTCGACACTCCAAAGACCATCAAATTAGACCAAGCCCAAGCGTCTTCCCTCCTAGCTGGACTCACCCAAACAGTCAGTCTTATTCAAGGGCCGCCTGGTAGGTGCATTTCGCTGATAGAGATTCGTTTATTCATGTCATCCTTCAGGTACAGGAAAATCATTTATTGGTGCGCTACTTGGAAAATTTATCCACAAATACACTCAGGACCAGATCCTTGTTGTCTGCTTCACCAACCATGCTCTAGACCAATTTTTGGAGGATCTTATTGGCATCGGTATTCCCGCGTCAGATATTGTTCGTCTTGGGGGAAAGTCGACAGCCGCTACTGAGGGGATGAGCCTACGCAACCAGCCTAGAGTCTCGAAGCTCAACAAACAAGATCATCAAAGCATCGACTCTCTCAAAGTTGACGAGGCACATCATGTCCGTAGCTTGGAGTCCGCGTTCGTTAATTACAATACGAGTGTTGTTACACACAGCGATATTCTCGCTCATATTGAGTTCGAAGACTACGACTTTTTCCAGGCGTTCGAGGTTCCTCAGGCGCAGGACGGGATGCATCTTGTGGGCAAGAAAGGCAAGAAAGTTGATGAAACATACCTTCTCAGCCAGTGGTACGAAGGGAAAGATCCTGGAGTTTTCCGTTCGTCTTCGGTTGCCTCTGATTTCCCTACTATTTGGACCATGGCTTTGAATGCCCGTCGAGCCAAATACGATAGCTGGAAGAGCGAAATCCTTCAATACACCGTCACAGCTGTTGCGAGTCGAGCTTCTGATTACAATGAAGCGGTAGCCAATCGCCAGCGTATCTTTGCTCAGTCCGACGTTGACATCCTTCAACAAAAGCGAATCATTGGATGTACCACCACTGGAGCTGCGAAGTACAAGGATCAAATTCAGGGCTCAAAGCCGGCGGTTCTTCTTGTGGAAGAAGCTGGAGAGATTTTAGAAAGTCATGTTATTACCGCCTTGGGTGAAAACTCCTCCCAACTTATTCTCATTGGAGACCACAAGTAAGCTGTTTTTGCCGAAATATTCTTTAGCTTTATCCAAGTTTTTCCTTTTCTTCTTCTACAGGCAACTTCGACCAAAAGTGAATCATTACGCCTTGACCGTCGAAAAAGGTGACGGTTATGATCTGAACAAGTCACTCTTCGAACGTCTTGTGCATCGTAACTTTCCCCATCAAACTCTCGTCGCGCAGCACCGCATGCGCCCGGAAATCGCCGATTTGATTCGTCATCTCGAAACATACGACACCCTCCACGATGCTCCTCGAACTTCCAACCGTCCCAATCTTCGCGGCATTAGGGGCAACGTTGTCTTCATAGACCATACCCATCCTGAGGGAGACGACAAGCAACTTGCTGACCGTCGTGACATGGGTTCTAGCACCTCGAAGCAGAACCTTTTTGAAGTCACGTTGGCTTTCAGAACTGTTCGATACATTATCCAGCAGGGCTACAAGATGGAAGACGTCGTCGTTCTTACCCCCTATCTCGGGCAACTCCAGAAACTTCGTAAAGCATTTGAATCTGAAGCTGAGCCACTTTTGAATGACTTGGATATGGCGGAACTTCTGCGCGCTGGTGTTGGTGGCGCCACGCATTCACCAGGGCGTCCCAAATTGAGAATGGCCACAATCGGTACGTATCTTGGGCCACTTCTACAATTCCACGTCTCACCGAAGTGATAGACAATTACCAGGGCGAAGAAAGTGACATAGTGGTCGTAAGCCTCTGTAGAAGCAATCCTAATAACGACATTGGGTTCATGTTCTCCGCGGAACGTCTGAACGTCCTTCTCTCGCGAGCTAGGAATGCCCTCGTAATGATAGGCAATTCCCATACCTTTACCCATTCGAAAAAGGGACGAGAAGTTTGGTCTCGTTTGGTTGAACATCTCCGAGCAAAGGGTTACGTCCATGGCGGACTTCCTACTCAATGCTCTCAACATCCAACGTCGCAACGGTTGCTCAAGTCGCCAGATGACTTCGACACTTTCTGCCCAGATGGAGGCTGTGATCTACCATGGCATGTCTTCAATTATATCTCATTGTTTTGCCGCGCTAACAAAGCAATTACTCCCACAGCAATCAGCTACTCGCATGCGGCCAACACAAGTGCCTGTCCAAGTGTCATGCCCAGCGTACCCGACCTCATTCGGAAACACCTTGCGATCATATTCTTGAGGAGACATGTCCGTTAAGCCATCCTATCAAACGGAAATGCTCTGAATCTCCGCCCCCCTGTAAAACTTGCCTTCGTCAGGAGCAAGAACAAAGGAAGCGGCTGGAACGAGAGTTGCAGGAAGAAAGAAAGCGAGAAGCTCAGCGGGAAGCCCATGATCGTCGAATGCAGGAATTGCAGAATAAGATTGCAGCGACACAGGAGGAACTCCGGAACGATGAGCTCGAGCGACAGCGGGCAATGGCTCTTAAGAACAAGGAAGAAGAACTGAAGAACGCGCGCGAGATAGCGGAGAATAGCAAGAAGGAAACGAAAAGCTTCATTTCCTCACTTTGGTCATCATTCAATTCAACGACCTCAAACAACCCGGCATCTTCCTCTCAATCTCCTCCCGCTACTCAGCCCGGACCTCGCTCGAACAGCCCCGGTCCACAGAATACATCTCAGCCTCCCCCTCCTCGTCCACCTACACCCCCCGGAAATCCAGCTACCGCTAACGCTTCTGGTCCTGAAGCGGAATGGCAAAGGCAGAAAGATGTCGAGGGAGCAAATTCACCGCCGATCGATGCTATCATGGAGCTCATTGGTCTTGAAGAAGTGAAGCGCCAAATCCTTCGGATCAAGGACAAAGTTGAAGTTAGTGAAAGGCAAGGAACGTCCCTTACAGATGAACGCTTCAATATCGTTCTTCTTGGCAATCCTGGAACCGTGAGCAAGTTAATTATTTAATTCCTCTCACCCTGATAATTTTATTGAAGGGGAAAACGACCGTGGCGCGACAGTACGCCAAATTTCTCACGTCAAAGAAGATCGTCTCTGGTTATGCTTTCTCCGAAACGACAGGCTCCCTTCTCGCTCATGAAGGCATCAAAGGCGCACAGAAGTTGATCGATGATACTATGAATGCTGGAGGCGGAGCTATCTTCATCGACGAAGCATACCAGCTTGTTGGCTCAGGTCGGGATACTGGCGGAAGTCAAGTCCTTGACTTTCTTTTGGCGGAGATGGAGAACCGGGTTGGCAAAGTCGTTTTCATTCTCGCTGGGTATCGAAAACAAATGGAAAAGTTCTTCGAACACAATCCTGGACTCCGTAGTCGTGTCCCATACGAGCTTCAGTTCGCAGATTACACCGATGCAGAGCTTCAGAAGATGCTCACTAGCTTCATCTTGAAGAAGTTTCGAAAGAAGATGAAGGTCGAGGATGGAATCGAAGGTCTCTATTCACGTGTTGCTGTTCGACGATTGGGACGAGGAAGAGGTCGAGAAGGTTTTGGAAATGCTCGTGCGCTGCAGAACATGTTTGCCAAGATCACGGAGCGGCAAGCTGCGCGAGTCAAACGTGAAGAACGTGCGGGGGGAAGAAGTGTAGATGCTTTCTTCCTCTCCAAGGAAGATTTAGTGGGACCGAATCCGTCTCAGGCCATCACGAAGAGCTCTGCATGGACTGAACTTCACTCTCTTATTGGCCTTCAGTCTGTGAAAGACTCTGTCCAGAATCTCTTTGACCTGGTTGTTGCGAACTATTATCGAGAGTTGGAAGAGAAGGAACCTCTTCTTGTGACCCTAAATCGCGTCTTCCTCGGCTCACCTGGAACTGGCAAGACCACCGTTGGAAAACTATATGGCCAGATTTTAGCGGACATTGGCATGTTAAGCAATGGAGAAGGTTCACATAAGTTCTGCCAATGAATGACTTGTTGCTCATTTTTCCCTCTCTTAGTCATCACCAAGAATCCTGCCGATTTTACGGGTGCATATATAGGACATTCAGAGAAGCAAACTAAGGCAATTCTTGACAGCTCTGTTGGCAAAGTACTGATCATCGACGAAGCGAGTGACCATTTTCCTTGTTATTGCTCTTCACTGCTGATACAACGTTAGGCTTACATGTTATATGGCGGTGGTCAAGGGGGACATGGAGGATCAAATAACTTTCAAACCGCGGTCATTGATACAATCGTAGCTGAGATTCAGAACGTTCCCGGAGACGACCGCTGTGTGTTATTGCTTGGCTATGAAAAAGAAATGAAGGAGATGTTTCAGGTTTGTACTACCCCCAAAATTCTTCTATTATGCTGAAATCAATATGATGACAGAATGTCAATCCAGGCAAGACCTTTCATCATCAGTGCTGGTTTTTGTTCTAATAAGCTGTTAAACTAGGATTAAGTCGACGTTTTGCTATTGAAGACGCGTTCCGTTTTGAGGATTTCAGCGACAGCGAACTGCGTCAGATTATGGACTCGAAACTCCGGAAGCAGGACTTGGACGCATCAGATCATGCCAAGACAGTTGCGCTAGACCTTCTTGCTCGAGAACGAACTCGCCCGAATTTCGGCAATGGCGGTGCCGTGGAGAATCTTCTTTCCCAAGGCAAAGCGCGATACATGTCACGTCTTCGGGGAACAATCCCTCCTGTCGACATCATACTCGAACCAGCTGATTTTGACCCCGACTTTGAGCGACATCTACATGCGGCAGGACGACTTCGCGCATTATTCAAGGACGTCGTTGGATGTGAGGAAATCATCCAGAAGCTATCTGGTTTCCAGAATATCTGTCGGAATATGAAAGCAAGAAACGAAGACCCGACAACCGTCATTCCCACCAATTTCTTGTTTAAAGGCCCACCAGGTAATTTCTTTTCGTTTCATAGAGGGCGACACCCAACTGAATCCCGAAAGGCACCGGCAAGACAACTGTAGCGAGGAAGATAGGTCAAATCTACTATGACATGGGATTCCTCTCGAAGGCTGAAGTTCACGAGTGTTCGGCAACAGATTTGGTTGGGTCGTATGTTGGCCATACCGGTCCGAAGACCATGAAGCTTTTTGAGAAGGCTCTTGGACAGGTCTTATTCATTGATGAAGCATATCGCCTCGCTGAGGGCAGGTTTGCCCAGGAAGCTATTGACGAGATGGTGGGCTTGCTGACCCAGGAGCGATTTAAAGGGAAAATTGTTGTTATTCTGGCTGGGTATGACCAAGACATCAATCGTCTTCTGACTGTTAACCCGGGTTTGGGGAGTCGTTTCCCAGAAGTCATCCCATTCCTTCATTTTCCTCCACCGACATGCCTCGAAATCCTACGTCGTAAACTTGATCAAGGCAAGGTCTCACTGCCAGCTCTTGTGGACAAGCAAACTCCCGAATACCGATGTTTGCTCGAGGTGCAGGAAGAATTAGTGACGTTGTCTGCTTGGGGTAATGCTCGCGACATGGAAACTCTGGCGAAGCAGATGATTGGGAAGGCCCTGAGAGACGCTAGCCAGCCTGATCGCCCCCTCTCAATATCAACTCGAGACGCCTTGGATATAATGCTGGAAATGTTGAACAAGAATCGCGAGCGCTCAAACCTTCCTCCTCTCTCCCGCGCACGGTTCGAGAACAGTCTTCCAGACGCTGATATTTCCTCGACATCAGCTCCGCCACCACCACCTCCATCTCAAGGTGCGGCAGGTTCCCTGTCTGCGCCCACCCGAGCTCCTCCGCCACCACCTCCATCTCAAGGTGCGGCAGGTTCCCAGTCCGCGCCCACCCGAGCTCCTCCGCCTCCGCCACCCAAATCACAGAGACCTCCAGCTCGTTCACCGCCCTCTTCTTCGGCAGGCTCGACTCCATCCAATCCCCCATCCCCTCTTCCACCCCAAACCAAATCCCGATCTCGCAATAAACGTGGCGGATCAGGGCCACCTGAAAATTCAGGTCCTTCTCAGAACACATCATCCCAAACAGCGCCTCCCTCATCTGCAGACGCGCTACGTGATCCAGGAGTTAGCGACCTCGTTTGGAATCGACTCCAGCAGGACCGGCGAGCCCAGGAACAACTGGCCCGGCAGAAAGAAGTGGAGATTCAAAGAGCACAAACCGCGATGAGGAAAGCCATTCAAGAAGAAGAGCGTAAGAAACGTGAGCGCGATGCAGCGCGTAAAGCTCAGCAAGCTGCTCGTGATGCTGCTCTACGTGAAGAGTTGAAGAAAAAGCTCGAGGAAGCTGAAAGGCAGCAGAAGCAAGCAGAGGAAGCCAAAAAGCGGGCTACTGAGGAATTGAGGAAGAAAAGAGATGCAGAGCGGAGACGTCAAGAGAGAGAAAAGCAGATCCAAGATAAAATTCGTTCCTTGGGGAAGTGCCCACAAGGGTATCAGTGGATTAAGAATCCCTCTGGATATCGATGTGCGGGAGGGGCGCACTATTTACGAAACGACCAGATTGGTATTTGAGTATTCACAAAGCCTGTATGTACCTAATCATTTGAGAACTCTCGGAAGGCCTTGTACTAGTTTATGTCGTAGATTGCACTTACAGTACATAAGCTTGCTGGGAACTCTGACAATTTCTATCATTCGCTCTCTTTCCTCCTGCGTTATCTCTACCTTCCCTCCATCTACAATTAACACACTATAAGAACACGCTACCTTCCAGCCTGTCATAAACCCGACAAATGGAACAGGCAGTCTATCGGCTACCTGGGTGAGTTTCCAGCCAGCTATACCCAAATGAACTTGACTAAGAGTTGTGATTCTGGCCCATAGCCTTGTCCGCGGATCCCCTCGAGGCGTAGTTCATGCAACCCGTCTCAGCCTCAAGACTACAGTCGCCCTGAAGCTCCACTTAGTCTCTTGGTCAACTGACTGTCGCCACTTTTCAAGGATATAAAACCTGAGCTCAACGGTTTCATTCTGTGCATTCTATCTCAAACCATGCATATCACCTTTTCGACACTTGTCCTCGCCACTCTCTACGACGCATTCGCTGTCGCAGCCGACAAGGCTTCTTTCGACGCTGTCTATGACAACAAAGCGTTGAGCCTGACTCAAGTCGCATGCTCTGATGGAGATTATGGCCTCATTACTCGCTATCATTGGAAAACCATAGGTGATATACCTGATTTATATGTCGGAGGGGCTTCAGCCATCTCCGGCTGGGGCTCACCACAGTGCGGTAAGCAATGAGGGTTCGTTCCCCTACGCTCAAAAAGCTGAAACCTTTTTATTAGGGACATGCTGGAATCTGACATATGTCGCTCCTGCTACCACCGTGGCTTCCAGCCTTTCCTTCTTCGCGATCGACCACGCCGACATAGGGTTCAATCTCAACAAAGCTGGGATGGACAAACTGACTAGCGGTCGTGCCGAAGAGCTCGGAATCATTGAAGTTCGTGTAGAAAAAGTGGCTTTGGCTGCTTGTGGTATTAAACAGTAATGGTATGTTAGACTTGGCTTTTACGGGTGTTCGAATTAACAACTTCTCAGCAGTTGAACTTCAGAATACCAAAGTCAATTACCCCTACCTTCCCCCACCCATTGTCCCGATATCACCACTTGTCCACCATGCCCGAATTCATGTCATACATTTTGTAACGTCCTTAAGAACATGCGTCTGCCATAGCAATGTCTTCAAACTTTCGTCCAATAAGCGTAGTTAAGCCACGGAAATCAAGTACATCTTCATGCCATATGTCAACGTCGCACAGTAATCATTTCATAAACCATATGACAGAACTACCCATCTGTTCCCAGTCCATTAGACAAGCGATTCTCGTCATTTCAAGCAGTGGCGACAAAACCGGTCTCCTTCCACCTTGCAACCCATTTCCCAACAAGTTCTTTACTCAAAGGCGGAGAGGCGGGGATGCTTGGAGCAATTTTCCCAGTGACATCCGTCGCAAACACCATGCCTGGTTTCGCAGGCGCAGCAGCAGCCTTCTTGTAACGATTTTCAAAGAAGCTCTGTAATTTCACGTTAGCAAAAAACAAAGAAGGCGCCGAAAATTAAATAAGTAAACATACCAAGAGCTTGATTGTGGGGTTCTTAGCAGGATCACTCTCACTCTCTGCCAATCTCTTTGTCCATTCAAGAGGCTCCACGCTCTCAAACTTGAGTCCAGCCTCCTTCAGGCCATCGAGGATAACATCCCAAGAAGCGTTGATGTTGGGGTTGACGATATGGTAAAGCTGAGCACCAGAAGGCGCATTCTTGTTGAGAAGGATCTCAGCAATAGCACGACCTGCATAGTCAACAGGGAGCCAAGAAGGGTGATCGCTGGTCCTTGGTAGAGCACCACAAGTATTGGCACTCTTAAACATCAACGGCCACGCTTCGGTTTCGTTCCAAACACCACTGGAAGAATCCGTCAGTATCAAGGTACGGGAATGATAAAATGCGAGAGGCTTTACTTGATCGAATCACCAACCATTTGTCCAATCCTAAACGCTCCAACCTTTAACCCCTGTTCTTTCGCAACGCGCTCGCACAACTTTTCTGTGACCCATTTGCTGCGCGAGTACCCGGTGCCCACAGTTGTCTTGGGATCCGAAGGGAAGTCCTCCGGACAGACTGATTCGGGTCCACTTTGGCGAGAGCTGATCGAGGACGAGAAGTAGAATGCAGCCGGTGAAGGTTGACCGGATTGTATGGCAAGGTTCATGAGGTTAACAGCTCCACCGACGTGTTCATCGTACGACTCGAGGCCAAGGACAAAATTGACAGGCCACGCATTCTACAAGGCGAAAGTCAGTAAACTAAGGAGTAATAGTGAAAGAAACAAAAATAAAAATAAACGGACATGAATAACATCGGTCACTCTCGAGCGAATACCCTCATATTCCTTTTCTGACAGTCCTAGCGAAGGTGCATTTGCATTCGAAGCGTAGCTCTCCACCTTCTTTTCGGCAGCCTCAGGTAGTTCAAGACGCCGAAGCGCGAGAGATTCCTTCACGCGTCCCATCGAATCCTCATGATCTTTTGCACGAGAAAGACAAATGATCTTCTCAACCTCAGGAGAAGCGGCAAGTTGATAGAGTATGTGAGCACCGAGAGAGCCGGAAGCGCCAGTGAGGACTACAACGTGGTTGGACGGCGGAGTTGTCGGAGTAGAAGAAGTGGGACGGCTGGAAACCTTGCTAGCCCATTTGTCTACCATCGAGGCCATCATGTCATCTTGAGCACCGGATGTCGCGCCGAGGTTTTGACCCTTTTGGAGAGCTAAAATGAATGATGCAAGTCTAGAAGAGAGAGAAAGGTAAGAATGGCTGGACAAAGGAAGACTAGTAGTGGAAGAACGGACTTTTCGACAGAAGGATGCTCGTAAACGACATTTTGACCGAGGGTCTGACCATTTAATTCGAGAGTCTGCTGAAGAGTGTTGCGGACGCGGGTAGCAGCGAGAGAGTCGACGCCGAACGAGAATAGGTCAACTTGTTTAGTCAACAACGCCGCTTTGGTAGAGCCTACGACTTTGACGATAGAGTCGAAAATGAGATTTTCGAGTTCACTGCGAGGAAGGACGACCTTCTCAGTGACACTGCCCTGTTCAAAGCGCTCATAAATTTTGTCTATGGAATGGATTAGTTTATATTCTAAGGATAAAAAGCAGAATATGAGTCATACCAATGATCTCCTTAAACTTTGCGTAACAAGCCGGTCGAAGAATACTCATTTTGGTTGCCACAGGAATTTGGGTACCATGTGGGAGAAACTCAATCATTTCGGGAAGTAACCTAGAATGAGTTGGTGCTGCGCTATTTGCCTGTTCAATGACAGGCCAAATTTTCTCCATGAGCTCGTCTTTGTCCATACCCTCGGCTTTGTCGGAGGGGAGGATGAGAACACCGGTTTGCGGGCGGCCAACACCAAAGACAATAGCTTCTTGGACATATGGACTGTTTCCACGAATACAGAGTTCCATAGGTACTAAACCAATGAACTAGATTTGAGAGGGTGTCTGCAGACGGTAAAATCTGAGATCCACGTACCTGGGTTCGTCTTTTCGCCCAAAGTTTGAACGAGAGTATCATCGAGACGCCCAACATACTTGTAAAGATTGGCACGTTCAGGGTGACGAACGAAGAGGTCCTTGGTGGCATACGACTTATCAGGTCGGTTAGATTCAATCTAAGGTGGAATTGGGAGTTAGTCAAAGCAACATGAATCCCTAAAAAAAGGAAAAACTTACCTTTGGGGGGTATCCATCTTTGACAACAACCTCAAAGCTGTTGTTGCCACGGTCTTCAAAGATAATATATTTAGAGTCCACAGGGCGAACCCAATTCCAGAGCTTGTCAGTGGCGAACTCGCGGGTCGAGTTCATCAAACCGCCTGTCTACAATAAAGTGAGTTGTCGCGTTCTATTGGTAAATAAACAGAGACAAAGATTACCTCAGTAGTTCCATAGATACTGAGTAAGTTCACGCCAGCCGCGGTGAGACGGTCACCGAGGTCGTCCTGGTTTATCGCGTGAATTTCCGACTTGAATCGGAGAAGTAAACAGGGCATACCGGCAAGGCAGCGCCAGCATATCCAATAACATCAAAACTTTTCATGGCTTTAATGCCCTCTTCAGTCTCACCAAGAAGCTGAGGGAAGGTTACACCATATTCAGGAACATCACGTGAAATGACCATACCTTGATAACATATGGAACAGCATAGCACTGTCGAACATCGGGAGATGCCTCAAGAACTTTACAAATGTTTGCACTGGTCAAGGGCAGATGTCCAGGGAAAAGGGTGAGAGGTTTGCCCGCATATATGCAGCGGAACCTAAAGGTGTGATTGGTGAGGCGTCTAGCGAAGATTCTTCGTGGAACTCACAAAGAAAAGTGCCCATAGCCATGAAAGACGGGGAGGGTGCTGAATCCAGTCTTGTTTTGGTTGATAGCGGCATTGGCGATCATACCAAAGTGGGTGATAAAGACGGGCTTGGGGAAGCCAGTCTAGCCAGGAATTGGTAAGCACAGACCTTTAGACATACGACTGTGAAACTTACAGAGCCAGAAGAGTGTAAAATCACACAAGTGCGTTTCGTCTCTTGCTCAGGTGTGAGGACCGGAGGAAAAGACTGGACGTTCGCGGCAGCGACCCCGTCAGGACCCCACAGAGGGAAATGTTTATCTTCGACGAGACCAAGCTTATAACCTTCCTGAGCTAGAAGAGCTTGAGCATCTTTCCCCTCTTGAACAAATCGGGTTCCAAAGATGAGATGAGTGGCCTTGGTAAGCTTGCAAAGATGCGCGACAGCTGCGACTGAGTTGTTGACGGAAAGCAAGAGCGCCGAAAGACCAAGCTTGGAGAGAGCAATCTCCAAAAGGGTTTCGTTGTACGAGGAGCTGGTGAGGACAGCGATGACTTGTTGAGGAGGAATTTCGCCTGGTTGAGCCGTGGGCATCAACCCTTGGTTCGAATAATGCCATGCGAGGCGATCCACTGCACTGGAGACTTGCGAGAAACTAACAAGTACATCAAAAGATGGAAATCAGGTCAGTGATGAACCCTAGTGCGTACGTGAGCGACTGAAGAAGCTCCTCCGAATCAGGCGTGCTTGTGTAAATGGATGGGTCGTTAGGCTGCTCAGTGGCTCGCTTGAGAACGAGCTCGGTGAGAGATCTAGCGTAGAATTGAGACATGTTTTCAACGATGAGGGTTGTGGCAGAGAGGTCGGTGTACCTTTTTGGCTCGTCGCATATTTGAATTCAGCTCCGGTTCTAGACGGGTGTTTGAAAGGAACATGGCTACGGGCCGCTCGCCGGCTCCCAGTCTGCGGCGCCTATTCCTGCACAGACATGCCAAGAACTTCCTCGCTGTTTGTCCTTGGTTCATCATAGTGTGGCTTGGAGGTCCTTTGTATTGCCTTCTTGACTTGAGGAGCACAGTTATCGTTTCTTGCAGCCTCGATATCCATACCATTCGCCCTGGTTACAGCCTCCTTTTTCAAAGTACGCGGAAATCAATCCTGGAACCCCACAAATGATGGAAATGGGGCCCCGCGGTATTGCTTCTGAGGCTTCGAAATGTGCTTCCAACAGTCATTCTACACCCGCCCGGAACGTTAACGGACCGCGCAGTACTACTAAAGCAATATCGTTCGCCAACTCCCAACTCGAGCGGTGCCTGGATTCTCGACCCAAAATCCCACCATGTCTGCGGTTCACAGCGGCAATCCCTCTCCTGTCCCCAGCGCCACTAACAACGATAAGGCAGAGAAAGCTGAAGTTCTCCACGCCGAGCAATCCAAAGACTTCAATGCAGAGCACCAGGATCTCGAGGTGCACCCGGGCTTCTGGGGGAAGTTCCTCAAGAAAAATCCTTCGCCAGAGTTTATGGCGGATCTGGCACGTATGAACGAGATGGAATTAGATCCTGTCGTCGTAAAACGTCTCGAGCGCAAGGTTGATATGCTCATTATGCCGGCCTTAGCCATTTGTTATGCAGTATGTTCCTCCTGACTCTCTTTCGTCTGGGTTTGGATCTAATCATTTGGGCCACACTAGTTCTACTATGTTGACAAAACAACGTTGTGTACGTCAAAATTTGATTAGTTCGCGAAGGATCTCTGACAACCAATCTAGCATATGCGGCTATCTTTAACATCAAGAAAGACCTCAAGCTTACTGGTGCTGAATATGTTTGTAGTCTCCTTCTATGCAACTTTTTCTTCTTCTCACATATCCTAATAGAGTTGGCTATCTAGTTTGTTTTACTGTATGTGGTTTAAACGACTTTTTCCTGAAGATCTGAACTGATCACGCGACCACAATATAGTCGGCTGGCTAGCATGGGCTCTCCCAGCAAATATCTTGATGCAAAAGTTCCCCCTCAACAAGTATCTTGCTGTAAACGTAATGTTCTTTCTTGACCATCTAAATGACTTCCCTTCACCTCTTCTCTAGATCTTCCTTTGGGGTGCACTCCTCATGTGTCAAGCTGCCAGCAGGAACTTTACTGATTTGGCTGTTCTCCGAACACTATCTGGCGCTTTCGAGGCAGTAAGTGATGTCTAGGGTTCTTATTCTTTACCTTTTATTAATACATGTTATGCTTTAGGTAGCCGACCCTGCTTTTGTCCTCATCACCGGTACATGGTACACAAGAGCACAACAACCGGCTCGCATTGCCGGATGGTATGTTGCAAACGGTGCTGGTATTGCTGTTGGTGGTCTCTTGGGTTATGGGATTGGACAGGTGTGTCTTAACCATGTATCATCTGTTGACGTCCCAACCTTAATACTACGGTCTCTAGATTAAACATCCCCTCTCACCCTGGCAATGGGAATTCTTGATCATTGGTGCACTTTGCTGTGCTTGGTCTGTTTTCTTGTTCATTTTCGTCCCCGACTCGCCCTACATGACCCATTGGTTCACTCGTGAAGAACGCCTTATCATCGTTAGCCGCAAACGTCATGACCAATCTCCTCCCGATCGTCGCGAGTAAGTCCCTAGACTTATAAGGTGGCTCATCACTAACTGATTACGCATTATCCTAGGTGGTCGACAAGCCAAGCTATTGAAGCATTCATTGACCCCAAAATCTACTTGTTCTTCTTCTTCGGGTTTACTGCCAATGTTCCCAACGGTGGTACTTCCAACTTGTATGTTTCATCTAATCTACCCTTTCCTTGGCTTCTAATAAACTTGCTATGACAGTGGAACTCTGATTATCAAGGGCATGGGTTTCACAAGTCTTCAAACTTCGCTCATGAACATTCCATACGGGACGATAATCATTCTTTTGTTAGTTCGATAAGTTCTTCAGTGCCAGGGGACGTTATTGAGTTCTCGTCTTAGCATTGTCGCCGCTGTTATGATTAACAACCGTGTTCCACCGAACAACCGAACATGGGTCATGGTAGCCACCAATGTGCCCACAGTTGTTGGATTCGCTCTTGTCGCCTGGGGTAAAAAGACAGGTGTTCGCCTCTTCGGATATTGTTAGTGGTCTCCTTTTTCGATTGCTTCTTTCTTTAATCTGGTTGGGTGTTTGAAGGGATCACTGGAGCATCGAACGCAACTTTCGTGGTCGGCCTGTCCCTTGTCTCAGGTAATGTTGGAGGTCAGACAAAGAAAGCCATCGCCAGCGCAGCTGTTTTCTTGGGTGTGGCCGCCGGGTAAGCATTCCGTCCCTCCCACCTATCACATCCCCCTTTTCATCTGGTTAACTCTTTTCCTTTAGGAACATTGTCGGTCCTTTCTTATTCAAGGACTCCGAGGCACCACAGTATCTCACTGGTGTTGTTGGCTGCATGGTCTCTCGTGCTCTTGAGGTAAGCTCTTGCCTCAACCCACGCTTTTACATCACACACGCCGAACTCTCTAAACTCACTTTTTCAGATCGTGGTGATAATTATGCTCCGCATTATCTTCGTCAGAGCCAACGCCAAACGCGATCGGGCTGTAGCGGAAGGACGCGTGACATACGACGAGCGGGTATCGACTCTTCAAGATATCTCAGATTGGAAAAACCCTGCATTCAGATATGTCGCCTAAGAAAATTTTGGACGTGTTATGAAACATTAAGACTTTTAGTGAAGGAGGGAGATAGGGGATGAAGTACGAAAAGGAATGTCCCCTCATTTTTGGGTTTTTTCCTTTGCTCTTTTCACGCTTGTTATGTCACGCATACGCTGTGTGCATGTGTACGATACGATTTATAGCCGTTCAATCCTTGATGTATAGTAGTAGCAGTATTAGGATTTATGTGCTCCGTGATCGCGAACAATAAAAAAGGCGTGGCTGTATACGTATACGTTACTCAGAAAAGCCTCCAGCGAAACTCGCCGGTTGAACGCCGTCTGTTTTTTTCCCATACCCTGGCGTTCTTAAGCCTTGTATGTCCGAGAGCGAGCCAACTCGTTGTTGCCCCAACAACCGTGAGAAATTATTGGAAACTGGTGCCTCGAGATTTGCCCGGCCGCTTCAGTCTAGTCCAAGAACATGGACACCGCTTAGCGCCGAATTCTAGAGCTCACAACTGTTCTTGAGGGCGGAAATGAAGCTTCGGAAACCGTAAAAAGTGATTGTTTCTCCCCGAACCACTAAGTCAGAATCCAGTAAGGTTTCTCCAAAAGAGCTTCGCGGTGCGGAGCGGAAATGGAGTGTAGCATAAGTTTGGAGAATTGCCAAAACAGTCGTTCCCCATCGCTGATACGGGACTATGACTTCCAACAAAGCAACATGATACAATAATTTTGTTCATCTTTTTTGATTAACAAATGAAAAAAATAGTAGTTACATGAGATCCTTTTTCATAGTAAAATGGTTGGTAGTACAGTGGACTTGGGGGCTGGGAATAATAATGAACCGCGATCACTTAACTTAGATAGATCATACGTAGGAAGAGATAGAAAGAAATCATGTCGAACAAATAAACAGAAAAAGGAAAATGTAGTAGAAGACAAGCCAGTGGCAGATATCTTAGCAAGAACTGTACGCTTTTGGACGATCACCGGTTACCAGACTGAGACAGGCGCAGCAATGCTAGCACCAAGTTCAACAAGAGGGAAAGCATTGGTCGCCTTCTTCCTTTCTTCATCAATCTTCTTTGCATATTCACCTGAGAAAAAGGGAAACATCGGAGATTAGCGGAGCCGTCGACGGAGGTAGGGGATTAGGGTTTACCAGCAAGGGGCACCAATTTTCTGAATGTTTTGAGTGCAGCAACAATAACCGCGACTTCTTGAGACATTGGAGTAGCTTGGAATGGGTCGATCATGAGCTGTGGCGCTTCAGGGCGATCAAGTTGAATGTAGACTTTGGCAACTGAGAGCCAGCACGACTGTCGGGATAGAGTCAGTCTCCTAAACGAATTGTGGAAAGAAGAACACATGGCGCAGAACTTACAGTGAGAATTGGATCTAAGAATTCGTAGTCTCCCTCACTGAGTTGCCGGATGAGTGCGGTCACGGAATTGGCACACAACAGTGCGTCTTGTTCGAAGTGGTCTTTTTGGAGATGGATAGTTGAAACGTGGACCAATGTGTGGATGCACAACAGGTCTACATCGACGAAAGGGGCAGTCATCCTCCATGCTTCCTGGCCGAGGAACCCGGGGAGCGCAGCCATAAACCGTTGAAGTGCCTGTTGGGCGGCGTGATATTCGGTCCAGTACATTTCATTCTTGGTAGTCACTGGAAACCCCGCCATCAGTAATCGAAAATGGAGAGATGGCGCTAAAATACGCACCAGCTGACAACCTGAAGGTACGCTCATAAAGAGCAGCAGCCTTCACTCGCAGTGCTGGCATATAGTCGCTGGATTTAACAGCAGAATCATCGAATGGTTGCTGAAGGTCGGGAACCTTGGGAGGAAACTTGAGCGCATTATTTAGCAACTGAGATAGAACAACCTACATCTTGATTCAATGGCGTAGGCCAAGGTGTCCGAATGCGAACTAGATGACATTCGCCATCTGGGAGAGCAATAGGCAGTCCATTTGCAACAGACCAGCAACGATCTATCATAAAGACTTGCCAGAAAGTGGCAATGCGCTCTCTGTGCTCCAAGGCATTACGAGGAGGAGGAATAGGGATAGGGAGTGCTCTCTGGGGCACTGGCGGGATCTCCAAAAGAAGTAATAGAGTCGACAGGTTTGAGTTGATGCAGACCCAATCCAACCGCGAGACGTGCTGCGGAAAAAGCGTGACAGTATCCCTCAAGCGCCCGGTTATTCGAATAGAGATAAATAGCCAGGAGGCAAGAAGCTTGAACAATGTCCAACAGTCGATCTGAATTGTCGAGCGAGAACCGTTAATGTTATGGAGCGTACGAGAATAGAAAACGGGTTCGAATTCCGAAAAACTCGGTGAATGTGCAAAGTTGCAAGCGACGAGATAGATGGCATTCAGGAGGGCCGGATGAGGTTCCTGGTGGTACTCTGGATTGGAATCGAAGCGACTAACGTCGCCGTCATAACAGCACTGTTGTCGGTGCGCAATGAAAATGTCGACTCTGAGGTACCGGATCAGTTATGATCCAAGAGTAATGAGCAAAGAAATACGTACAAGATGCGATGATTTTCGAATGGTAAAGGTTCATTAGGGTCCCAACGAGGCATGTATGGCATTGTAGCTGAATTGAAGCCATTGAAATCGAAAGCAGAGAGGCTGTCGTGATCGGGACTGGCAGAGCCAGACGAGGAGGAATTGCGGAGAGAAGTGAATGGAGGCTGTGGTGACGAATTGTTGGAGGTGCTGGCTTCAAACCATGGTGGGCCAAAGGCATTGCCAAATGACGAGCCCCCGAGGTCAGGGAACGCGGAGAGGTCAAGGTCAGAAGTGTCGAAGGCAGAGCCGCTGCCATTCTGGTCTTCTGAAGGAGACTCGTTCGAACGCGGATCTGACTCAAGCTCCCGGATGCGCTCTTCAAGCATCGCCAATTTCTCGCGGAGCTTCTGTGTACGGCTTTTTTGTTTCTAGAGGGAAGTTGAGAATGCGCGGCTGGGTTGGTCGAGACTGATTACAAAAACATACCTTGTCATCATACTCACACTGGTCTGCTCGATTCATTTTGAAGCATACACGACAAACAGGCTTGTTGCCGTCGCATTTCTAGCGACAAGTTCAACATGGAAGTGGAGTCCGAGTCCTAAGAGAGTTGGGACATACCAGCTTGCGCTTTCTGAGGTGGAATTGTTGAGTAAAAGAAAAGTAAAAGTAAAGGTAGTAGAACATACCTGCAGCATAGACACGCAGGTGCCGCGTTGCAGTGGCTGGACGTTGCCTTTTGCCATGGTTGATGATGGTGGTGGTTGTGTAACAAGGAGAAGGAGTGGAAACGAGCAAGGGGGGGAGCCCTTATTTAAGGGACTGTCCAAGTTGCTTTTGGAACGTCAAAACAGGCCCGAAAACAAGGAAGCAGGATGGCATCAGACATTAAATGTTGGATCGACAAGGTTTTCGTAGATCGGGTTTTTTTTTGCGATTCGAGCTTGAGCCTCGTTGTCCTCGGAATGGACATCGTGATGGCTTTACTCCACCCCTTTCCATTAGATTTTTTAAAGTTTGAAGAAACTCCCGAAACCTTTCAGGCAAGCAGAAATCATCATACATTCATTCCCCTCTTCACCTAACCTGTTCCCGAAGATCCTGGGATCTTACCAAACTCAACGTTCCGTCCGGACTCGGGTAAATAAAAATACAGCCTCTCTACTCAGAAAGAAGCCATCCACGCGCACCGGTGATTTGTTCGGCTGCCTCTGGCTCATCGACACTGGTTGGGAGGGCGGTGTTTGTCAAGAGGCGGGGGCGTTGATGCGCATACCTGGCGGTCATTGTGCATAGCTTTGCATGGTCATCGCGGACGCAACCTGAGCTCGCAATGCGTCAGATCTGATTCCTTGACACACGTCGCATATGAGATATGAGCGCTTCGAGACCACTGTGAGCTCAGGGCGACACCATGATACCCAGAATGCGAGGCTTCTCGCTAAAGCGACCCGAGCGCAATGTGGTCCCCTACTGTCAAACACAAGAGCCGCTTTGCTTCTAAAGCCAGCGTTTAGACCACGAGAGACCCTCTAATCCATCTAGAGATTGAACGCCTAGACCCGATCCAGCAGGGAGGACTTGACCCTCTAACCCGAGGAACCCAGGGAAATTAGCCGGAGAAACATACCATCTCCGATAAGGGGTCAAGCAATTATCTTGACAGCTTCTCGCCCATGAGGCGATTCTCCTGCTAACCAAAAAATGTACATTTAGAATCACCGGCTTAGGTAAACCGGAGGGGTACCGCAAGGACCTGCGATCAGAAAGGGAGAAGTCTAAAACGTTCTGGTTTATGGCATTTGAGGATGCCAGTAAATTCGGATGACGGAAAGAACGATGGTCACAAGCCACTGAAGAGAGAGATAGAAGTCGTTAAACGAGCAGAAGTGCTGGTATCAAAAGAGATCAATTCGAAAGCATTGTGTATGAAATGTAGTCCATGGTCTATTTGGTCTTGAATACCTTGCTCAGGTTGTCCCATACAACTGTGGGAGATTGTGCTGCATCAATCCCATGCCAAAGACCCTTCGCTTTGTAGTAATCCACGACGGGGCCAGTCTGGCTATGGAAGGTTTTCAGGCGTTTCGTGAGCACGTCTACATTATCGTCTGGTCGCTGAATGAGCGGTTCTCCGGTGATGTCATCCGTCATTGGTTTTTTAGGAGGGCTGCGGCAAGTACATTCAGCGGCAAAGACATGGAGTAATGAAGGAGAAATACTTACTGGAATTCCTTGTGGTATGAACGACCACTGCCAGGGTGAATCAAACGACCAGTGATACGCGAAATAAGGAGCTGGTCATCAATCAAAAGTTGAACGACGGAGTCGAGTTTTTCTTTGCGGTCAGATAGCATGCCATCCAACTTTTGAGCCTGAGGAACTGTGCGTGGGAAGCCGTCTAGAACGAAACTAGAGAAGAAGAAAAGAAAAAACATGGGGCATCAAGACCTGAGTAACGAAACGCGAAAGTAAACACGGACCCATTTTTGCATGCCTTGTTGTTTTCAAGCTGGTCTTTGATCATTCCAACCATGATATCGTCCGAGACGAGTGCGCCAGAGTCGACAATTTTCTTGGCTGCGAGACCAAGAGGAGTCTTCTGGGCAATTTGGTCGCGGAGCATGTCGCCAGTAGCCAGATGGCAGACACAGTATTGGTCGCGTATTCTCGGTGCCTGCGTTCCTTTGCCTATGAAACACGGCAATTAGATTCAGATAAATTTTACAGTTCTGGACAGCACATACCAGCTCCTGGAGGGCCCATCAAAATTGTCCGAAGTTGCTGAGCTGGCGCGGGTGGAACATTGCCCTTGGCTTTGGCTTCAAGGGCTGAAATCTTGTCCGTAAGTTGAGCTACTAGGGACTTGAGATAGTCCAATTCATCCTGAGCACCCATGGCGACGCAAGTGGAGACAAGTCTAAGTGTAAAGGACCGTGACGGTGGGACAAGACAGCGAACGATGTTTCCTTCCCGAAATTTCAGACGCTCATCTTCGCACGTGACTATGCGGTGTCCCGACGTCCGAAAAGCGGACCGACAAGGTATCTTCAGGCTACCACTTCCTTCAGCTCATTTTTTTTTGGTTCCTTAGTCTGTATCGGCAGTAAGTATCACATATTTCTGTCCTCTCCTTGATCTTTTGACCAGTATGGAGGTTGACGTGTGAGGCGTCTCCTCAGGCGCCTCATCCTGTTTCTTCCACATGAGCATCCGCTGCAGAGATGCCCGGTCACAAAAAATGCTTTCCAAGATTTCATGTAACCCCTAATCTCACAACCAGGCAACACGGTCGTCTCTTTGACTTCTGCATGTGGACATGTCTGATTCAAACGTGTCCCACCCTCTCCAGGGAGCTTGTGGCCAATCCTATTCTCTCCACCTTGCAAATCTGCCTCTATTCTATCTCTCTATCATGGTGTTCTCGGATCTTGCTTCTCGCGGATTCTGCATTACTCTGCCTCACAGCTACTTCGTTGGCGAAGTACGTCAGTTAGTCGTGTACCTGCTGTGCACGTACAACATTAATTTCAGGTCAGTGACTCTGCATGAATTATAGCAGTGCTTTAACAGCTTCATGGATTTCAAATTATTCTGACTATGAGCTAGTCATTCCATAATAGCGTCTTTGTTGACCCAGTGATCGTTCTGCTGTTATTCCGTTGACCTGCCCCGCATTCGTGTTCTATACTCAGCGACATGTGCACTGCAACCAAATTGTGTGCCTCTTGTCATATCCACGCGTCCGAAGTTCGCAATGTAGATCCTCCTGATCGTTCGAGAAGCTTGCGGGCTGTATCCTTAAAGTGTGTGAAAGGCCCAAAAAGATGAGATTTCAACCCCCTCATTATTGTTCACGGTGCAGTACTGATTCAATAGTCATGCATATGGACTCCATTGTTGTCATACTTGATCTTTCTTGCTGGAAAGTGAACTCCTGTCGCTCGAAATCTTGTAATTTTCTGAATCCGAGCCGCACAATTTCAGCATCTAGATATTATTGCATTTAGCCTTCAAGTGCTAAGTTTCATGAATCTTGACTGTTTGTTTCAAAAACAAACGGACTGAACACCGGACTACATTTCTTTGCTTTTCCATCGGAAGGACTATGGGTACCTTTCTAATCCTAAGCAATGTTATCAGATGCGCCACACCCATATTCACGTCCGGCATTTCGTCGCATTTTGAATATATTACTCCCCCAAATGACATTTCCAACTGAAATTCTGAATTGTCAAGTCCTCGCTCCAAATTCTTTGTACACCACATTGCTCTTCGTGCTTCCTCGTTGCTCTCAAAGTTTTCTACAAATCAAACAAGAATTTACGCGATGGCATGTCCCTGACTTTGAGAAGTGGGATACCTTTATCTTCACTAAAAGTAATGTTTATATTAGCCACAAGGAAATATACTCTATTTAAACCCTCTAGCGACGGTTGACGCGACCAATACCCCGAAATGCCCTAGAAAAGAGCCTCCAATGAACAAAAAGCAAACAAATGAATAAAATAAATTTAAAGGGCGCCCTGGTATTGTTGATTGCCGGGGTTCGTTGGGACCAGGTTAGTCCTTGGCACCTTTCAAGTTCGGCCATGAGTGGCGTTGGGTGCCAGAGATCTAGAAGGAAAAATGGGAATCTCTCCTTGAAGGAGATACCATCATCCCTTTGTGACAAAAAAGGACTGTTGAACGACAAAGGAACGGGGAAGGGTTCGATGGTGTCTGCCACAGTCATATCGATTCACTGATGGTTGGTTAAAGAAAATCATGGGAAGTTCGGATAAGTCTCAGGATGGTGCAATAGGTTTGAGGAAGTTTCAAGCTTCTTGATGGAGTTAACCTGTTGCGAAGGCCGGATGAACTTACTTTATCTGAAAAATCATTGGAAATTCTCCACCACTGCAACTAGGACGGAGATGACTGAAATTCCTGGGTCTGAATTTTGGAGTTAGGGTCATTGGAGTGCCTAGAAATCATCAGCAACAACCAAAATAATAGTGAAATGTAGTGGCACTTGTTATCCAAGTGTCTATGCCGTCACAACTTGAGGTGAGCGACTACTATGTCAAGGATTTGACCTTCCTATCCGTGAAATAAAGTACATGAAGCGGAATAAGACGTCATTTATGACGAGTAGAATTTCAATTTACGGCGAAAAAATCTGAACACCAAGATCTGTTGAAGCTTAACAAGAGCTGCTGGGCACTGCGGATTGAGCCTCTTGCTCAATAAAGACATTTGCGCTGATGAATTCGTATAACAACTGGTAAGCACAAGACGATGAGACACGAGGAAAATACGACAAGAAAAGGGGGGAAATCATGTTGGCTCGTGTTCTGATAAACCCACTTGTATAGTGCACGGGAGGTACGATGATGGTGCACACGAAACACGTGGGCGTCAATTGCAGCTTTTCTCCACCACGACACTTCAAAATGAGACTACCATTTCAGCTGCAAGTAATTATTGCACGCTATTTCTTGCGTCTTTGGAACGCCCGAGGACACTCCAGAGAACTAGAACCTACCTTACTGCCCCCATGACGATGACACCACTGGTGTGCGCCATAAACGTGTTTGCTCAATTAAGGTTGAGGGCCGCATACATAAAGCACAGGCTCTTATCGGGTGCCTGGCGAGGCTTCTGCCATGAAGGTTCTTGCTATCATAGCGCTCTCCAGCACGGCCAGTTCAGTGCTTGCGGTCTTTCAATCGAAACTTAGCCTACTCATCCCCATTTTCTGACAATCCAAAAGTTCTTAACTTGCCACTGTTTGTTCCTTGGAGTAACCTTACTTTATCCAGTTGTCCATCCTCGGCCACGTTGAAGCCAGGCATACCAAGCGCCAAAATCAGGAAAACACTTTTGACGATGAGAAATATCCTACCTTCGGGGGTGCAGACTTCAGCAATGTACGTCAAATATTTGGGTCCGTTGCTTTGTGCCTAACGTTATTTGCAGAGTCCGTATGTTTGGAATGGAGGAATCAATTTCACGCATTCAGGTCAGATAGTTGTCTGTTCTTGTTTCTTTCCAGGCTGATTTTTTTGCCTATCAAGTCGCAAGTGTTCGTGTGGTTTAAGCCCAGTCTCTTCCAAAACTCGTATTCATCTCTCTCTAAAGGGTGATCCTTGGGACAAATCCGTTATTCTCTGGACCCGTGCAGCACCGGCAAATGGCGCAAGTCCAGATGTGAGCGTTCCTATTTGTGTTGCTTGGAGAATTTCCACGGATCCCGATGGAGACCTGCTTGATTCAGGCGAAGCTTTCACTAGGTATATTTCTATTCACCTACGTGACAGATTTACCCAGCCTGATCTGCACGCAGCTATGATGTTGACTGGACGGTCAAGGTCGAAGCATCGAATCTCTCACCTGACAGTCGTTACGTTTACCAATTCACCGACTGTACCAATCGAGACAGTTCAAGTCCCGTTGGACTGACAAGAACATTGCCGGCCCCTGACGGTGAGTTAACCTCAGCTGAGGTAATATTTCAGGCTGAACTTGCTCTTTCCCCTTGCAGCTGACCCTTCCTCTATCAATTGCGGCAAACCTCTCATATTTTCGGTGTTCTCATGCTCTCAGTATCAGAACGGTACCTTTTATTTCCTTTATTTTGAAGTTTACCCGTTCTTACTTCCACTGAAGGATGGTTCAACGCATATGGGATTGCGGCAAACAACATTACTACCGACTTTTATGTCCACCTTGGGGACTACGTAAGGCACTTCTTCCCTGTGGTTTTATATGTTAATTCCTCCCTAAAGATCTACGAGTATGACAACACTCAACTTGATGGGTAAGTAGCGATACTCAAAGTTGCAATATTGAAAGAGTAAAATATCACCTACTTCCTAGAGCATCCATCGGTCGTAACGTTGAAGGGCGAGAAACGGCCACCATATTTGATTATCGTCAACGCCTCGGGCAATATCGAACGGACCCGTTCTTAGTTGCAGCACATCAAAGTGGTCCATGGATCACAGTATGGGACGACCATGAAGTATGGTTTCCCTCTCTTTCTTATTTTTTTCGCTCTTATCGAAATGCAAAGGTTTCAGACAATACTTGGAAAGCCGGCAGCGCAAATTCCAACGACTCTTCGAGCGGCTGCACCTTCAGCGTTTCGGGTGCATGCTTTACTGACCGGAAATGGGCTGCAATTCGAGCATATCACGAATGGATGCCTATTCGGCAAGTAGATGTAGGTGATAAATTGAGGATATGGAGGAATTTCCAGGTGGGGAAGCTCATGGACTTGACTATGCTGGATACAAGTGAGCTCAATTCTTCTTCTTTCTCTGGCATTTTCCCTTTTAACATGGGACTAGGAATTTATGATAGAGATATCACTGACGTGAGTGGTTTTTTGGTCAACGATGCCACTGGTTAACGTGGCGGCCTCCGTCTCTACAGCTCTATTTCAACACTGGTAAGTTCTGGGCTCCCCCGGGTTGATGTAGAATAAAACTTGACCCTCATCCCCTTTTAGCTGGTATGCATATCACACTTCACATTTCGAACAGAATTCCCTTATTATGTTCTTTTTTTTCGTAGCGGTGCAAAACATAGCAGACTATGCCAATAGGTCTATGATGGGATCCGCTCAAGAGAAATGTCCGCCACCAAACCCTCCATTTTTCCTTTATCTGATCTGTTATTTTAGGGTTCTTAGATACACTTGATGATTCCGTCTCAAGAGGAGCAGTGTGGCGTGTCGTCGGGTATGTTTTATTTTCTTGAGCCTTGCCACTTTTGTTGATTTCTTCAGGCAACAAGTTGTCTTCACAGAACTAATCTATTCGGACAATGTTCGTCCTGCTTACTTAATTCTATGAGAATCGAACATCTTATCAAGACGCGAATCCAGTCAACTATGACCAATGGGATGGTTACCGAGCTAACCGAGGACGAATTTACGACCACTTGTGAGTTGTTGTTTTCGACCAACATGCATCACGTTCTAGGTTTAATTTGTTTATTACCTTGACCATAGGTATCATAATAAAATTTCGAACGTAGTTGTTCTCTCTGGTAAGCTCTATCCTCATCCAATTGCTCCTTGCCACTCTAAACTAGCACTTTTAGGAGACAGCCATGCAAACTGGGTCTCTGACCTCTCTCGTCAGCCTAATCTGTTCTATCATCCTTTTTCTGCCAAGCTAATCTCCATACCTCAGGCCCTAACTCATCATACGATCCGGCAAGTGGTTCAGGAGCTGTGGGCGTCGAATTCGCAGGAACGGCAGTCACGTCCGGATCGTCCTTTGGAGACAACATACCTCCTGAACAGGCGGATCAGATTTCATTAGGACTAGTTTCGACAAACAAAGACTTGCAGTGGTCTGAGGGGTCTTATCGAGGTAACTTCCTAATTGTATCATTGACGAGGATTAACCATGTCATGTTTCAGGATTCTTTACACTTTGTGTGAATGCCCATTGGATGAATGCTTCGTATTATGCCTTGCACGATCCGAGTAAGCCGGTCCCGAACAATGTATAAACAATATTAGCTGACGAAAGCGCCCACAGAGTCGCCCAACCTCGATGCGTTCATCAGCGCCAACTTTTCCGTCCGGGCAAATTCGAACCGTCTCCTGCGGCCGATTGCTGGTGGACACGTTGACGCTGGAGTTCTCAAGCCAGATGCTTGAACATTGAAGGGAGAGTAACCGATCGCGGACTAGGACATTTTATGCAGCTCTATTCAAAGACTCAGGACTTTATTCTATACAGTATCACATTTAATTTAAACGCTTATTGCCAATTCTCAATGCTATACATAATAAAAGTAAAAGAGTGAAACGACTGGTGATGACTGATAAGTACAATTCCATGAAAAAGAGGGTGAGTATATGTATCATAAGCAAGAAATCAGACTTCAAGTTCCTTGCTTGTCTTAGTGGAAGCCACGACTGTTGAAGGTAGCACTATAATCGTCGCAAGACTTGCAATACCAAACAACAAGAGACTTGGATCAATCGCTGGGAAGAAAAGAACCTGGTGTTGAGCGAGCAAAGCAGACCAGCCGCCGATTCTGGCTAGTCCGCCTCGCGCCCGCCTCGTTGTCCTCACTTACGGACAACGTGTTTCGTTAGCTCCTTAGCGGGCTTATTTTTCCCTTTCCTTTTCTCTCGTTATTTCTCATTGTTTTCTATACAATTCCATTGTCTTTCCATTGTAATACTTACCGCTTATTTACACTTCCTTTTACTACTTACAATTACTATAGATTAGTATAAAAGACTCGTACGCTAGACCTACGAAATCTAACAACGTTGATTCCCTTTCTTGTGCGCTGACAGATTTTCTCTCTCCCGTTCGACCCGACTTGATCACTCGTAAACGTCCCTCGGATTATTCTCCCAACAGGTTATTGGGCCCCTGATTTCTGTCTCCTTGCTGCTACACCCATTTTTTTATCTCTCGAAACTCTCGAAACTTTCATATTCAACCTATCTGACCCATTACTATGTCTACCCAAACATCCTCCGATACACTACCCTCCAATGTCCCTCGTCTCGAGGCCACCGGCTCAAATTGGGCCATCTGGAAGCTCCGGTTTGTCGTTGCTGTCAAAGCAAAAGGGAAGTGGGGCCATTTCGAAGGCACAACTTCCCGTCCAGCCTTCCCATCCTATGCCTCTATTGTCTCCGTCGCTCCTGACTCTGCCGATTCCACTGAAGCCCCTGACGCTACTGTGAAAGCCCCCAAATCCACTGGACAGTCCAAGACGCCGGCCCAGGCCCAAACTCTCACCTCCAAACAAACCGAGGAACTGCAGAAGTGGGAAGATGCTGAGGCAGTCGCTCAGTACCTCCTGACACAGAGAATCCCCGACTCGGATGTTATCCACCTCCTCGGCAAACCCACTGTCAAGGACATGTGGGACACCCTCCTCAAGGACTACACCCAAAAGGGTGCATACGCTCAGACTGAGCTCCGCACCGCATTCCTGGAGTCAAAGTGTGAGTGTAATGGCAACGTACGCGAGTTTTTGTCCAACCTACGCACCAAACGTGAGGAACTCGTGGCTGTAGGTGTCGACATTGAGCCGAACGACTACCGTTCCACCATTCTATCTTCCCTCCCTCCTTCCCTATCCAATTTCGCTTCCAACATCCTTGCTGCTGCTCGTCTCACTGCAGCCTCAGCGAAAATTGACAACGACGCCCTGATCCAACTCATATCCGAAGAGTATGACCGCCAGCAGACGCAGAAGCGTCGTCGCGGAAATGGGAAAGTAGTCGATAGTGAAGCAATGGCCTTTACGGCCGGAGGAAGAGGCAGGAAGAAGCGGGACATAACAAAGGTTAGATGTTATGGTTGTGGAGAGTTAGGACACTTTAGAAACAAGTGTCCCAAACAGAATGCCGGAACTGCTAACGCAGCAGTTGAGTCCGATGATGAAGCAGACGGTGTATTTTGCTTCTTCGAGTCCAGCGATGACTCTGAGGAAGAAGTATATGGCCCCGAGGAGCCCTGGTGGAAGTACCTAACTTCCGAGAAGGATGCAAGTGTGGTTAACACTCTGGATGCCGTAGGTCACGGATGCACCCTTCAAATCCCATTGAATGCCGACGAAGATGCAATATTGAGTGCCGAGGAATCGTCGAAACCAGCAGGCATCGTTGCCAGTGCTGATGCTAGTCCTATCCGCACCGAACTATACGATTCGGGTGCAGGATGTCATATATCGCCCTATCGAAGCGATTTCGTCAACTTCGAGACCATCCCTCCGAAGCCTTTCACGGCAGCCAACCAAGGCACGTTCCATGCTACTGGAAGAGGAGATGTTGTCGTTAGAGTCCCAAACGGATCTGACTGGAAGAAGTTAAAACTTACCGGAGTACTGTATTCTCCTGATGTCGCCTATACTCTCATCTCCATTGGTCAGCTCGACAAAGTTGGAGTGAGCACTCGTTTCTCCCAAGGCAACTGCGAGCTTCGCAGATTGAATGGAGACCTTGTTGGCTCGATAGCCAAGTCCCCACGGAATGTATACCGTGTTGTTCGTGATGCCACAGCGGACCTTGCTGCTGCAGCTGTCCAATCCCACTCCATAACCCAAATCCATCGTCTTCTTGCCCATATTTCCCCTCCCATCGCTCGTTCCGCTTGCGACCACTCCACCGGACTGAAAGTCAAACCCTCGAGCCCTAGCATGGACTTTTGCGAGTCCTGTATGTATGCCAAAGCAACACAAAAGCCTATTAAAAAGGTGTCAGCTGGTCCTCGAGCTTTGAAACTTGGAGAACTCGTACATACCGATGTATGGGGTCCGTCTCCAGTCACCAGCCTAGGTGGAAGTCGCTACTTCATCCTCTATATTGATGACTGTCATCGAACGACCCGCCTCTGGCTAATGAAACACAAGTCAGACACATTTCGAACCTACCGGGAATTTGAAGTGGAGATGAAGACTCACCGAAATGTACCCATCCTTGTCCTCCATTCCGACCGAGGCGGTGAATACATGGATGCTGAGTTTGTTCAGCACTTGAGGGATGCCGGAACAAAGCAGAAACTTACAGCTCACGACACTCCGGAGCACAATGGCATCGCAGAGCGTCGAAATCGAACCATTCTTGAGCGTGTTCGAGCCCTTCTCCACGCAGCTGGTCTCCCAAAGTTTCTCTGGGGAGAAGCAGCCCGACACGTAGTCTGGCTGATGAATCAAACACCTTCCAAAGCTGTGGAAGGTGGTATCTCGCCGTTCGAATCCGAAACAGGTCAGAAACCTGATTTTACGGGCTTACGCGAATGGGGCAGCCGTGTCTACGTCCGTCGAGAGTCTGCAGGTAGCAAACTGGGTGGCCGTGTCGAAGATGGCCGCTGGATGAGCTTCGACGACCGTTCCCCTGGAAGTATTCGCGTTTATTGGCCTAAAAAGCGCTCCGTTACCGTAGAGCATAATGTCTATTGGGATGAAAAGTCAGTATTGGCTGACGACCGTCTCAAGGGGGAGGATTTTGACTTGGGCGAGACGCCCCAGCCAACACTTACCGAAAAATCGGATTCTCCATCCCAATCTTCCCCATCTCCTACTCCTGCTACTCCCATTACTTCCCCCACTCCTCAGAATCCACCTCTCGAGCTCCCAGAAGTTGTATTTGGACGTCCTAACTCACCGCTCACCGATTTGAGCGAGAGTGACAGCGAAACATCACCTTCCGAGGATGCTGTAACCCCAGAACGCGAGCGTAGAGTCCGGAAACCATCAAAATACGTCCGAGATATCCAATCTGGTGAAGGTAGCACCTCTGGACAAAGTTCCAACTCAAGTTTGCCAAGAGGAATGCAAGCTGAGCTTGCTGAGGAAGTTGTTCTTGAGGGGGAGTCTCCCGACTGGATGTCCATCGCTGAAAACGTCGCAATAGCTGAGGAAGTCGCATTAGCAGCTGCTCAAGCGGACATGGAAGGAATCGAACCTCGTACACTTGAAGAAGCTCGTCGACGACCCGATTGGCTTCGCTGGGAAGCCGGAATTCAAGAAGAGCTCGATACCTTGAAGAAAGCGGGAACTTGGACCTTAGTTCCACCGCCAGCTGGAGCGAATATTGTCGGATCGAAATGGGTCTTTCGAGCGAAGAAAGACGCAGCCGGAAATGTTGTACGATACAAAGCGCGCCTCGTTGCACAAGGCTTTTCGCAGGTCCCAGGTGTCGACTACTTCGACACATTTGCTCCCGTTGCAAAATTGGCCTCGATTCGCACCATCCTAGCTCTTGCCGCTCGATTAGACCTGGAAATTCATCAGATTGACGTGAAGGGAGCCTATCTCAATGGGGTACTCACCGATGAAGAACGCATCTATATGCGTCAACCCCCTGGTTTTGAAGATCCTGACGCTCCTTCCCACATCTGCTACCTCCGAAAAACCCTCTATGGACTCAAGCAGTCCGGCCGTTGATGGTACCAACGACTTTTCGACATCCTCGTCAACAAAATGAAACTAAAACGGTGTGAAGTTGATCAGGCCGTCTTTTATCGCAGAGAAGGAGACTCACTCATAATCCTTTTCGTTCACGTGGATGACTGCACAATCTGTGCAACGACATTAGTCCTTGTCGAAGCCTGCAAGGCTGAACTTCGAAAATGGTTTGAGATCTTGGACATGGGGGCGCTCCATTGGCTGCTCGGACTTGAAATTCGCAGGGACCGAGAACGACGCTCGATTTCAATATCCCAGACCGCTTACATAGATTCAATCCTGCGCAGATTCAATTTTCAGGACATGAAACCGGTCTCAACACCAATGGACACGAACCTTAAGCTTTCCACCTCGCAATCCCCTTCCTCCACAGCCGAGTACGCCGCAATGCGAGATATCCCTTACAGAGAAGCCGTTGGTGCTCTTATGTATGCATCGCTAGGAACAAGACCAGATATAACATTTGCAGTTACGACATTGTCCAAGTACTCAAGAAACCCAGGACCAGCGCACTGGATGGCTGTACAGCGCGTCTTTCGATACCTTGCCGGAACGAGGTCGCTGTGGCTGACCTTTGGTGGTGGCAGAAAGCAGACCCTGGTTGGCTGGGCTGACGCTGATGGAAGTGTGTCAGAGGACAGGCATGCGATCAGCGGTTATGCCTTTCTCATCGACGGCAGCGCCGTCTCATGGTCTTCGAAGCGACAAAATATCATCTCACTATCGACTACAGAATCGGAATACGTGGCCGCTACCCACGGAGCCAAGGAAGCCATCTGGCTTCGCTCCCTCATTTCTCAGGTTTTTGAACCAATCCCTGAGCCGACAACCTTATTTTCCGACAACCAATCCGCTATCGCACTTACCCAAGACCATCAGTATCACGCACGAACGAAGCACATTGACGTGCGATTCCATTTCATCCGATACATCGTCGAAAACGGCACCCTCCGTCTCATTTATTGCCCAACCGCGGAAATGCTTGCCGACACACTTACGAAGGCTCTACCTTCCCCCAAAGTCAAGCATTTCGCTTCTGAATTTGGGCTGGCTCCGCTTTGAGGGGGAGTGTTGAGCGAGCAAAGCAGACCAGCCGCCGATTCTGGCTAGTCCGCCTCGCGCCCGCCTCGTTGTCCTCACTTACGGACAACGTGTTTCGTTAGCTCCTTAGCGGGCTTATTTTTCCCTTTCCTTTTCTCTCGTTATTTCTCATTGTTTTCTATACAATTCCATTGTCTTTCCATTGTAATACTTACCGCTTATTTACACTTCCTTTTACTACTTACAATTACTATAGATTAGTATAAAAGACTCGTACGCTAGACCTACGAAATCTAACAACGTTGATTCCCTTTCTTGTGCGCTGACAGATTTTCTCTCTCCCGTTCGACCCGACTTGATCACTCGTAAACGTCCCTCGGATTATTCTCCCAACACCTGGGCCATTAACAGGTCTGCCAACACAAAGCGCACAAACGCAGCAACTATCCAGAGTGGAGTTGCAATGAAAAGGACCCATCGGAGCGGCTACGAGGACGAAGAAAGGGTGAGCTTTAGCATGAGGAAAAAGGAAGATTAGGGGCTAACATCTACTGTATTGAAATTTTCAGCTGATAGCGTAGCATTCCTTGTGACGAGGACTGTAGCCAGTAAAAGGCAAGCAGCAATGAAGGCGAACAAGCTATAGACAACCTGCAGAGCATCGGTAGCTGGGTATATCATTGACGCCATGACTGCTGGTCGCACGATTCCACCGAAAAGTGCCGACAGTGCGAGGAAGAATACTGTCGTATAGAAGAGGAAGTGAGTGTTGTGGGGGTGGTCGGTTTCATTGGTAGGCATTGTTCCGGCTGTATGTGTGACGGCTAAAAGGACGAACATCCATCCAACTGTACAAAGGGCCTCGAACGCATTCCTAGCGTACAAGGTTTGAAGGATTAACAAGACGCTGCCTTCATAATATCCCAGTATTGCATGGGCATATGAGCCGGCCCAGCCAGCAGCAAGAGCGTAGAATAGGAGCGTAATTCCCCAGATACACCAAGTGGACCAGAGAAGCGGGACCAATTTTGCTGCTTTCATGGCTGGATTGTATCGTTTCCACAGCCAGTAGCCTCCTCCAAAAAGGGTGAAAGCAGCAAAAACGATTGCGAGAATAAATTCGGTGAGCGAGTCGGGGTTCCACGTAAAATACTAGAACAATAAGATGGGAATAGCGCAAGGAGTAAATTTCACTAATGGACGTACTGGATCATCTTCGTCACCACTTGAAGAGGACGAAGAGGAAGAACTGGAGCTTGAACCTCCGCCTCCACCAGAATGACTTGAGCCTCCCCCTTTCTTGGCAGAAGCAGCCGTCGCGAAGAACAAGAGAGCAAACGCGACAAGAGAATTTGAATACATGGACAGTACAAGGAAGGTCAAAACAAAACTCCAGGTGAAACCATAAAGCTTATGTTTGGTATCCATCTACGCGGAACCAAAACCTTGGATCAGGCCGTTTACCTGTCGATGACGGTCAATGCCAGGGCAAGGAGCCTAATTCTTTAACTGAGACGCAAAGAAACAGCTCAAACAAAGTAGGTTTGGGAGATGATTCGATCGCTTATAACCTAGTACCTCACTCAACAAATCCAATGATCATTCTGTATCGTATTGAACCTCAACAGCTGTCGTTACCGCGACAAAGCTGACAAAGTCTTGATAAAAGTCGAAGGGGGGGATATATTGTGGGTCGTCGTGCCTGCTTTCAAATCAACCATGTAATTGTCACGGCTACGACACTGCGCGAAAGCAGCTACTGACTTCTGACCGACCATGAGCGATGTACGGTGTTCCATAGAAAGTAGTAACTTATATAATTGGGCTTGGCCGACTAAGCTGATGCTGCTTTGTATAGAAAGTGAAATTTTGAGGGCATATGGCTCCACATTGCTCTGAAGGAGAAGCGATTCCTCAAACATCATTTTCCTTATTCCGCTTACCAGTCACAACGGAAGAAGGTAGAACCGCAATCGTTGCAAAGCTTGCAATACCGGGCATTAAGAGGCTTGGGCCAATCACGAGGAAGAAAGAAGAGTTCGTCAATACCTTATCGGTCAGTACGAAGTGCACAAGCGTAGTGACTATCTAGAGAGGGGCTGCAACAAAGAGGACCCATCGAAGTGACTATCGAGGACAGTAAATGGTGAGTTTTGAAAGTAAGAAAGGAAAAAAAAAATTGAGAACGAACATCAGCTGGGTTGAAAGATTGGTTGGCATTCTCACAACCAGGACGGTAGCCAGTAACAGGCAAGCAAGAATGAATTCGGGTATGTTATAGACGACTTGAATAGAATCTGTGATGGTGTATGTGGCTGTTATGACCGCTGGTATCACCGACATCTTCATTTTACCCGTGGGCGAGTCTGTTTACATTCGTTCTCTTCCACAGGAATACATTTGAGTTAAATATATCTTTGCAGTCAAGGTTAAATACAATATATAGGAAAGAGCGAAAAGTGTGGTGACTCGTTAGTCTCCATGATGGATATGGAGTCAAGCTTCGACTTCCTTGTTTGTTTTGGTAGTTATGACCGCAGACGGTAGCGCTGCGATCGTCGCAAGACTTGCAATCCCAAGCAACAGTGTCAAAGGGTTAATTAAAGTGTTTACCCTAACATTCGCCGTTCCCAGCGCCGTCAATACGAATTCCACAAATGCTCTTACGACCCAGAGCGGAACTGCGATAAAAAGTATCCATCGAAAGGGCTATATGAGTGTGAACGTCAACACACTGGGAAGAAAAGAAGAGGAAGGGCGAACGTCGGGTTTTTCTAATCTTCCGGCCGATCGAGCGACTTTTCCAGCAATAACTACAAATGCTAGCAGAAGGCAGGCTGCAATGAATGTGAATACAGCGGAGACCATCGTTAGGGCTCTGGTGGTTGGGTTCCCAAAAATGTACTTGGAATTAAGCACTGGTTGAATGATTCCACCGACAAGTGCCGACAATGCAAGGAATAGAAGTGTGAAGTGGAACAGGAAGTGTGTTCGAGGTGGAGTTTCCATTTCGGTGGCAGAGGTCTTCCAGGCCACATGGGTGAGGATGAGGAGAACAAACATCCATCCCACCACAGTAAACGATTCCAAGCCTATCATAGGATACCTTACTGCAGCTATTGGTGGAGTGGGTTCACCGGGGAACACGAGCAAGATTCTGTTATTGTGAGCATGTGCAGCGTTCCAGGTGGCGACCAAGGCAAAATATACGATTGTGATTGTCCAGATAAACCAAGTGGACCAGAGAAGTGAGGTTAACCTGGCGGCTCTCGTAGCCGGATTGTACCGTTTCCAAAGCCAGTAGCCTCCTCCAAAGAGAGTGAATACCCCGTAGATGATCGCAAGAATGAATTCGCTGAGCGTCCAAGTGTTCCACGTAAAATACTGCGAGCACAGATGAAGTTGCAGGAAAAAGAGAAACATCTGTTGAATCACGTACGTATGGGTCTAGGATTCCATTCGAGGAAGAGGAAGAGCTGGAGCCGCTGCTGTCGCCACCTCCACCAGAATGGCTGGTGCCTCCACCTTTCTTAGCCAAAACGGCGGTCGCGATGGACAAAGCGACTGCGATACGGAAATGCATAGGAAAGGCAAGTGTGTAAGGAAAAACCAAACCATTTGCTGCATTTTAACAAGTCGCTTTTCTGATATCCATCTTCGGCTTAACCGGTCTTGGCGATGACGGTCAGTGCCAAGGAAACGAATGGAAGTTGAAACCTGGAAACGAGGAGGGAGGTTAAGTAAGAAAGCTCACAGAAAAAGGGAAGTTAAGAAAGAACAGCCTTGCTTACCGCACTACCGCTTAAAGCACACCAATAGCCAGTACTTACGTGACTAAGTTCATAAGGATTCTTTCGTAAATGCTGGAATATGACGGGGGTCCTTGTGGGCGCATCTTTCTTTCAGGACCAATCAGTATGCGACTCAATCGAAGTCAACCACACGGAACCGTTACCTTCAATCCTCCTTTAGATTACATGACCGTTGTAACCATCCTCAGGGCTCGACAGCCAAGAATGTCGTCGCCTTGAATCTACGATACAGGCTGTTTATCACAGGAAAACGAGCATAGATATTTATCACTCTCTTTCGACAACAAATAGAAAAAGTTTCACTTTCACTTGAACTGTAGCATAAGGGGTGGGATAGGCTCGACCCAATGCAGTCGGAAGATGAGCTAATCGTCTTGGAAGGGTCGAAGCAAGTTCAGTCATTGCTGGAGGCGTATGATAACAGTGTCATGTATGGAATACGAAGAACAAGATATTTTAATGCGTGACGTCAATCACTTTGGGGCGGGAAAGGCTTGTTGTCGTCATGGACAGTGGGGTTGGGATGACGGGAGGATGAAAGGACATCACAACATGCATGTGGTATGTCGTGAGCTGCATTGCTCGTGAACTTCAACAAATTTATTTGTAACTGACAGAAGTCTACTCTAACGCCTTGTATGAAACAGCTAAAGAAGATCCTGGCCTAGAAAACCCAGCATAAGCCGGCGAAATGCTCGACAGAACCAGCTATTGTGTAATGGAAGCACTTCAAGGGTTCACCCCACTCGCTTCCACTACATATTTAAGACTATAAATTGTACTCTAAAGGACGGCCGGACAGGCCGGAGAACCTGTCTTTTAGGAGACATTGCGAGAATAAACTCCTCAATTCGTCCGTCACGCGTTACATAGACAACTGACAAACCGAAATGACCTGTGGCCCCAAATGTTTTGTTTCGCCACTCAGAAGCTACGGAGCTTTTGTACGCCTACCGGTGCGCCCAAACCGATGAAATTTCGGGGGACCACAAGGCATGGCGGGGATTTTCACCGGCCACCGAGCGGAGAGCATGATGTCGATTCTACCCTAGAAGTACTTTGAACATGATGAGAGACTCAAATACCCAGGAATCATGGTAGGACTCCGGAGGGCGGCTTTTACAATCACCCAGGCTACAACAGCGATACTGGGTAAGCTGCTGTAAGTTGGGAAAGAAAGGAGCTTAGATGGGGCAAGATAATTATGACTTTCTTAATTATTGAGACAGCACAGCCTTGTGACTAGAATTTCGGAGGAAGAGGTAAAACCTCCCGGGGAGGCGGTAAAAGAAGAATGGTGGAGGCGCAAACTTCGATTCGAGCTACGGCCCGAGATGGGAAAGGCCCAAAGGCTATTCAAAATACGTATAGTTGTGAGGAGGCCATCCAAGTAGACATAGTTCCATGTTCTCATGTGATGCTCTGCTAACCTTTGCAAATCAGAAATGCTTCCAATTTGTGAGTCCACGAAATTTTGGTTTCACCCAATGCCCACGAAGCGAAGAGGGCTGCCAAATCTCGGATAATTAGCGTATATTTAAGGCTACTTGCCCAGGTTGGGTGTTTGTATCTCCCAGTTATCATGCTCTCACGCATCCTGTTTTTCGTCTTATTTTCTTTATGCGCATTTGGTGTGTCAGTCAGCACCAAAAGAGTAAGTTTCATGCTTGAGTTCCACCTTTTCCTGCTACTGTGGTTAACGAGAAAATGAAACTAGCCCGTTGGATATGGCTTCTTGTATTTCACTGGTATGTGAATTTTCGATGTCGCAATGCCGATGCACCAACTAGGGGATAGGCGAGGATTATGCTGATGGTATATTTCTCTCTCTCTTAAGTATACACTTGTTCACATATCCAAGGTGAACAGATATACATCGGTAAACATTCACCTACTCTTTCTTTATCTGATATCTCAGAATTTGACCTTTGTGCTAGCTGTAAGCGATACTAACAGCCCTGCTACGTGGACGGTGGTCAACGGTGGGGCATCCGTTCTCAACTCGACTCTGGGAGAGCTTGGCGTTCGCGACCCCTTCGTCATCAAATCGCCTGATAGCTCAAAGTGGTTCATCCTTGCCACTGACCTTAAAATGTACGGAAAGAATGGAGATTGGGATAATGCCATTCGTCATGGAAGCCTGAACATGGCCGTTTGGGAGACCACTAACTTCAAAACCTTCTCTGAAGAACGGCTTGTCAAAGTTGCACCCGATACGGTAACTGTATTCTCTCGTATCATTTCAAGCACTAAAACATGCTTTCCAAGGCGGGTATGTTATGGGCCCCCGAAGCGACTTGGAGCCCAAGTCTGAACAAGTTTGTGGTCTATTGGTCATCCAACCTCTATGATTCAACAGACACAAATCATACTGGGGAATCTTATACTCGTATCCTTTATTCTACAACCTGCGACTTCAAGACCTTTTCACCTGCTCAGGTCTGGATTGACATTGGGGAAAATGTCATCGATGCAACCGTCACTTACGATGCTACGACCAAGACATACCATCGGTTTAGTGCGATATCAGGATCCATTCATCAAGAAAAAAGTACGACGGGGGTGCTTGGAAATTGGACTGAGGTGACAAGGGATATTGGCCTTACTGAAATCGGCGGCTCTGAAGGTCCCTTGGTATTTTTGGATAACACCGTACCAAACAAGTGGCATTTGTTTGTGGATGATTACAGCCCTCGGGGCTATGTGCCTTTTGAGTCCAGTAACATACCCCCTCCTCTTCATTTGCCTTCCCAATCACTGACTGCGTTGGATGAATAGCTAATATCACAGCTGGTAGCTGGGCATTAAGCTCAGGCTATACATTACCTGCCAATCCACGACATGGCACTGTGTTTCCGATCACAGCTGAGTATGTTGTTCGTTCTTATGCTATGAAGGCGTGGAATTTATTTCCTTCAGAGAAGCGGCTAACCTTAGGGCGCTCTAGCTAGTTCAGTCGAGGAACGTGCATTAAGTACTTGCGTATCTCTTTGTTTGAGTATAAGAGGGAATCCGATTAGAAATTGTCTCGTTCGATTGAGTAGTCACCATTGCGAAAGGTAGCACCAAAATCGTTGCAACCTGCAAGACTTAGTGCCAAAAAATAGGATACATGGGTGCATCCGAGGCATCATCCTCTCGTTCATTATCTCTACATTGGTAGAGCTGGAGCTCAACCTAGTATATCCGGGAGAACAGTTCGAACGTCCGTCGTTCTTGGCAAAAGGCGGTTACGAAGTGCCAAACGAATGGGATATAGAGCTCAAACTGAGGATGAAACAAGTCCATAGCCAGTTCCATCTGTGCAAAACTGAGTCGTGGCTAGGCGTATAGAGTATTTATAACGCTTCGATGAAGGTCAATATCAAGGAAACAAAACAAAAGACAAAAACCGAGAAAATAAAACAATATGTAAACAAGAAAGCTCAAAGAAAATGTCGCCATGACACCGAGTTATTGCTTGCTATCGAGTGCTGGAAACAAACCAAAGACCAATGGGTATATAAAAACACCAGTGAAGGGATTATTCCATATAAAACATGGAAGCTGTTGTTTGGGAAGAAGAGGAGCATTAATTTGCTGAACTTCTAAAACAAATCAGCATCTAGCTCAATAAAGTTGAGCAAAATGACATTACATTCAGTCCTTCTTTAGGTTAGTCTGTTGCTTTAACCAGCCCTCCAAACTCAATAATCCAGGGTGCCGTTTCCTCATATCCTCAAGATCTGCCAAAGGAGTGTGCTTGTCTCGGAAAAACTAGTACGAACGTTCGTCATTCAGCGTATAAGAGAAGAAATAGAGAAACTAAAAACTCACCTTCATAGCTTTAGCATAAGGAGCGGGCATCAGCTTAGCAAACACCCAAGCCGGAATAGGGAAAATCCACGCCTTCCGTTCCGACGTCCCATCTACAACTCGCCCTAATGTTTCGGCAGCCTTGTCGATGCTTATTTCATCACCAGAGAGGAAGAGCTCTGTCCCTTGATATTCCGCAGGATTCGTCAGAGCTGTCGCAATGAACCAACCAATATCTTCTAGCGTCATAACAGAGAATGTCTTGGTACCATCTCCCCCAAGACCAGCACGAAAGATTCCTAAAAACGCAGCTCGCTTTCCCCAGCTCCAATAAACAGGGAACTGGTCCATGTAAGTCGGGGGACGAAGAATCGTCCATTTCAGTCCAGATTCCTTCAAGGCTTTCTCGATTTTTTTCTTTGATGTCCAGAATGGAACATCAGAGTCGATACCATGAGCACTCGAGAATACAACGTGCTCAACTCCTTTCTCTTTCGCGAGTTGGAAGATGGCAATAGCTTCTGCAACTTCCGCTTCTGTTCCTCGGTCAGTCCAGTCTGTTACCAGGTGAAGAGCTGTGACGCCTTCAAGAGCAGGGGAGAGAGAGGAGATATTGGAAACGTCTCCTTTAACGACCTTGACACCTAAGTTTGCGAGTCGCTGAGCAGCGGGAGAGGAAGGATTTCGCGTAAGCGCGCGAATGGTCGTGTCTTCAGGTAAATTCCTTTGGAGAAGGGAAGTGATGGTCGCGCCTCCTTGTTTTCCAGTCGCGCCAATAATGAGATACGTAGCTGGTGGCATGGTCTTTCAGATGTGCAGGAAGTGGGTGACTGGTTGGTAGGCTTGTATATATCAAGAAATGGACGGGCCGTGGTTAGTCATACAAATTACATTTTACGAAGCCAAACGAAATTATACGACAATGCGAAGAGAAACGCGACTGAATAGGCTGGGGAAGGCGTCGAGATAGCCGAGGTGAAGCAGGGACATGAAAGACGAGAATCAGGTGCACCCAACACATAATACAAGTCTCACTCGATAGAAAAGCCCAAAAAAACACATAATGCCCTGCGAGAGATAAAAACATACTAAAATATACAGGTATACTCAGATATGTAGATAGAAAAAAATGTCACCGATTGAATAAGTTTCTCGGTGGTCTAATCCTCTCATCCCCATCCTCATCCAGGTCAAGTCCATGCCACCAACATCGTTCTCTTTCCTCCTCCACTCTTCTTTCCCCTGGGTTACTTTCTTGCTCGCCAACTGATCCGGACTCGCTCCTTCTCAAATAAACATCTAAATCTCTCGTCATTTCCAGATGAGCTTCCACCAAGCTGTTCAAATCTCTGTCATGCTCGTGATCGTCGTAGTCATGTTCCATTCGTCGCATACTAGGCCTAATTATGGGAGTCGAAGAAGAGGTAGAGTTGATCATTTCGAAGGTAACTGGGGGTAGAAGGATGTTATTGGGGGTTGATGAATTCGTGCGAGAGAGGACTAGGTCAGGCAGTGGGACGTTAGGTGGAGGAGCAGGATCGTCCATATCCGTTTCGGGGTCATCATCAAGACTGGGCTCTGATATGGTCACGAGTTCGGGAGGGAGAGAAGTAGTATCGTCGTCCTCCCGAGGCTCCGCCACAGTCTGTGGATCAGGAATATTATAATTATACCAGAGGACTTGTCCAGGAGGCAACAAGGAAGGTGTAGCATTCGGTTGAGGAGTAGTGAGGGAGGATGATTGCAGAGTCAATGGGGCTTGAGGTCTGAGTGTCACAGAAGACCACCCTCCCGGAGAGCTACCAGGTATGGGCGGAGGAACAGCAGCAGTTGATCCCCATCGTTCTACCATGACCCAAGGATCCCGTCCTCTTGCTACCTCCTCATCTCCAGCGGAGGGTTGTCTGATGTCTTCAAGACGAGGTATCTCAACATCCTCAGGTTCTTGTCGAAGCTGAGCGGTCGTCCCCGCGTCAGTCGTCCTCGGCGCCACAATTGCAGACCCTGAAGTTCTCAAAACAGGACGGGAAGGGTTCGCAGGACTGACGTTACGCCATCGCGTATCGTGGGTGATGTCAATGAACCTGTCAAGCCATGGAGTGGGTGTGACATCTGTCGTGCTACCCGAAGAAACGATATGATCCTGCTGCTCTCTTTGTCGCCTTGAATCTCCTCCTCGAAAGACGCGACGAGCCCGCTCCAGCAGTTCACGGTCTCGGTCGTGCTGCATTGGGACGCGCCGTTCGGGGAAGGTGCATTCCGGAGAAGAGGTGACCTGGGAAGGGAGAAAGGTGTAGGTATAGAGGCCATTTGTAGATTGTGTATGCGGTAGACAGGAAGTCGAGGGATGGAAATAGGATGGCTGGTCCAGTTGAGGTCGTCGCATATGTGGAACACTGGATTGTGAAGTGGCGTTTTCTTTCTCACACGAGGAGTACCGAGTGCCTAGAAGATTTCCACTGAGAAATATGAATAAATAGACTCGAAGGGGTTCTAACACAACATACCATTGTGTGCAAGCAATTACGACCCGCTCGCAGGCACATCCTCTCCCCCTGCCGAGCGGTTGTGGGAAAGAAATACTTGAATCGACATAGCGCTGGTCAAGAGGAGCAATGAGCGAAGACTCCATGCCACTAGCAACGAAGACATTCCAAACCGCCCCCATTTGAGCATCGAGCATGAGCAAGGCTCCGCATCCGCTGCTACTACGCTCTATCGTCGCAACTGTCGTAGTTTGGGAGGAGGTGGAGTCGAAGCGGGGTATCAGACTTGGCCTCCATGGCTCCTCACTTTGAACCAAAGTTGCTACTTCAGAGTCCTCCGGCTGGCTTCCACAGAACAAAGTAAAAAGAGGAGGGCCAACAGAGGATGACGACGACGTGGAAGCCTCTGCTTGAGACTGCTGCTGACTAACACTACGCTCCCTACTATGGTGAACCGCGCCTCTCCGCCTTAAGCGAGACTGTTCCCCAGCATAAATCAAGTCGGAGAGTGGAAGTCCGTCATCTGGTTCTGGTATGGGTGTTGTTGAAGAAGACATATGTCTTGTGATAGTTGCGTCGCTAAAATACGAATGTTCAAGAATCCATAGAGAGCTGGTGGTGGTTCGTGTCGAAGCTTGTTCGGCGGCGCTTGACCGAAGTCTGATCTTTCGTCACAACGCCCGTCATGTCAATGAGCTTAGGCTTTTTGTTTGCCTAGATCCCGTTAGAGTCTTCTAGCCCCAAGGAGTTTGTAGCATTTAACTACAGAGAGAATTATTTACCATCTCACTTTCACTCATCCATTTCCCAGTGACCGTTGAATCTAAACCTAGACACTTCTTCCAAAAGTGAAGTTGCTATCAGTCCACTTAGCACAACAAATTTTGGATATTACATCGACTGTACTGTAGCATATACTGGCTGTTCCGTTTAGCATAATTTCCGATTTTTATGCATCCATAACCCCCTTCCTTTGATAGCATCCTCCGGCCTCAGGCTTCTATTTGCACAATAGAAGCAAATCCATTCAGCGAACAATAAGTAAGATACCTCCAGGCACAGAACTCACATAAGAAAGCTGGAGCATGATTATTGAGCCAGACGCTGGTGGTAAAAGGTTCAAACGAGAGGTGAATATCATTCCAAGTGTGGAGCCTGGCCGTTCCCATCCAGTTCATTGGATGTGCATATTTCATTCCTGATCTTTCATTATTGAAGTTAGCCTATTCCGAAATCAGTATCAATGCTCTTACATACAAGCAGATGCTAGAGCTTTTTGCCAAGCCTTTATGCTGCTCAATCTAAGCATCCACGCACCTCCGAATTTTTGCACCATCTACTCTGTCAGTTTCATACACCATGGTCCTACTCTGAGACCCATGCATCCAATCCCTGTTTAACCGACTTCACTTTCCGACAGTGAACTCGAAACGCGCCTAGCTCGCAATCGTTTAGTTTCGACATTATGTAAATGGTCTGATTCCTCGTTCTATGCCATCACGACCTTCAAAAGAACCAGCTGCGCTTTGACTCTTGCCGACGTTGTTGAACTTCCCCAAGACCAGAAGTTACGCATTTGACCGAATTGTGGCGGTCGATTAGTTTCTCGATATACCATGTCTCTCAATTGAAAGCAGCAATCTAGCCCAGTGAACAGATTCTCACTTCCTCCAGACTTCACTTTCTTTCAATATCAAGAACAGAACAGCGACCTTTAGGCGTTCTCTCATCGTCTGGCGCTATTATTGCTAGACATTGACGCACGTTCTAATGTAACCTCGCATTCTTATTATTAGCATATTGAAGTACACACACACACACACACACACACACTTTCACCTCACATAAGCGTCTCAAAGCTTTACCTATCTCCTATCGTATCCACCATTGGAATTTTCATACCTCGACCTCCCACCTCCAATAGGTGGACTCTTCTCTCTCCTCCTCTGTTTCACTGGTTCAGGGCTCCTCGAGCTCGATTCATTACGTCCATATCCCCTTCTGGGCGGCGGAGACAATGATCTCCCCTTCCCATATCCTGGTCCACCACCACGGTTCGGCGGTGTCCTTGACCTCGAATAGCTAGCGCGTCGTCTCTGAGGTGGGGGACTCCTCGATGACGACCGAGAGCTAGAAGATCGACCACGGCGAGGGGGTGGCGGGCTTGGTGAACGTGAATCAGCATATCGCTGTCCGCCTCGTCGAGGAGGAGAGCGAGATCTACTAGAGGATGGCGAATACCTACGCCTGGGAGGAGTTGAATCTCGACGCCCAGGAGGAAGTGGAGCTCGTCTTGGTGGTGGAGTTCGACTCCGACTGTCACGCTCACGTCCACGTCTTGGTGGCGGAGAACGACTATCATCACGTCCGCCTCGTCGAGGAGGCGGCGGGGAGCGCCTGAGTGGAGGACTGTCTCCACGGCCACCGCCACGACGAAGCGGAGGCGAAGGAGACCTACGGTACCGACCAGGAGGGGGACCGCGTGGTGGAGAGACATCCATGTCTCGGCTATCCCTTCTTCCATATCGCGGGGGAGAAACAGACCGTCGACGACGAGGTGGACTAGGGCTGCGTCTACTTCTCCGAATATCACGTGAATCGTCTGAGGAATCCGAGGATGAGGTCGTGTCAGAATCCGTGTCCGACGAGTCTGAATCTGACGAATCGCCTTGTTCAAGCGCAGCTTGACGTTGCTCCATAATCATCTTTGGTGCATTCTGTGGTAGCATAGTTAGAACTTTCGGGATTAGGATACGGAAAATTAAACCAACCTTCAACCACTCTCTCATTTCCTCCGTAATAACACCCAACCCAATACTAGTCCAGTAATTGATGCTAAATCTCGTGTTCTTGGGATTGTCCATGGGGAACATATTCCGCGCACCCGCTTTGACCTCTGGATCCAAAAACCTCTCTTTCACCTCCTTCAAGCCCATTGCTTCCACAATCTCCCCAAACACAAGCTTCAAGAAAATTCTCGACGAAGACGTAGTGTCATCCTCTGTTACCGTCACCACATCCATTACCATCCACGTAATGGAGTCCGTCGCAAACAAATGCCCAAAGAATTTAGCAATATTGCGTAGGCGATTCGTCTCGTATCGGTGAATGGTGGTATAGTAAGTGCGGAACGCTTCCTCGAAAGACTCTGTCCAAACTCGGTTGAGTTTAGATAGGCGTTCGCCGATGAGACCATAGAAGGAAGAATATGAGCGTTCTTGCGAACAACACTCGATAATCATGTTGACCATTTCGATTTCCTGGCCATCGTTGAGTTGCACCTTTAGCAACTTGTGAACAGCCTCTTCGTAATTGAGCGCATTCATGATTGTGAGATAGATGGTTCGACGGAGGTTGACTAGGTTTGTCTCCGTGCGGTCCTCGATGCCTTCCTTGTCAGCCATGGCTGGAAAATACATTAGGGGACAATATGGGAAGTGCATAAGGTGATGGACTCACGCTCATCGGCTTCATCGTCAGACTCATCGGAACCGGAGTCATCAGAATCGTCAGAACCTTCTCCAAGAATTTCGCTCTTAATCGCCTTGTATTTCTCCTCATTATCAAGAAAGTTGGGATCAGCCTTGAAAATATCTGGGAAAAAAGTGAGATTTGGACTAGGCAAGGATGGTTTAAACTTACTCAGGCCTTCTTGAACTGCCAAGTCGTCCTGAAGCTGAATCTGATGTGGGATCTGTTCTTCTGCTTCAACCAAGTCCAAGCCCTCGGGAATAATTGGGTTGTCCTTGTACTTGTCTTTCCTAACCTGCATCAATACTTCTATCATGTATTGAACTCGGTGGCTGATAGTCCCCTCGTTCAAGACGGCACGAAAGCGTTCAAAGACGGTGTTGGTGGCCATGGGAGACTCTTCCTGGATATAGGCACCAACTTCGCGAGTCAGGCCGACGGCAATTTCGATAGAGTCATCAGTGGGTCGTTCGAGGAGGAGAAGAAGGATCTCAAGAACAATGACCACATCTGCAACGCCCTGATTGACGAGGTGGGCAATGAAGGTGGTAGAAGAATGACAGACCGTCTGTGAAGAAAATAAGTATGAATCGTGTACATGCGAAGACAACATACTTTGTCATTGCGCTTGAAGGCACGACGGAACTGGCTGATTAAACGAATCAAAACCAGTTCGCCAACCTGAGGCAATTTCGTGTTCACGATGGCCACCATGCATGCAAATACGGGAGTAAATGGCAAACTCGCGGCCTGAGCCTTCATGATACTTCTTGCAAATAGACCGCGGCCACGAATGAGATTTTCAGAGAAGAGTTCCGGGATAATATCCTTGATGTTGTTCACGTTGACCCTATTAACGATACCAGTAATACTTTTGCGGAGAGCATCCCAAGACATGCGCTGATATTCAGGACTCGACTTGTCATTCGCAGCCTGGGCTTGCATCTCGCGAAGGCGTCCAGGTGGGAGATATACGCCACCACTGCGAGATCCAACGAGCTTGGCAAACTCAGCTACATTGTCGGCGGCAGTTGAGATGACTTCTTTTGGTTTTTCAAGTTTTTCAAGTTCAGCGGCAGCTTCGCGAGCGGCAAGTTGACGCTCGCGTTCAGCACGCCTGGCGGGGTCTACATCGACGACTCGAGGACCCTCGAACCGTTTTGGGGGAGGAGATGGAGAGCCACGGTCGGAAAAAGACCTTCATTTATCGTTAAAATGAAAGATAATCAAATAGTTATAAGAGGTGAAACAGACCTTTTGCGTTTTTGGCCTTCCATAGTCGTGGTTGAGTCGAAAGAACCGACTGCACGGAAGCTATTCAGCTCAACTCCCGACTGCCAGCTTTCTTTTCAGGCGAGTTCTCGTCTTGCCCTTTATATTCCTTTTCTTACCTTTCTTTTAGTCACAATGTCGTTCCTTGGTCTCAAAAAGTGGCCCACACCCGCACGTGCCCTTTACCTGCCTCCACTCTTCCACATCCTCATAACTCAGTAAAACAGGTCTTCAAACCCATGTGGCCGTTCATTGGCTCAGGAATGTTCCTTCTCTATGGCATCTGGCATGTCCAGCAAAACGCCGTCCGCTGTTCGTCGCTCTTCTATTGCTTGCTCCAAAATCCTCCTGCTGACGAGTGGTTTGAATAGCTGAGGCTTTCCGCAACGACCCCAGGAACCCATACGCTGCTAGAATCGCAAAGGAATCATTGCATTAATATTCTGTTCGCAAAATCAAATTGTTTAGTGCAATCCTAATAGAACGCGACTGTTTGCTTCATGAATTTTGGAATTTGCGTCCTTCCGAAAACCTCCGCATCGAGCATCATCACACTTTATCACACCTGTTCTCTGCATCCCTTTTTCAAAACTCGTAAAAACCTTTACGTAGACGGTAACAGCGTGTGTTCAACATGAGAGTTTTCTGGCAATATATTCTTTCCTCGGGTGCGTGTGTCTCCGGACAAGTGCTTGATGTTCTGTGGTACAAAACTCCACTGAGAACTTTTGATTATCAGAATATGAACATAATTGCTTCTCTTTTTCCCACCTTGATCTGTTCGCTCAAACCCACCAACCAATATTTTCCAACTTCACGCTGACCTATTCTTCTCTGCAACAGGTTGCGGATCGTCGGGCCTCATGGGCCAAGTAGATTGATTTGCATTGAAACGGCTCCTCCCTCAGTTGAGCTACCACCTAGCAAAGGTAAACATCTCCGCCTAAAGCCAGTCGGGACTAGGTTCATTTCTCTGAACGCTTCATTGTTAAGAATGATGGGAAAACCTTATCCAAATTTTCAAGTCTCCGCGACTTGCGCAAAGTTTCGGTCCCGTTGCCCTGGCATTGACCCTCATCGACAGGTAACAATTTGATCCAGGGTCCTTATTTTTTTTCTCCCAAGAGATGTGTACCAAAACACAAGCCTTTTAAAGGGGCATAACCGAAGGATGTTTGTAAGCCTCGCCTGCATTTCTCCCATGCACTCCCGCGCCGCATTTGCTCTGCTTTTCGCAACAGTCGTTTTGGCCAAGAAGGGTGGTGGCTCGAGCCATTCCTCAGGCGGCGGCGGAAGTTCTTCCACAGGCTCCAGCTCATCATCTTCAAGCGGAGGTTCAAGCGATTCAGTGCATCTCTCTCTCTTTATTTACCAAGATCCAATTGATTTACTTTTTGGCAGGGATTTTACTGGACTCCCTCCACGCTCTCTGAATTTGTTCTCGCGATCATTTATGGAGTCTTCACTCTCGGAGCAGGGTACTGGCTTGCGAAACGTTATAACCCTGCCATGACAGCCGCTAGCTTGACAACACTACTTTGGTCCACTTGGGGCGCATGGTGTATTAGCCTTCTCTTCTACATCCTTGCTGCGAGTTGGACTGGCGCCTATGCGCATGGATTGGGTGGAGCTGGCGGTGACCTCCTGGCAATAATTCAAACTTCATATGCATCAGGTGCATTCGAAGTAATTGCCACTGTAGGATGGATGTTCGTCCTCCTTGCTCACACATATACTGTATGGAGGACCCCAGAAACTGAAATCGATCATCCATCTCAGCCGCACATCCTCTTTCACGCCACACTGGCATTCCTTGCGCTGACACTTCTCTTTGGTGGAATAGTCAAACCAGCTATGAATGGAGCTGCTGGTATATCCACCTCACTCGCGGAGGCCAAGACTATATATGGCTTACAGGTTGCCTTTACCCTGTTCGCGCTCATTGCCGCTTGCCTTTTGCTGGCGACCGTCCTTGTCACTCGAAAGACAACTCGGGCGAGGGAAGACGGCCAGTCATTTGATGTTCGTTTTTCTGACCTTTGTCTCTACTAAGTTTATATTACTGACTTTGTGCACTGCAGCCGCTCAAATGGGTTCTTCTGGCTGCAGTTCCTCTCTGGGTACTCACGGAATTCGTACGCTTTGTGTTGGCTGTTGTGATGCAATCCCGGCTCCCTAAAGCAACGATTCTTGTGTTTGAACCCAGCCTGCTTTTGTTTGGGATTGCCAGTCTCGCAACGATTGCAGTATTACCATTTGCAGTCGTCAATACAAAGAAGGGCAAGGAATATGAAGCTTAACCGTACGTTTGAATGTATACTTCCCTTGGGCATTGTGGTATGTTAATTATTGTCGAGCCTTTCGCTCCCTCTCTTCTTTATGTGGCTTCGACGATAGTATATTATTATGATTTTCTCTCACGGTCCCCATCCACACCACCAGTCCGGTTCTGCTTGCACACTCACATCGTCATAACCTCCTTTTGACGCCTCGATCCTTATATCACCATGGTTTGTCGCACATTTCTTACCCTCTTTTCTTTTGACATGTTTCTGTGTAACCCAAGTACCCCAACTCCTGCAACCATCCCGTCGTCTATGTTGGAAGTTTGCGCTGGCACAAGGAGCCGGTTTTAGATTCTCTTAGTATGCTTAGTATGCGATTTTTCAGCTTCGCCTGAAATCCCTTACGAGTTTGATCAGTGGCAAAGAGCGTCCAAAATTTATGCTGCCTTCACCCTGGTGCAGCCTTCTTTGGGCGTAAATTGTAGACACAACCTACTAATACTATATTATTGCGCTATCAACTCTTAGCAATGCACGCCCCGACCCTAGGGGAGACGGCGCAAGGTGTCATAACGTCTGACCCACCCATCTCCATCACTTGCCCTTCAGCTTACAGCCTCCTCCATCTGCAAGTATTGCTCTAGCGCAACTATTTTGTAATTGAAATTGTAGATTTTTTTATCTCATAATTTAGCCCTGAGCAATGGTTGCCCCAACGTGAAAGGGACATACAAGGACGCAAGGCCCAGGTCGTGTGTTGTTTTTAAAATATCGGTGCTTATGGCTCATCTTGGCACGTTATTCTGGACTGGATACTTTCTATGAGTCGCTTACCAACCTTTTCTTACCTCACTCTTTCTTAACGGCAGACCGCAAACCCCTTATTTATTTTATTCAGAATCAGTGACGAGGTGTCACATATCAAGCATTGTGAAACAGCCCCTAACTTCCTTCTCTATAATATCCATTCTGGAGCGCTGACAATTGTCCCTCTCATGTCCTCACTTTGGAGTCAGGATAACTCCTTCAGGGCGGAGGAGCCTGTGTCACGGTTACCCCACGAGCCCTATCTGGACGACTCAGACGTGTTGTTAACCATTTTCTCCTTCCTAGAAGCCGATGATGTTATACGGCTACAGCTAGTGGGCCTCTGAACGTGACCCTATTCTACCAGGAAGCTCACTCGCGAATAGGTCTCTAGGCTATTTTGTGATCTTGCTCGTCGAACTGCTCTCTGGTTAGCTCTTTACCGCCAACACGAGCCCACCTTGCCATTATTCTTCCCTCCGAACTTCGATTCACTTGCACGGTTCCTCAAGTTTCGCGCGAATTGGATTTCTCCTTATCCATTCCCTGTCGAAGCCCCTCGGGAGTCAATTCCACTGTCTCGACGAAATCAAGTCGTCGCTCTGCGGATTGTGGAGCTGCGAGATGGCTCATCATGGCTGGTCGTAATCAACATACCTCGTATCTTCGGGGAACCTTGGTGCGAGGCTGCAGGGAAATATTGCGATTCATATTTTATTTTTGTTCAAGCAATTCCATTCGATGCTATCAAATCACCAGTCCATCCTGAAAAGAAAAGTGACGGAGCAAAATGGGAATTCGGGAAATGGTGTGCTCTCAATGCCTTACCTCTTACCGAAGCAACAATTTGGGTGTTCGATGAAAATGAGAACTCTCCTTACGTTCTTTCCCTGATCTCCACGGATGGCTTGTGAGTGAATTGGTGAAATTGTTCAACCATCTCACACAATCTCTAGTATCCATACATATTCCCTTTCTTCTACAGATGGTTGGATTTGCGTATTAAAAAATCCTCTAGGAAGCATCCTACCTAATGAAATTGGCTTCGTCGCATCTTCCGGTGGTCTCGCCATCGTCATCGTCAAAGTAATCCATTTGCAAAACAGGGAGCCGGCCAAACTCCCCATAAACTGCATTGCTTTCATGGATTTGCTGTGTGAAAAGGGAGAAATTAAGTTGCTTCTCGATCGAGTAGGTTATACTAGTATCTAAGAATTTTTTCGCTTATGGACTGACTAACACCATATACAGCAGGATGAAGAGAAACACGAACTGCCGGGACATTGCGCAGCACGATTCAGTAACACTCATGTTGCAGTATTCTTCCGAATACTCGGTGGGTTTTGTCAGCAGGTCCTAATCTATTCTCTACAGCCCTCGACACAAGATACGATCTGGCCAGTTGCTCGCACGCCGCTACCAGAGGGTACCAACAATTTCATCTTCCCCCACATGACAACGCCGGATTTAACATTCACCATCATTCTCACTAATTCCCAGTACGGGTATACGGGAATTTCTGATCATCAGGATGGCGAACTGCATACTGCATTCACCTTCTCTTTCGATCCATCAGCTGCACTTGCAACCTTTGTCGAAGAGTCGGATTCTTTCCAACAAAATGTGGCTCACGACCGTTATAACATCCCTCAGCTTTCCAGGTCAGGGCTTACGTTACTTCACTGGGGAATAGGCGGGGAGATCAAATGTGAACATCTTCGACCTAGTGGTGACAGAAAATCGTCTGTGCTCCTGAAAGGTTCAAGGTTTATACAGCGGGGATTATTTCAAGGACATATTGTTCTTGACGTAGATGACCGAAAGGGATTAGTCGCATGGTGGTGGGGGGGTATTCCATGTAGTTCGATCACTATGATCAGGTATGGTAATATTGGACGGGTGTAGGGAAGTCAAGTGAGACTGAGCCGTCTTGGTTTCTGGTATGTGTAGCTTTGGCGGTATGGAAATGTTTCAGCCGTAACCTCATCACTTCCTGAGGAGTCTCGCTCCGTGTCTGGAGGAGCGGAGATGCTAAAACCTTCCTCTTCCTCATTCTCCTCGTATTGAATAAAGATTGTTCAAAAAAATAATGCTTTTCAAATAAAATGCAAAACTCCTATTGCTTTACATAAGTTCAGACACCTAAAAGGCGATATCAATTGTCCCTCTCACAAGCCTCTGCCATTGCTCATAAAGCCTTGCTTGCGGCTGCTCTGGACTGAGGATATAAACAAATTTAATCACGGGGAGCAAAGTGCGAAAACGAATTGAAATGGCCATGTCAATTCAACAGCAGCGAAATTATATTTGGCTGTAGCGTTGCTCTTGTGGCTTATGATGCAGGCACAGAAGAATTGGGTCACTTCACCTCGAGACGTTCCGTCCAAGTTGGTGTGATCTGAGGATATCCGTTCAATGCCTCAGACATTCGGCTGGATCTTAACGGAAACTTGTACCAATGGTGGATGATTTCTTGAATAGGGGTAAATTTGTGAGGTTTGACATCATACAACTGTGTGCGGGTGAGTCTGGTAAAGCTCCCGAAGAACAAGTCTTGTCAACATGACTACCATTGACGATCACCCTTGCTTCAGCTTTTCCTTGCCAGCACCCTACCCTCAAAGCGATCTGACATGCACATCGAAACTGGACATTTTGCAATGTACACAGCTGACTGCAGCAATTCCTGGAACGTTAACGAAACCCTCCATCTTCCTATCAAACCCAATTTGTATAGGGGATTATCGCTGGTCACAAGTATGGCTAGGAGGGCTTTGTGAAAAGAATGAAATCATCACCGTCGTTATAAAAGTTTTCCAGCTGTCCAAGTTTCCAAGGGGCGCGATTGAACACTTGGCAGTGAACCCGGCCAAACGGGAAGCCAGTGCCTACTACAAAATGAAATCTCTTCAAGGTATGAATACAAGTGTCTAATCGCTCCAATTTTTCTCACATCTGAACCGACAGGAGATATCATTCCCTTGTCGCACGCTTTCCTCCAGGTTCTACTCCCCTTCTCCGTTTATTTCACTCATTCGCTCATTTTCTTTGGTGCAGATTTGTATTGATGATGGAGAAGTCGCCGTTGCCCATGTAATGGAGTATATTCCTGCGTGGACCGCCGATACACTGAATTATAAGAGCTCTCTCAAGATAGATGAAACTTCAGTTCGTCTATGTCGTATATTGTTAGATGAAAACCTTAACATTCCTCTTAGGCACAATCCCTTTTCGATAAACTCGAGCAAATACACACATGTGGTGTGACTCACCAAGGCATCAACCTCTACAACATCCTTATTCAGCCGGTCGAACCTTTACGCTTCATATTTATAGACTTCGGTAAAGCAGAAGAAGCGGACGAGAGCCTCAAGTCGAAAGACAAGAGCAAGTATGTTTTGATAACTTCGGCTTCTTTTTTTTTTCTTACCCTGCTCGAGTCTCGCGCATTTACTCGCTAGATTGAAACTCCGGTATACTACTTTGAGCACGATTTTTGACGAAGAAGATCTCGCAGGTATTCGAAAAGTTCCACCACCCAAATCGACCGTTGACGTAGCCGAACTATGGCGCACTACGAAACCTCACTTTAACTGGTCGGCAGAGCCCGTGTGGGACTGATGGCCCTCTATATGTAGATGTTATGTGCCGACTGTGCTGAGACACCTAATTTTACAGTGTCTAGCTCCCTGCTATATTGTTGTCACGTCATTCAATATCACAAACGACTGCTGATTGTCGAAGATTTCAGATACGACTCTAATTTATACAATCAAAGACGACAAGATAGACTCTTGGAGCTCTGCAGATGAAGAGGTTTTTGCATTATCAGTGGACGTCATCGCAGAGAGCGAGGCAAGGTAATCTGTTCTGAGGCTTGCGAGCCCGCTGGACCTATAAGCGAAACAATTGGTTGAGAAGCTCCCATCTTGAAGGAGTATCTGTACCGCGTCGAAGCTACCTTTCCATTTCGGACTCAAGGTCATGAGATATGAAAACCTCAAGCAAGACTGTAGTCTTCTAGGAATCCAAGCTTTACCAAATGAATCACGTGGGATACCGACATTGTTCTTGGCAAAAGTGTACCTTATTCTTCTCTATTGGCTATTCATAGAAGAAGATGTTCCGCACAATCAAACGTACAACTTGAATGATTCTTCCCATCACCTTGATCGCTGGACGTTCCGAAAATACTGTTCCTAATGAGTCTAATAGTTACCCATTAACGAAGCTATTTAATACTCCGATATCCTACGAAGAAATCAAAGTCAAGCTAGTTGGCACGAGTGGCATGGTCGCAGTCTGTATCCTGTATCGCTGTTTTGATATCTCCGCGATTTAGTCGTGTCGCTCATTGACAGATAACAGCTTGATCCAGGAACTACCAAAAGTACAAACTTCTTAAAAGCGGCATGTCCTGAAGAGTGCTGTCGCCCTTTCCCTGCAGCTCTTTCATGCATTCCCGCGTTGCGTTAGCTCTGTTCTGTGCGACTGCCGTTTTGGCCAAGAAAGGCGGCTCAAGCCAATCAATAGGTGACGAAGCTTCTTCCACTAGCTCTTCCACTTCTCCCGACGGGGACAGTGACTCTGTATACACTTTATGGCTTCTTTTGTGTATACGTTTGCTAACTTTTTCGTTTGGAAGTACTTCTACTGGTCGTCGGCAAATCTTTCCGAATTCGTTCTCGCACTCATCTATGGTGTCGTCACTCTCTTTGGAGGAGGATATTGGCTTGCGAAGCGTTATAAACCCGCCATGACAGCTGCTGGATTGACGGCAATGCTTTCGTTCACCTGGGCTACCTGGGGTCTGAGTATCATTTTTTACATCCTGTCTGCGAGTTGGACGGGCACATATGCTCATGGAATAACTGGATCTAACGATGAATTTTGGGAAATCATTCAAACTCCGTTCGCAGCATTTGCTTTCGAAAGTATATCCACCGTAGCATGGATGTCTGTCCTCCTCGGTCATACTTACATCTTATGGAGGACACTCGAGAACAAGATGATCGATCGCCCAGAGCGAACAGCCTACCTTTTCTATGCTACACTCGCTTTCCTTGTTTTATCGCTCATCTTCGGTGGAATCATTCGACCTGCAGTTAGCGCTGCTAGCGGTCTAATCAACACGCTTGATGAGGCTAAGACTACATATGGCTTGCATCTCGCATATACTACTTTCACGTTCATCGCAGCTTGTCTCCTGCTAGCGACTGTACACGTTACTCGAAAGACGACTCGGGCACAGGGAGGAAGCCGGTCATTTGATGTTCGTCTACATTCATTTTACTCGCAAGTCAAATTTCACTGACCTTTGGTATTTCAGCCGCTTCGATGGGTTCTTTTAGTGGCCACACCTCTCTGGGTCATCACAGAATTCGTCCGCTTTCTGTTGGCGGTTGTGACACTAGCCCGACTTCCTTTCCGAACTCTCCTTATATTTGAACCGAGTCTGCTTTTGTTTGGGATTGCAAGTCTTGCAACTATTGCAGTGCTGCCTTCTGCGGCTTTCAATCCGGATAGAAGAACTTGTGAGTAGAAGTGTGCCTTCTAAATATCTCAGTACATCGATAATGATACAGCCTTTCACTCCGCCTCCTGGTAACCTCGGTTGTACTACATATTGAACGAAAAGCAGCGCACGAATTGAATAAAAGGTAAAATTCTTACTACTTCGGCCACTGCGTGTCAGAGGCTTCAACTGCGTCGTACGATGTTTCCTTTATCGAGCTACTATAACTGGGGTCGTACGATAGAGTTGCACTGGGCTTAAGCTATGAAGCTTTTGAATATAAACTTGGTCGCTCGGTCTGAGGGCTTCGCATGCGAACCACGAGTTCTTTGGTTCTTATCATATGTGTGTTGGGTTACTTTAAATTTAACAAGGTTCACCTAATACCCAAGGTAGTAGAAGTTTCAAGATCTGGTGTAGGAATCTTTTAGAGTGACTTCGATCTGGCATCGCCACCGAAATCGAGCATTCACCTCGAACACCTTTCCTTTTCCATGTCACCCTTGCCTTCCTTACGTTATCAGCTCTTTTTGGTGGGATTGCTATCCCTGCTTTGGAGGAACTCGAAGCATGAACGATCGTGGTGAATGGATATGTCTTTTGCGAGGGAGTGTTCCAACTTATTTATCATAATTTTCCATTGTCTTGATATCTGACCGTTTATTGGATGACAGATTCTTCAAGCCAGTATTTATCACAACTCAAATAGATTGAAAGCTGTTTATTTGTGTAGGTTCCAAAGAATTATCACATTCACTCTGTTGAGAGCCGCAGCTCTTTCTTGTCGTTTCGTCTGGAGATCTGGTCGCTATCCATAATTCAACGAAACCCTGGTCCCTCCACTGACCTTTTGAACGACTCAATCTATCTTGGCAGTACGTCAGTCATTCTTTCGTGCTCCCAGGGAAGGCTTCCAAGACCGCTTTGCATCCTCATACTCAAAGCATTCATTTTTAATATACCTAACTTTTTCTTCAAATGTGAGACCAATGTGACACTATCCTCACCCCTATGTAAACACTAACTCATCACTTTGGTTATAACGATAAGAGTTCCTTATTTCAGTCCCTCTCTCGATAGTCAAGGTTTTCGAGCGACTTGGACAGGTTCCGCGGGAAGAGAAGTCGGGAAACTTCAACTTTGAGCCTCTGCATCCGGGTTTTCTCACGATTGGTTCACCAACTGAATTTAAGAGATACTAGGGTCCCTTTTTTTTTCTATCAAGCGTTCAGGGTGTAGAGCCTTGTGGGATTATCCGCTTTCACGGGGAAGCGTTCATTCCCATGGTCACCACCATTGTGACCAGCTAAGACAGTGTTTATGAGGTAGAAAAACGTCAATCTTTTGGGGTTTTCGTTCAAAGTCCGGTTCCAAAGTCCAGTTCCATTGCTTCGAGGTGTAGTCGAAGCCAGGTTCGTGGCCGTGATGCAGTGGAGGTGGATATCGCGAGCACTTTAAAAGCTACGAAAGTATGGAGGTAGTTTCGCATTCCCTCGCCGATGTCTTCCCAACTTGTGTTTGCTCTGTTCTTTGCAACTACTGTTCTGGCTAAGAGAGGAGGTAGCGGATCGGCTACTTCTGGCTCGAGCTCTTACTCTTCTTCAGTCGACTTAGTTGCCTCATCAGTGCATCTCAATCCCTGTGCCCCGTGATTTTGATTTTTTACATATTTCTGGCAGCATTTTTACTGGACTCCTTCGACGCTCTCTGAATTCCTTCTCGCGATCATCTATGGGGTATTGACTCTCATCGGAGGAGGGTACTGGCTTGCGAGCTGTTATAGCCCTGCCATGACAGGCCCTGGATTGGCTACTCTTCGCTGGTTCACGTGGGGTGCTTGGGGTCTCAGTCTCCTCTTTTACATCCTGGCTGCAAGTTGGTCTGGTTTATATGCCCACCAAATAGCTCGTTATGGTGGCCCTGGCTATTTATCGATTATTCAGACCTCATACGCAGCATTTGCACTAGAGAATTTAGCCACAGCGGCGTGGTTGCTCATCGTCCTTGGTCACACGTACACCGTTCGGAGGACACCTGAAACGGAAAATGAAACGGAAACCGATCATCCTTTTCGACCCCACATCCTCTTCTATGCCACTCTTGGTTTCCTTGCTCTGTCGTTTCTCGTTGGCGTAATCGTTGTCCCGGCCTTGGAGGGAACCAATCTTTTCCGTGGCACACTCAAAGATACCAAGATTATTTCTGGCTTATATGCTGCCTATACCCTCCTTGCGCTCATCGCAGCTTGTCTTCTGCCTGTGACCATTCTCATCACTCAAAAGAGGACTCGAGCGACTGAAGGTGGCCAATCAGTTAATGTTCGTTTCCCACCCTCCTATGTTGAATTCAGCTCATGCTCACTCGCTTTTTAGCCGCTTCGTTGGATTCTTCTTGTTGTGGTTCCACTCTGGATAATCACGGAATTGGTGCGCTATGTAGTGGCAATTATGGATATAGTCAACTTTCCGTACGGAACATATCTTGTCTTTGACCCAAGTCTTTTATTGTTCGGCATCGCAAGCCTTGCCACAATTGTGGTTCTACCTTTCGCAGTTGTCAAAGCGAGGAAGACTAAGGAACCAGAAGCCAGCCAGAATTAAGAAATGCGGTATCTGTACGTATTAACCTCTTCCGGCTTTTATCATGTTTTTGTTATCCTTGTATCAAAACTATCTTGTATTTTCACTCTATGTAGCATTTGTATGCAAATGAGAGTGCGTGTTCGCGGGAAACAGTAACAGTCTAGCAAAATGAAAAGTGTTTATTACTGTAGTCGTTCGAAACCCAACTGGCATCTCTTCATCGTCGTATTTTGTGATGGGACGGAATTCATCAACAAAACGGAATGGGAGTAAGTGCACGATATAGAATCGCAAAGTCATTGCGAGTGAATAAAAGTGCTAGTACACATTCTTGCGTGCAATTAAAGAGTAGAGAAGATAACGTGCTCGCGCGATATGTGTGGTAAAGGAACACCATCGCAAGGCTTAGGAAGCTAGTAAAGTTTCCTGCGGCACACGAATTGAATGAAATGTAAAATTATTTTACTAGTTTGGCCGTTGCGTGTCTGAAACTTCATCTGCGTTGTACAATGTTCACTTTAGCGGACCACTACAACTGGGGTAGTCCGGTAAAGTGGCACTGGGCTTAAGCTGTGAAGCTTTCGAGTCTGAACTTAGTCACTCGATTTTAGGGTTTTGCACGTGAATCATGAGTTCTATGGCTCTTATCATTTTTGTGTTGAGTTACTCTGAACCGGGTATTCATAGATTAGTTTGTGTAGAACACCGTCGAATTCACCTATTACCAAATGCAGTTGGATTTCTGGGATCAGTTGTAGGAATTTCGTGGGCGACCTTAATTTGGAATTGCTCCAAGTTCTGTCCGGTAATGTTGGTCTTCAGACGGCAGGTCATAAAATAACAAACACGCATGATAATAATAATAATAAAAGGAATCGGCGTTCCGGGGGATTGACTCGAGATGCGGAAGTCACCAAGTATGAGTACTGAGGATGGATGAAATCCACGTGAAACCGTTTCAAAACGGCTTTCAAACGGAGAGCTGAGACTGAAACACGAAATAACGGTAGACCGCCGCAGGTCGTGTGTACAATTCTAAGACGCTTGACAACGACCAGATTATCAAGAATCGCAAGAAAAACTGCATAGTGGAAGGGAATCATAGTAGGTCAAAGCAATGAAGCTTTCAGTCTGTCGTGGAAAAACCGAAATGTGTGGAAGGTTCCATGCCAATGCCAGCCAGAAGACAAACCTGGAGCGAGACCCAAGCGCTTGTCATGCTTCCGCCGATGATCACGCTCATGTTCGCTTTGCATCTATGCTGCTCAATTTTCTCCACAGCGCTAGCACAACCTCCATAAGCTGTTGTTCCGAGCTGAACGAAAGATGACGACGAAGATTCACACTCGGGCATTTCCACAATTTCTCATTGTGCGGGAGTCCTAATTTCTGATGGGGCCAATCCCTCGTCATTATCTTATGCGTAAACAACGCAGCGAAGAACCGACCTCTTTTCGCTCTCCAGAAACGGTGGTTATTTTTTATTTTTTACTTGGAGAGAAATGTCTTCCTCATCGTTCGAAAAGTACTATTCACAACGACAGCGCCCATCCACGCAGACTGTTATCCTTGTCTTTGATATCCGAATCCTGTGTTGGACCTGAGCAAGATTTAAAAAGGTGTCTGGGTTCTCGTGGTCCACATCCTTGCTCAACCATGGCAGACCAACTCCCCACGTACCACGACCAGTTCAACCAGTCAATTTTCCCTTTTCAAGGGATGTCACTCGAGCCAGACACCTTTATTGGATATGCCGAAGACCATTGGCCCATATTCTATGCTAATTACTCCTTCCACAACTCTTCTGGGTGGGCCCATTTAAACATAACTACCCGGAAGATTGAATTCCAAAACCTCTTGTCTGCACATTGGTAAGCAATAGCGTGGTTGGATATTGATCAGGGAATCATTCTAGTTCTCTAGTATTGACCCTCCCAATGACACCTGCTTCTTCCCAGGAAGATGCCCTAATCTGGATGCTGCTGGTAATTGTCGCGGTACCCAATCCATAGAGACCCAACTTACGCTATTTCAAGGTGCTCTTGTTCGCGCAGCTGGTATATTCTCCCCCACAAAGCGCAATGCACTAGTTAATTTTCTCTTTTTTTTAGCTTACCTATCCGTTTTTTTTCTTGGGAACCTCCTGCAGTTCGATGAGGGAGAGATTGAAGGAACCTTCTCAAGTCATATGCTTTACGTCTATTCAATCCTGATATCAACTGCAAGTAAGACCTTTTTAGTTCTTCCAGAAACCGTGCTCACAGCTTGTGTCAACCTCAGTTTCCATTGGGAAGAAAAATATGACTATTTTCCATTCTGAGGTTATAGCAATGGTGCGCCTCCTTGATTTTTTTCCGCCTCCGGCTCATCAGAAATTATAGATCCTTGGTTCCCCCTTGACATTTTCCCTCTTTGTATATTCTATGCTGGGGACCTTCGGTCATAGCCATCGTCTCGACAAGATTCTCGGGCCGTCACCTAATACTCGCGTGTACCGCCTCCTCGCTTTTTGCGGATTTGTAACCTGGCTCGCAGGTGTCATTTATATCGAACTTCCGAGCAACCATACAAAGTTTGCTCAATATGCTTGCGATTATAGAGTGCCAAGTGATGCATTATTCCTCCTCAGCGTTCTACCATATTTCTCCATGGTATTCATCATTCACTGGGCCACATCAAAGAATGCGTACGGAAGAACGTATTATTCTGATTTGGTTTTCGGGTTGCCGGTTGGAGTGACGCTTCTAGCAGTTCTTGTAAGCATATTTGTCGCAAGGGAAGAGTTGTTTCGTTCAGAAACAAAAGATCACAAAGGTTTCGGTGCACGAGTTTGGGATGGATGGTGAGTCAAGTCCTTGAAAGATCTTGGCCATTCATTGATCCCATTCTGTTGATAGGAACATCCTTCGAAACAGGTTTCCTTTCATCCATTGGATGGGTGTGCATGTCTTACCAGTGGTAAGTAGCCCGAGTATGTATACTTGGCATAACAGATTGTCTCAATATATTCAACTAGATCTATTGGATTTTCATGACAGAACTTAACATCTACCTTGATTCAGATGGTTTCACGGGACATGACAACCATTTTGAAATAAATTATGGCCAGATCCTCGCCATTCTTGTTATTCTTCAGTTAGCAACTATTTCCCTTCTCCTTCATCCCAAGTACTGAGGAAATACCCGTCGCATAGACCACTCTGGGCAAATCTCGTGCTCATATGTAGTAGGAACAGGGAAGGCAAAATCCGCCTCATTTCCTGGTTCATTAACCTCCGCTGGATTCAATTTATAACATGCCGACCTTCAGTGGAACGAAGTTCCTTGGAATATCATGAGCTAGGACAAGCACACCTTCCACTACCATTCTATGAAAGCAGCGAGTCTTCAATGAAAGTGGATTAACACTTCCCGGCCGACAGAGGATCAGAATGGAGATAATATTGCACTGAACCGGTGTTATGTATAGAATATGATCCTGGACATATGTAAATTATTTGATGGACCGTCAGGGAGTTCGCAGCCCTCAGTAACAATCCTGCGCCAACGCCAATTTCGCCCTTGGACATGAGTCTAAGCGACAATAGACTGCAAGTGTTGTCAGGCATCATCACTAATGACACGATATCGTATGTATGGTACTCTATTGTGTGCCGTTATTTGTTTGCCCGGTCTAAAATGAACCTGTGTCAAAGATTGCAAGCTCAGTGAGATAGTGGACGCTTTGTGTCCCTTCTCCCAAACTTTCACATCCGTGCACGCCAGAGGAACTCGTCCTTCTGGAACCACCCTTATAGAATCTAGTCCTTTGGCATATCGAGAACTTTCGGACAACTACAAGACAACACTCGATCTCCACCAGCGAAATTCTCAAATTGTATAGTTCGTGGCGGGTTCACTAGCCAGGCAGCCGAGGTTGCCTCTAAAGTTTTGAAGCCCAAGAAGGCTAAAGATACGAAATTTTGCAAACGACGAGCCCAGTTTCTGTACTTTCTTGGTTGCGGCTGTAGCGGGCCTGCATACAGCATTGTGTCATGTGCAAATCACGTGTCGCAATATCCTTTCCTGTTATCTCTCATGTGCCTGGCCAATTATTTTGGGCCGTGCGTTGATATATCAGATTGTTTGGTCACTTTCGACATAAGGTGACGCTTCTCTTCTTCCTGATTTTGGGACTGGCCAAGACTTTCCAACAACACTTATTTTTAGTGGGCCAACAAGAAATTCGTTCCGGTCGCCGTTCCAAACTTCAAACACCTTTGGGTGAATTGGGTAGTATTAGATGAGTGCTGAGGCATTGGATGCCTTTTTTTAGTCTCCACCAATTTTCTATAACGTCGCCCTGGCGTTGACCCTCATCGACACACAACAACTTGATCCAGGATCCTTGTTTGTGGAGATGGATACCAAGATACCAAGTCTTTAAGAGCGGCACAGTCCTGAAAGTTAGCACAACCTTTCCGTTTAGTTTCTTGCTATGGGTCCTCGTGTCACGTTTACTCTGCTTTTCGTCGCTGTCGTTTTAGCTAAGAAAGGCGGAAGTTCAAGCCATTCTACCGGAGGTGGAACTTCCTCCTCCTCAGGGCCAGGTTCTAGCCCAGGTTCTAGCTCTAGCTCTTCCTCTTCCTCTTCGGACGGAGGTTCAGCCCCAGTGCGCATTTGGCTGCCTCTTCGAACCTCATTTGATTTCTTTTTTTTGGGTAGTACTTTATCTGGACCACATCGATGCTCTCCGAATTTATTCTCGCGATCATCTACGGTGTCTTTACTCTCGTTGGAGGCGGTTATTGGCTCTCAAAACGCTACAATCCGACCATGACAGCTATTGGACTGAAAGCACTGTTGTGGTCCACTTGGGGTAATTGGAGTCTCAGCTTTGTTGTCTACCTCCTTGCTACGTGTTGGACAGGCAGATACGCACATTGGCTAGCTGATTATATCGTAGACCTCTTGGAAATTACCGAGACGTCCTTTGCTAGGTCTGCACTTGAAAATATTGCCACTGCAGGATGGATGTTCATCCTCCTTGCTCATACCTTTACTGTATGGAAAACACCTGGGGCGAAAATCGATCACCCATCTCGAGGCCACATTCTCTTCTGTACTATGCTCAGTTTTCTTACGTTGACCTCTATCTTTGGTGGAATCGTTCGGCCAGCGATGATGAGAGCAAGCGGTAATACCAACACGCTTGCAGGATACAAAATATTCATGCCTTACAGGTTATCTTTACCCTATTCGCGCCTGTTTCAGCTTGCTTTTTTTGGTTGACTATTCGGTTTACTCGAAAAAAGACTCGGACTTCCGACGAAAGCCGATTATTTGGCGTTCATTTTCTCGCCCTCTGCTTCTGTCAGATTCACATTTACTGACTGTGCCACTTAGCCACTCCAATGGGTCCTTTTGGTTGCAGTTCCTCTCTGGATACTCACTGAATTCGTGCGCTTTGTGTTAGCCGTCGTGATGTTGGCCCGCCTCCCATTGCCCACTCTCCTTGTGTTTGAACCTAGCCTGCTTTTGTTTGGTATTCCGAGCCTTCCTACGATTGCCTTACTACCTTTTACAGCCGTTAACATGAAGGAAAGCAAAGATTCCGAAGCATGAAGCGTTTCCGGAGCTGTAGTCACCTTCTAGGTCTGAGCGGTCGGTACCTTTCATTTATAAAACCATCCTCCCATTCTTTCGATCAAACATTCTCTTGATTGTATACATAGAACGGAAACTGTCTAAAACATTAACGTGGTAAAAATAGAATGCATAACCGTTACTACTGTATGCTGGAAATGACCGTCATCCTCGCTTTTTTTTTTTGATCGACTCGGCTACTTTCATGTGCGACAATATTCTTTTTCAGGTCTCTCATCCGCCTAAATCCCCATTTATGCAGTTGCATATCAACTCCCTTGTATAATTTTTAATACTAGCACTCCTAATTCATCCAGGCGAGCCAAAATTCATGGTTTCTCGCACTGAGTTAGCTCTCACGTGACCGTTTTCCGTCCTTTTTTTGGGTCTTCGCGACTCACACCAAACTTCGATGTCAATGCCGTGGCATTGACCCTCATCGACGTGCAGCAACTTGATGCAGGGTCCTTTTTTTTTGTCAGAGATGAATAACAAAACACGGGTATTTAAAGCGTCACGTCCTGAGCGATAGTGTCGCCCTTCCCTGCCCCTCCTTTGCTATGAAAACTCGCGTGGCTCTCGCCCTGCTTTTAGCAACCGCCGTTTTAGCTAAGAAAGGCGGTGGTGGAGGTGGTGGCTCAAGTCATTCCACGGGAGGCGAATCTTCCTCATCATCCGGGTCTGGTTCCAAGTCTTCCTCGAGTGGCTATGGAGATTCAGTTGATGCCTCGGTATATCTCTCCCTCTGTGTGCCGTTGTTTATTTATTTACTCTGGTAGGACTTTTCATGGGATCCCTCATTGCTTGCCGAATTCATCCTCGCAATCGTTTTTGGAGTCTTCACTCTCTTTGGAGGAGGCTATTGGCTTGCCAAGCGCTTCGACCCTCCCCTGAACATACCTGGAGTGAGAACTTTATACTGGTCCACTTGGGTTGTATGGATCTTTAGTCTGCTTGATTTCATCCTCTCTGCTAGTTCGGCCGGTTCATACGCTCATGCACTAGCGGTGTATGAATTTTACGATTACGATGCCGTCAATTTTTGGTCCATGCTTCAAACTGAGCAGGCAACCCTTGCATTTGAGTGTTTAGCCACGGCAGGATGGATGTTTGTCCTTCTCACTCTTACCCACGCTGTGTGGGGGGCAACCGGCGCCGATATCGGTCATTCACCTCGAACACCTTTCCTTTTCCATGCCACCCTCGTCTTCCTTGTGTTATCAGCTCTTTCTGGGGGGATTGTCATCCCTGCACTGGAGGGGGCTGATGGCTACAACAACACTCTCGCAGAGGCAAAGGTCGTCAATGGCCTATACGTAGCCTATGCCCTTGTCACTCTCATCGCAGCTTTCCTTTTGCTCGCTACTGTCTTCCGTGCTCGAAAGGCGACTCGCTTGGTTGAAGGTTGCCAGTCATCCGATGTGTGTTTCACCACCTATGAATCGTATTTATACAGTACTCATTTGCCTTTTTGTTCCTGTAGCCGCTTCGCTGGATTATGTTCATTGCAGTTCCACTTTGGATAATCACTGAGCTTGTTCGCTTCATATTGGCGGATATTGAAATGGCCGACCTTACCTCTGGAGCATACCTCTCCCTGGTCTTTGACCCAAACATCCTCATGTTTGGCATTGCCAGTCTTACGACGATCACGGTACTGCCCATTGTCATTATGGATGCAAAGAAGGGTAAGGAGTTCGACGCTTAAACGATTGTAGTGAATAGGTATGCCCTTTGCTAGGAGTCTTCCCACTTATTTATCATAATTTTGCACTGTCTTGACATCTAACATCAAGGACTGTACCTATCGGATGTTATGTTCCTCAAGCTTGTATTTACCATAGCTAAAATAGATTGAAAGCTGTTATTTTTGTAGGTTCCGAAGGATTATCACCTTACCTTGTTGTGAGCAGCAAGTCTCACTTCTATTTTCGTCTGAATATCCAGTCGCTATCCATAATTCAACGAAACCCTAGTCTCTCAACTGACCTTTTGAACGACTCAATTTATCTTGGCAGTACATCAGTCATTCTTTCGTGCTCTCAGGATGGCTTCTAAGACCGTTTTGCATCCTCATACTCAAAACATCCGTATCTACTACGCATAACTTTTTCTTCAAAGGTGAGACCAATGAAACACTATCCTCGCCTCTATGTAATCACTGAGTTCATCCGTTTGGCTATATCGATAAGAGGTTCTTATTCCAGTTCCTCTCTCGTCGAGCGACCTGTACAGAGTCCTGCAGGAATAGAAGTCGGGAAACTTCAACTTTGAGTCTCTGCATCTGGGTTTTCTCACGAATGGTTCATCAATTGAATTTAAGAGATACTAGGGTCTCTTTTTTTATATCAAGCTTTCAGGATATTGAGCCTCATGGGATGATCCGCTTTCACCGGGACCGTTCATTCCCATGGCCACCACCATTGTGACCAGCCAAGACCATGTTTATGACGTAGACAAACTGTCAATCTTTTGGGGTTTCCGCTCAAAGTCCGGTTCCATTGCTTAGAGGTGTTGTCGTTTGTTGATAGCAATCGTTAATAAGCTAGGATCGTGGCCTTGATGCTGCTGGAGGTGGATATCGCAAGCACTTTAAAAGCTGCGAAAGCGTGGAGTCAGTTTCCCATTCTCCCTACCAATGCCTTCCCGACTTGCTCTTGCTCTGTTCTATGCGACTGCTGTTTTGGCTAAGAGAGGAGGTGGTGGATCAGTCTCTTCCGGCTCTGGCTCAAGCTCTTCCTCTTCTTCAGGCAGCTCAGCTTCAGTGCGTCTTCATCCCCGCGCACCGATTTTTTTTCTCATATTTCTTGCAGGATTTTGTCTGGACTCCTTCGACACTCTCTGAATTCGTTCTTGCGCATCATCTATGGGATATTCACTCTCATCGGAGGAGGTTACTGGCTTGCGAAACGTTATAACCCTGCCATGACAGGTGCTGGATTGGCTTACTCTCCGTTGGTTCACGTGGGGCGCTTGGGGTCTCAGTCTCCTCTTTTACATCCTGGCTGCAAGTTGGTCGGGTTCATATGCACACCAGCTAGCTGGTGGTGGTGGCCCTGGCTATTTATCGATTCTCCAAACCTCATATGCAGCATTGGCATTCGAGTGTTTTGCCACAGCTGCGTGGTTGTTCGTCCTCCTTGCTCACACGTACACCGTTTGGAGGACACCTGAAACCGAAATCGATCATTCTTCTCGACCTCACGTCCTGTTCTATGTCACTCTCGGCTTCCTTGCTCTGTCGGTTCTCTTTGGCGTCATCGTTGTCCCGGCCATGGGGGGAAGCAGTATTACAGATGGCACATTCGAAGACGCCAAGAACACTTCTGGTTTATATGTTGCCTATACCCTCTTTACGCTCATCGCCGCTTGTCTTTTGCTGGCGACCGTTCTCATCACTCAAAAGAGAACCTGGGGGACTGAAGGAAACCGATCATTCAATGTTCGCCCCCCTCTTATGTTAAATTCAGCTAATGCTCACTCGCTTTTTAGCCTCTTCGTTGGATCCTTCTCGTTGTGGTTCCGCTCTGGATAATCACTGAATTCGTGCGATTCGTATTGGCAGATGTGGATATGGCCAACTTTCCGTACGGCACATATATTGTCTTTGACCCAAGTCTGTTTTTGTTCGGCATCGCCAGTCTTGCGACAATTGCGGTTCTACCCTTCGCAGTTGTCAATGCAAGGAGAAATAAGGCATCGGAGGCCTGAATTAAGAAATGTTGTATCTGTATGCATTAAACCTCTTCCGTCTTTTATCATGTTTTTGTTATCCTTGTATCAAAACTGTCTTGTATTTTCACGGTATGTAGCATTTATATGAAAATGAGAAAGTCTTCACAGAAACTGGTGACGGTCCAGCAAAATGAAAAGCTGTCATTAGTGTAGTCGTCCAAAAAACCAACTGGCAACGTCGTCGCCGTCTTCGTGATGATACGGAATTCACGAACAAACGGAACGGGACTAGGCGCGCAGCATAAGACGTTGCAGATCATTGGGAAGCTTTAGTTCACATTCTGGACTACGATTAAGGTGCAGACGGGATCGCTTGGTGGCACGACACGCGGGGTAAAGGAACAAAGTTGCAAGGCTTGGGAGGTTAGTTAAATGTGCCGTTGTGAGCCTGGCTGACTCGGACGCTCGTGTAGGCAATCCTGTCGCATGGACGTTCGGTTGATTTCCCAGCAGATAAGGGAAGAAACGGTTGGGAAAGGTGTCTGCTGACGGATGCAATCTTGATCAGGTTTGGCTAATCATGGACCCGCTGTCAACTGGTTTGCTCCTGACCCTCGTCTGCCAAGTTGTTCCTAGTCCCATGAGGCTTTCTAAACCCCTCCATGATATAATGCTATTCTCATCTTGTTCCCGGCTTCCGAGATAGTCTTTCAAAACCGCTATGCTTCTGACAGCTTGCCATATTCAGATCCTCCTTCAACACTCCAAACACTTGCGACCGGTTATCAAAATGGAGTTGAGAATATTTTATGCCTCTGTATACTTAATCTTCAGTTTTAGTTCTTTTATCTTCTAGCCATGCGTTGCATCCTCCGGTAACTTTGGTTCGTTGAACGCTGGACCCTCATTTTTGGATTGTTTTGCAAGACTCCAGTACACTATCCGAACTTCCTCGAGTAAAGCAATCACACGGGTAGGAAAAATTAGGTCGGAGCTCTCCTGGAAGACCGAATCTACTCACTATTTTTCCCAACACGCGAGGAATACACGACCATTCAATGCCATTTTCTTATTGAATGTGTTTCACTTTCAAAACAACAGAAACCTTATGTTTAATTTGCTTGGATTCGGTTCAGGGTCCAGATCTTTCTCTCAGGTGCTGACCACTATCTCCAGGCTTGTAAAGAAGCGGGAGTCCAGGAAGATTCAACTCCTTGTCTGGCGGAGATGCATACCACAAATACAAGCGCATTAAAAAGCTGCTTGTTTAGAGTTGGTTCCATGGTTCCCATGCCTTCCCTCCTTGCATTTATTCTGCTCTTTGCCTCTGCTGTTTTAGCTAAGAAGGGCGGCGGCGGATCCTCCTCTTCAGGATCTGGCTCCAGTTCATCGTCTTCTTCAGGCGGAGGTTCTGATTCAGTCACTGCTTCAGTGTGCCTTCCGTTCTGTGCTGCATTATTTGCTCATTTATTCGACTAGGACTTTGAATGGACCCCAAGCCTGCTTTCTGGCTTCATTCTTGCCATTATCTATGGTGCTTTCACCCTCCTTGGAGGAGGCTACTGGCTCGCGAAACGATACAACCCTGCTGTGACAGCTGCTGGACTGACAGCGTTATTTTGGTCCACCTGGTTGACCTGGACTCTTAGTGTTGTCTATTACACCCTCGCTGCGACTTGGAGGGGTTTATATGCTCATGCATTGGCTGAGTATTATTATGACATCAGCTTTTTATCGGTTGATACAATTGCGAATGTTGCTGGTGCAATTGTGACATTTTCCGACGCAGGGTGGATGCTTGTCCTGCTTGGTCATACCCATACGATTTGGAGGACATCCAATACAGAGGTTGATCGACCACGTCCCACGCACTGGCTCTTCTATATTACATTCATTTCCCTCCTGTTATCGGCTATCATTGGCGGAATCGCTTACCCAGCGTTGTACGGCTCATACCAGAGGGTGATCATTACATTCGCAGAAGTCAAGATTGAGTATGACGTATTTATCACCTATTATGTGTTCACGGTGATTTCCCCGTGCCTTTTACTTGCAGTCGTCCTCATGACTCGGAGCATGACCCGGAGAGTCGAAGGAGGACAATCATTCGATGTTAGTCCATCTCTTTTGGAGTCAGATAAAAAATGCTCACTTAAATTCACCATTTTAGCCGCTTCGATGGATTCTTTTTATTGCAGTTCCTCTCTGGATAGTTGCTGAATTTGTGCCCTTCGTCATGACAGCTATCGAGATGGCCAACCTTCCCGGCCCAACATACTATAAATTTTCCCCAGCTCTTCTCTTGGACGGCATTGCAACTCTTGCTACGATTGCGTTGCTACCTTCCGTAGTTGTGAATGCAAAGCAGGGGAAGGAACTTGAAGCTTGAAGTACTATGTTAGTAGAATTGCCTTTCTGACTTTGAAATTAGGATGTTCCACTGCATATCCTTCACTTGAGAAACTTCCATAGAACATAATTAGTCAGAATGTATTTTGCTGTATTGGTTTTCAAGTATCATATAACACGTGGTCCAGGTTCTCGTCACTTCCTATCTGGTTCCATAGCCGAGCTCCGCAGATCAATTTGAATGAAGATGATTTCATCAGGATTCAACAGCAATCGGCTGTCCAACTCACTCAAAAGTTTCATCGCCGATCTTCTACATAGCCACCTGAATGAATGACATTCTCAAAAGCACTTCGTCTTGGGTCCTGCCTGGAAATAAAGTTTCACGAATTCCAGCATCGACCTTCCCTACACAGACACGGAATTCTGCGCCACTCGCTGCTAGTTGTCAAAAATAAATAAATAAGCATCTATGTCATCAAAAGCGCCGTCTTTACTATTACGAAGCCGAGTGTCAAGTAAAGTTTTCCCCTCTCCATTTTGAGAGAATGTGGTACCTAATCCTTTCGCAGCCTAGGCACGAGCCGAACACCTTAGTTATTTTCGCGTCATTCCTCTACATTACACAAAGCTACGGTGAAGATCTCAGCAGGGCGTCGATCTTGCCTATGCGTTTGAGATTTCGCTTCACTTGCGCCGTCGTGCATATTTTTTTGCTCACTTTGTTGACACTCACTGTTAAATTCTCTTGATTTCATTTCTTATTGGAAATAATCGGTTTCGTTATTCGAATTTTACAAGATATTCGAGGTCTTCGGGGAGCAAAGTCAAGAAAGAGTGCTTACCTTAACAGGAACTCCTCTTCCACTAGTGTTGTACGCGCGTGCGGATATATGAATAACCGCCCGAGCTGCCAAGATGCTTTGCTGTGTTGACCACAATCTGGTACTATGCAAGATTCTCGGTCCTTGTTCTGTGTAGATGGGTAACAACTCGCGGGATGTTTATAAGCTGGCTGGCTTTGCTGTTGGTTTCGCATTCCCCTGATTCTTTCATGCATTCTTTCTTCATTTTTGTTTTATTCTTTGGGACTGCTGTTCTAGCTAAAGGGGGGGTTAGCTCAAGCAGTTCTAGCGGAGGCCGGTCCTCAGCGTCTTCAGGATCAGATGCAGAGGTCCGTAGTTCCACACATCTTTCTCTCAGGCTTCCGTTATTTACCTCCTTTGGCAGCTTTCTTGGTCCCCTTATTTGCTTTTTCAACTCATTCTTGCAATTGCCCTTGGCGTTTTTACTCTCTTCGGGGGAGGATACTGGCTTATAAAACGCTACAATCCGGCCGCCAGAGCAGCTGGATCGACTTTGTTGCTTTGGACTACTTGGATCAACTGGGGGTTCAGCATTGCGTTCTACACCTTTGCTGCTATTTCAGCCGCAGTTTTTGCTCAAGTGCGAGGCGGTAATGCGGATCTCAATCAACTTTTGGTCGCATGGGTTTCTCCCGCGTTTGAAAATCTAGCAACAGGCGGGTGGATGATCATCCTTCTGGGTCACGCCTATAGGTTGTGGAGAACGAGTAACGTTGAGGTCAAACACCCTCGCCGGACGTGTTTCCTCTTTTATTTTGCCTTTGCTTTGCTTGTATCATCAGCTCTGCTGGGTGGAATCGTTGCGCCAGCAATGATATACATTTGGGGTGGATCTGGTTTCGTGCCAAACAATGTGCAGGTAGGTACAAAATTTCTATGTCAGGCTCACGCTTCTCGCAGCTACAAACTTGCTAGGGGCATGTCGTCTTCCTGAGACGAGCGATGAGGCGGGCTGAAGGATTCAAGACATTTGACGTTCGTATTCATTGTTCCTCATGTGTTTATCATTTTGAAGCTCATTCGATTTAGCCGCTTCGATGGATCGTTTTTATTATACTTCCTATCTGGTGGGCCACTGCACTTACACGCGTGATTTTGGTAATCGTAGGGGACCAGGCCGATCATCCTGTTTTGGAGGCTTTTGTTCATGGCCAGGTTTTATTTCTCAACGGTCCCATCCCTTGTCATGTTTGGAATTCGCGAGTCTCTCCACGATTGCAGCGTTACCATCTGCAGGTCGTGGATGTCAAGAGGAGCAAGGAAATTGATGTTTGAGAGTGTAAATTGTCGGTCTGAGTTACTTACAATTGACTTATTTTCATTTTCCCCTCCTTATTTCTTGTTTATGGAATCGGTGATATTGGCAAGTGCCTGACTATCAGGTGTCTAGAATGAATTGGGGTTTCCAAAGCAGATCAGGTGTGACCGTCACCTTTGCTCCTCGGTCTTGCCCCTCATGTCCTCAATTTCTCTTTTGACCACCTCTTTCTCCAACCCATTCAATTGGTTCTCTCTAGGTGTCAGATATCTTGCTCATTATTTTACCAACCAATGTCCCACAACTCAGTGTACATTCTACACAACTGAGATATCATGGTAACACCTGCGCTTGGGATGTCCAATTCGGTCAGAAAAGGTCGCTCACCAGTCTTCTTTTACACCCTGAAAAATGTGAGAACCGAAATTTCTTACTTCTAGCACTGCTGAAAAATAACTCTTCCATCTCCAATAGGTGTTAACTGAATGCACAACTATTCGCCCACGAACACGAAGTCCTTCACTATCCGCTGTTCAACAACTCACAAATTACATAAATCATCTAATTGTTCGAAGGAAACCATTTCTCATTGTGCCATATCTTGTATAAGGCGACTCTCCTCTGCCTAATTTCGAGACTAGCTGAGTTTTCCCGAACATCACCACTTCCACCACCGTCTATACATCTTGCTGGTTGACCTTCTTCTTCAATACTCTAAACTCATGTGAGGTTAATAAAGAATGAGTTACCGATGGCGTCCTGGGTTATCTGTTTCCGGCTTGGCTCCATTTTTTGCCACTTCATGATACAAATTGCGTCTTCACAACTTCTTTTTTGGTCCGGTCATAAATGGCCGTAAATTTTCGCTGTTTATTCTAGTAAATGCCGTGTATTTTTCTGATAAATGCCTCATTCGATACTCAAACTTTTTTAGATAGGCCAGTTTTGTGAAAAACGACGTCCAAAAACAGCACTTACTCAGCTCAAAGAGAAATCCGCTTGCATCGGTGTTTCACACCACCCGAGATACAAATCGCCGCCCAAGACCTATCAATCCAGCGTTTTTGACTGGAAACGCTACATTCTCAAAATAATAGAATTTGATGTTCATTTGGTTAGCTTCAGTCTAAGGTCCGTATCCTCGCCCCAAGTGTTGACCTTCATCGACAGCTTAGGTGCAAAGCCAGATTCAGGGGCTTTGTGTTTTTGAGATGAGTAACAGAGCATAAGCTCTTTTAAAAGCCATATGGTTGGAATTGGTTTCACAATTTCACAATTTCCCTATGCACCTTTTCATCACATTCATTTTGTTTCTTTCGACTACTGTTGTAGCTAAGCGAGGGGGTGGTCACTCTAGCGGAGGAGGGTACTCTGGATCGTCTTCTGGCGAAGGTCCAGACCCACTGGCAGTCAGTGTTTCAGCCCATCTCCTTTGCACACAAATGTTTATTTCATTTGCAGTTTGACTGGACTCCTAATTTACTTTCGACATTCATTCTCGCTATCGTCTATGGTGTCCTCACTCTCGGAGGCGGATTCTGGCTCGCAAAATGTTACAAACCCGCTTCCAAAACATCTGGGTTACCCCTACTGTTCCGGTCCACATGGGGTACATGGATGATAAGCCTCATCTTCTATATCTTCTCTGGGATTTGGTCCGGTAGATCAGCTATTATAGGCTCGGGGAGCATATTTATTTGCGACTGGCTTGCCTCTGCTTTTGAGGATTTGGCAACCGGCGGCTGGATGTTCGTCCTCTTCGTTCATACCCGTACAATTTGGAGGACACTACAGCAGTAACGTTGGTCACCCACCCAAAACACCCTCCTATCTTCTACGTTACACTTACACTCCTTATATCATCAACCATCTTCGGTGGAATCTTTCGACCGGCGATGATGTACCTCTTCGTTCAGGACGAACTGCTGTCCAATGTGTACAGGACGCAGCTTGCCTATACTGTGCTCTCGTTTTGGCAGCGCTACTATTACTAATGACCGCATTCATGACTAGAAAGGCAACCCGACCGGCTAATGGATTCAAGCCATTTGATGTACGTCATAGTTAATTTTCCTCCTTTCAAATTGAGCCTCAAGCGTTTTAGCCGCTTCGGTGGATAGTTTTCATGGCAATTCCTCTCTGGATAGCCACTGAAATCTTGCGCATTGTCTTGGCAGGTATCTCGATGGCTAATGGTCCCTATTTTCAGAATGGGGTGAGGAGGTACCCTCTGCTTTTCTTGAGACCTATAGAGCCTGTCCCGAATCTTCTTATGTTTGGCATTGCAAGTCTTGTGACGATTTCCGTGTTGTCTATGTCGAGGATGGACGCGGAAAAGAACAAGCCTGCTGAAGCTTGAAGTATCAGAAGACCTACTCAATAAATTGATTCGAGTTCCCATAATCCTACACCATGGCTCGAATCAAATCAGGATTTCCGTTGTGTAGGCAAACTTTCACTCGAATTGGTTCGAGCATTTATACGTGCCAATACCATACCCTTATATATTCACGTTTACGTTTGACCGAGACTGACGCAGCTGCTCGAGCTGGAGCAAAGAAAAGTGTAGACTTCAGGCAAACAATATATTTTCCTTTGGGATTGGAGACATAAAATTTCATGGTTTTGAGTTTTTCATGGGTAATATCAATGCACCCCAGAAACCAAACATACTCCGTTTGGTAACGGAAATTCTGAAAGAAACTGTCGTTGAGGAAATTGTTGGCGCAAACAGGAATATCGAATTGAAATCCGTGTTGCATGATACCTTTACCGTTTTGCTATGACTTGTTCGCACAATAATTTCCTCTTGAGCAGATAGATTTCAGCATTTCCATATGGATTAGGTACCATGTGTTGGCAACTTGGCATTGAGCTCAAGTCTCATATTCTCTCGTCCACTTGAACAATCTTCTTCTTTAACCTATTCAACAGGTTCATTTTAGTTTTGTTCATCCTTCAATAGCAAACGTCGCGTAACTAGGACGGCATCGTATAACTTCGTATAGATCTCCGCGTAAATTGGATGACATGGCACCGTGAGTGCGGGGTACCAAGCTCGGTCAAAAGGCTTGCTCGCCAATGTCCCTGACATAGAAGAATGCCACCTCCAACCTACCTCATCTTTGGTGCTACTGGAAAGCAAGGAGGGGCCACTATCTCCACCTTGCTCGAAAGGACTCTACCTGAGGGCACGACCATTCGCGCACTCACGCGAAATCCTTCGTCTCCCTGCTGCTCAGCAACTGGCCAATTTAGGCGTCCAAGTTTTCAAAGGCGACGTGTCCGACGTGTCCACTCTTGGTCCAGCACTTGAAGGGGTCACGGCTCTTCATCTTGTTACAACCTACTCTCGAGGAAATGAAGCCGAGGTCGAAGAAGCCATAGCTGTCTTCCAACTTGCGAAGGAGAAAGGAATCCCACACGTCGTGTTCTCAAGTGCTCATGGGATAGAAACTGAAGTTTCTTTTTGGGCATCAAAGAAGAAAATCGAGAAAGCACTCAAGGAATCCGGCCTTGAAATGGACTATCCTTCGTCCTCCAAGTTACATGGACAACTGTATCTTTTCATTGGGGATGGGGTAAACGAGCTTTGGGTCTCGGCTTGTTTCGTGCTGCGCTGGGTGGAGATGGTACTAAAACCATGACATTGATGGCATTGGAGGATATTGGTTGGTTCGCTGCGACAGCTCTCACGAATCCTGAAGAATATCGAGGCACGGAGCTCTTCTTATGTGGAGATGAAATAAGCATCGACGGGATGGCGGAAGCACTTGGGAGAGTTGTAGATGGGACGCCGGGACGGAAGGCATGGGTGTTCCCCATTCCGACTTGGTTGTTTTACATGATTATGCCTATGCCTTTTGCTGGAGCCATGAGAGTGAGTATCTACGTTTTCTTTCTGATGGTAAAAAAGTCATAACAGTCATTTTAGTTCTTTAGAGACAAGCCTGCTCCATTGTCAGATCTTGAAGATATGAAGAGACGGCATCCTGGGCTATTGAGCTTTGAAGGATATTTGAAACGGCAGACAAGTCGCAAACTGAATTGAGCTTAGTTTTTTTTTACGGAGTTCAAGAACTTTTCAACACAATTCCCAAATTTCAACCTTCCCCTCATCCAAAATGCATATTCGCCCAATCGAAACCGCAACGGAATGCTCGAAAACTTGATGAAAAACGGGTTTCTGATTCCCAACAATGACATGGAAGGGCAGAAACTCGTCATTGGCATCAGAGAAATGCATGACTAAATTCCCCCCGTCCACCGATTCATCAGCTGACCAATACAAAACTCGCGTCCCATCCGCAAACGTGCACAATTGAATTTCCATATTCTTATGGAATTCACCCAGAGTAGAGCGAGGAAGGTGAATAGTGGGACCTGCCAGGAATTCAGGTTCCGGGCGATCGTTGAATTCGGGATGTTTAGGTGCGACACTGGTACGAAGAATTGTTAGGGTCTCTTCGTCAGCTCTGAATTGATCGAAATAAATCGCATCTCGGAGTCCTTCGTCCCAGGAAACTTCGGAATTGACATAACCTGGGAACCCATTGGACATATCCCACGTTCTGAAGGGCTTGAAGTCGGTGAGGTGTTGGGTAGGCTGGGTGCCAAAACGAGATGGGGTCGGCAGTTCCCAGACTGCCATGGTGTCACGGAAGTGCCTGTTTCCTCGGCGTGGATAAGGGCAAATTTTGACATGGAATCAGGGATGGAAAGGTGCAGAATGGTAGCCCCTCCGGATGCTGAAGGCTCAAAATCCCACGTTATCGTGATCGATGGGTCATAATAATGGACTCCGAGGGTCGGTGGTGAACATCCGAAAATGGTGAGTTTTTCGGTGTGTATGCAACCAGGACTGAAGCCTTCTGGAACTAGCAATTGCGAGACGGGTTGAAATTCTTTCTTTCGTGCTGAAAGGTCCATTTTGTAAATGTTCATGTACGGTCCGTGTCCCCTGCAAGAAACAGGAGTTAGTTATGGGAACAGCATGCAATTTCTTTGAGTGGCATACTCGGTCTTGTGAGTCCAAATGGCAACATACAGTATACTCTCTACACTATGTTGGCGCCATATGATCTTTGAATCAAACGTGCGACCTGCAGGTGGCGAAATTGGTGTACTACAAATCAATGTTTCACCTTCTGCTGGACGACCAATCTGGAAACCAATATCCCACAGGAATAAAGTATCTCGAGAGCACCCCAGCAGGAATCGACCACCTCGAATCATTCGCACGGAATGAATCCCCTCAGACCCTGATACTCGCCATTTGACGCAAGGTAGAGAGCTGTTCCGGTATCTCCACGCTTGACTTCTAGCTCTAAGATGGCGACTGACGAGCAGCTCAATGTCTGAAGATGAAAGGCTGTCGATGTCCGGGGCCACACCGCAGAGGTCTATCTTCATCTCAGCAAGGAAGGATAACAGCTGGTGTATCCAAACACTGCGGTCTTTCGTATACTGGCAAGTGATCGTACAACACTAACAGTGGATTTCAAAGGACGAAAATTAATTACTAAAGATAAATATTCGAACCTGGCGTATTGTCAGGATGGAAGGGATCGTGCATGCTTGTAGGATTCGGACGCATAGCTCCTTAGGGAGCTGAAGTAGCCAGCAAGCATTTGGACCGAGATGGAGAGCAGACTCAGCAGTGAGTGGGGATAAAGATACCATATTTATAAGGAAGGTCACTAGGAGACAAAACTCATGTTCTGGCGTCTAGATGCGGTAGACTGATGGTTAGAAGAAAGGTTCTTAATTGCTACCGAAGAGCAATCCGCCTTTCATCCTGCACTCATTGGGAATTCAACGTCAGAGTTACTAGTCTCAGAACTCGTCCACGTCATTCCTTCAGACAATACGATTTTTACCTCGTCTGCTCATAGCTGCGTCATCAGTCCTCCCGTCGTTGCGTTTACGAGCATCCATTATTCAAATTGAACCGGAAATGTCTCGTCCGGAACACCTACTCCATCATCTACTCCAACTACAATCACTCAGCACTGGAGAAATCTACTTTGAGAGTGCTTTCGACTCTCTTCTCCTTGACCTAAGTTCTTATCTCCGAGCTTGAACCTTTTTAGTGAGAAGCATGTGTTCAGTTTGTGGTACGCTCGGTCTCCACATTGTCGCAAGTCCATGGTTCACCCTTCAACAGATATAAGGCTGCCGGGCGAACGATGCTCCTTTCAAGTCTTGTTCCGCCTTATCGCTAGCTGAGTTGAGATGTTGCTCTCAATTATCCTACTTTCTGCCTGTGTTGCGATTGTGTGGGCGGATGCCGGTACGGAATTGAATCCTCATAACAACGAGGGAGAAGTACGTCGGCTACACTTGGTTTAATTTATGAGTCCGTTAAACTGAGCCATTCCATAGAACCACTCAGAACTTAACCCGCCAAATGGATCTCGACTAAAAGACATTCCAATTCAAGGCGGAACCAACAACGAAGTTGTAACCGTGTTTTGGTCCGATCCAATGGATGAACAACGAGACGAAGCAACTCATGTTTATGTTATGATTCATGGAAAGCTACGAGATGGTGATGCGTACTGGGATACCTTGCATAGCGTATTTGAGAGCGCCATCCATGACAAAGTTCCTGGAGCGGACAGGAAAGCCTACCTCATCGCGCCTCAATTCTTCTCGACCAGGTATAATAGCGGTGTAAGTGGATTAGACCTTTCATGTCCTTATTCCCATAACTTATCACGGAGTCCTCCTACAGCAATATGGAGAACACGCCCTAGGCATTCAATGACACGAACGGTTGGCAAGCTGGCGACCGTGCAACTCATCCAGAAGATACGACCCTCACCTCTATCGATGCTCTGGACTCTATCATAGCGGAATTACGAATCGAGCGTCCTATCGCTCAATAACAAATATCACACTCGTTGGACATGGCGGTGGTGCTCAGTTACTGAGCAGATACGCTGCCGTGGGTCGCGATGTTCCCCATGGACTATCATGTTCGCTATATTGTTGGAGATGCGAGTACGCACGCCTACTTTACTGAACAACGACCGGTGACTGTTGTACGACGTCGGCGGGGATGGAGCTATTAGATGCGGGTATTGGAATACTTGGAGATACGGTTTTGAGTAAGTCTCATATTATCTATTTTTTTTCTTAGCTAGGTCCTTTCTTAATCAAACTTTCACAGTAACTTTGGTGGGACCGCACACGATGGTGGACGGAAGGACACGAAGGAATATTTCGCTCGTTACATGTCTCGCGATGTTGTTCTCATTGTCGCTCAAGATGATACCGACAATGGTGGAGACCAGTTCTGCCCTGCTCAGATGCAAGGTGGTATCCGTCGGCGGGATCGTAACCTAGCATGGTGGACCTACATTCAAACCTTAGCTCGTTCTTCTGAGCCTGTTCAGCTTTTCAACGTGGGTGGAAATCTGACTGGCATCCCCGATTGGAGCGACGTCATGCCCTCAAGAGAATCTGGAATTGGTCCGCGGCTCCTAGTTCTGAAGGATGTGACACATAATTCTACAGAAGTTTTTGGGAGTGAGGATGGGAGACGAACGCTGTTTCAGGGTTTTGGTATGCCTTTGGGTTGGAGACCTGCGGGTTACAATAATACCAAAGCAGATTGCTCGTATTGTTGACAATAAAACGTTTTTAGCAGGTGATGGTATCAACTGCAGCAGAACTCAACATAGACATGTCATTGAGTCCGTGTGTGGAAGCAGGTACATTCAGCTAATAAGTTATTGAGCTAATCGACTTAAAGATGTGATCCAGAGTGGTCATATGGACAGATTGCACCACTGTCATAGAGAATAATTTGTTTATCTAACCGAATGCTTCGAAAATCATGACCACAGAGAACTCCAAGTTGAGTGTGGCCACCAGCGCTTGCTTGAACATCATTCCGCGTAACCGCCATGACTTGGCTGGAAGAAAGTTGCCGCAACGTCATTCATCGACATCAGAATCTTTTCTCTCCATGTGGACCACTTCAATCGATTAGGAGAACTAACCACCCATGACCTTGAACTGACGGACCCGAGATCCTACGCTTTGACTCGAGAGCCCCATTCTGCGAATTCTCTGTCCCTTATAACCTGGAACCCTTCTCCAGTTTTATCAACACAACACAATGTCCCAATCTTCTACTCCCTTCCGCATCCGAGACGTAGGCTACACACCTGGTCAAGAATGGCTCTTTCCTGGACCTCTCAACTCAATTACCGACGTCCCAGGTGTCCAAGTCGGTACCTTCACATTGAAAACCGGAGAATGGGACGCGCAGAACCCTGACAAGAAAATGGCACGCACGGGTGTAACTTTGATTTGTCCTCGTCCCCATGACAGCATCTGGCACCATCCTGTTTACGCAAGTGTGGGGGTTTTGAATGGCACTGGAGAGGTGCGTTTCACTTTCTTTCAGCCAAAAATTCTAGGAGCTTAAACTTATATTCCTCTACTTCTGTGGATAGCTTTCAAATACGCATATGATCAAAGAACGCGGTTTCCTTCAAACACCTCTCGCGTTGACAGATACTATGAATGTTGGCATTGTTCACACTGGCGTTCAGAAACATTTGTATGAGAGAACGCCTGTGAAAGATGCAGACGGTCGTGCAAGAGCTCCATTTTATCTTCCTTGCGTTGCTGAGACGTCGGATATGTTGAGTACGCCAGAGACTGTATTTCTGAAGCCTGGTATGTGGTATTTGCACTCGCCCCCTTTTCCATCAGATATTGATTTTTTTAAAGAGGATGTTCTTTCTGCTTTCGATGATATACATGAAGCTGCTAAAAGGCTCAACAATGCTCCACGACCTCCTTCTGAGTTTGAAGGTGGGTTGGGTGGTGGGACTGGAATGCTTTGCCTCGGTCATAAAGGTCTGTGCTGTTTGGTTTCCATCTACTTTTTTTTCAGCTACTTACAACTCGTGCAGGTGGTAATGGTACCTCTTCCCGTCAGATTCCAAAGGTGGAGAGCGGTCATTGTAAGTGAAGCACCAATGCCCGTCACTCAAGGAACCTAATCCTGAATTATTCCAGACACCCTTGGGTGTTTTGTCCAGTGTAACTTCGGTGCCGCGCGTGATTTGACAATTGGTCGTGTCCAAGTTGGTCGGCAACTCGCTCGTGAAGGATTCTATGGGCCCGCCAAACAAGAAGCTGAAAACACGATTCCTCGTCCCACAGACAGCATTGGAAACGAGGGTAGCATTTTGATCATCCTTGGAACAGACGCTCCTTTTGTTCCCCATCAGCTGGATAGACTGCTGAGACGTATTCCAATTGGTCTAGCTCGTACCGGTTGCGCAAGCCACAACTTTAGTGGAGACATCGCTCTTGCGTTTTCAACTCAAACCACCATCCCCGCCCCCTCTTCTGGCGACTCGACCGCAAGTGGACTCGAACAATCGACTGCACCTCCAGTAGCTGCACCAACTTCAAAGAAGTTTGGACCCCTTAACATCCCGAAGGCATCGACTACCAAAGTTGAAGTTATGGATGATGATAGCATGAATGCTTTCTTTTATGCTGTAGCGGATGTAGTGGAAGAAGCAGTTTTGAATGCGTTGTGCGCAGGGAAAGATCAGATTGGGACAGGCGGGTTGGAAGTGAAAGGTTTGGATTGTGAGAAAGTGAAGAACATGTTGAAGGGACAGCTGTAAAAAAAGGACACAATAAACCACGCTCGTCTCTAGCATGTTTGCCTTATTGTAATTACAGAACCTTGACGTCTGGCCGAAGTCATTGTCCATGAGTTGTGGTGTCCGCATCTTAAGACCAGACAGATAAATATTTTTTCGAGGTGCCAGCTGGGGATCCGCTTGCCTGGGAAGGTCATTTTTTTACTGGTGGCTTACTGGGCGGCCAACACTCGAATTCATCTTCCGGGATTTCTCCGCTCAAACAGGTGGTCTAGAGCTCTTCCTCTGACTCGTCGCTTGAAGTCTGGTCACCAGCTAGGGGTGGCGCGGGGGAGCTCGGAGGTAGCCATGGGTCCCAAAAGATAGAGTCTATACCATCCCATTCTACAGCGTCCAACAATGTCCTGATAATGATAGGCAACGGAAGGACTGAACGAGGCGCAATTGCGGAATGTTAGCCTTTGAAGACGATGTCCCGCTGCCTTACGTTCTCTAAATACGCGCAGGAAATCCAGTCCCATGCTGCGAAGGAGGAAGAAATGTGCTTGGGAGAATATTGTAGAGTAGCCGATGGGGTTGCCAGGCCGTGGGTGAAGGAGAGTTTGAATGGACACAACCGGTCTCCGTGGATAACTCTTGCTCACCGGTATTGTCAAGTTGCAATATGTTAGGTCTGCAAGGGCAAAGAAGAGCTCAAAGGTAAAGACGCTGATTAGGATTATTATCAGCTATTCACTCCCGGCTAGTTAAAGGTGAGATACTTACATGTATCATCCCCTACTTGCTCGTTTACAAGGGGCAACGATGGTGTAGTTGGTGATTCAAGAGACTCAGGAGGTGGAAGACAAAATCTAACCTCTCTGATTATCAAATGCTCTAAGCTCGGAAATGACATAGGCCCATCATCTCCATCTAGTCTTTGGAGCCTCCACTGGTCTAAGAACCAAGCAAGCGGTTGTAAACACAAAGCGAGCTTCGTATCAAGCTGTTTTAGGGTTTTCGACGTCGAAAGTGCCTCGATCCATGGAACCAACGATGGCAAAGATGACCCTGCTCGATTTTCCGGGACTTCAAGTAGCACAAAGTGTTCAACGGATTCCACAATATCCCGCACATGTTCTAGAACAATTGCAGAAGGATTTAATGCTGGCTCTTCAAGGTCGGGTGTAAGAGCATCTAAGCCTTGCAACTCTACCTGAATATCGAGATTACTGTACTCCCAGAACTGGAAGTTGTTGACGAGGGGAGCGGCGATAAGCAGAACTTTGTCAATAATGATACATTCATCTCTCTTAAAGGCAATGGTCAGGGCCATTATATCCGGTTTCAACCAGCATGGAGTGAAATGGGTAGGGGGAATCAACGTTAGTGGCTGATCTGTAACACGAGGAGTGCAAGGACGGTTGGAGAGCGAGAAAAAGAGACTTTGAGCTCCTTTCGTAATGTTTCTGTATCTGAAGATCTCCATGCGGCCTCTTCCGAGTAAATATTCGTAGCTGGAAAGCAGCGTCCACTCAGATGGAGCGAGACAAGCGGTGAAAGGTTGAGGTATTCCACAACTTGTGCAAACACGCTAATGGAGACGTCAAATCCTCGTAGAAACACTTTCTTTAAAGACACATGGTCGAGCCTCCCGAATAGTCCCTCCTCTGGGGTGGATGGCAACGCACCGTCTAGGATGAGGATTTCGAGGGCGGGTAATCTGTGTAAAAGCTGGAGGTAAAAGGATACTTGGGGACGATTTTGCAGAGGTATATCTCTACATTCCAGACGTGTGAGAGAACTAGATGCAAACTTTGATCCAAATGAGGCGGGGGAGCGGGTAATAACCTCAAGAGAACGCAGCGTGGTAGGAAATTTCTTCCCCAAGCGGGATGAAAGGTCGGACGCGTGCCCAATCGAACTATGTGCCGAAGGGTTATAACCGTTACCGACCGTAAAGCGTAAGTGGCTCAAACATGGCAAAGCCATCTTCAAAGCTTTTATCAGGCGTTTCGAAATGGATAGAGGGCCGAGGCTGAGCTGGGTAGTATCCAGATCAAGAGTTTCAAAGCGTTGGTTTTCTGGTAATAATATCTGTAAACATTTGAGTAGCGGGTCCTCTTCTCCAAATGGACGTATGGCCCAGCCATCAGAAGTTTGTGTTCGAATGCGTATATAAAGATGGAGCGGTGAAGTCTTCGAGCGAAGAAGAAGTTCCTTGGTCCATTGGATACTGTTGAGGAAAAAAATTGACCAGAAAGGAGGGAAACTAAGCAGGGTACGTCTCCAGTGTACGCAGACTTGCGACGGAAGTAGGTATGGGACAGGAGCCCGGGGCTGCAGCGGTTCGGGATGAGGCCAACTAGAAGGCCTGGTACGTGCAACAAAGTCAAATACTTCTCGTTTCTGGTATAACATAAAGATGGATAAGAGGATGTCAGTGGGGAGAAGGCACTGGGTACGAGAGGCAAGTTCATTCCGTTGCTTTCGCAACAAGCGTAATTCCTGGAGGTGGTATTCGATTCCGATCGTCAATTTCTGAGACAGACAAGCATCCTTGACGATTTCTCGCTTGAGAAGTCGATGATGGTTCAACGGACATGGTCGTGTCAACGAAGCTGTTGCGGAAACAAGCGCCAACTCTTAGATCAAAAAGCAATTAGCAGTGACAAGTCTTATAAGTACAAAATAGAAACAAGCGATATATAAAAAGCGTGTAAAGGGATAATACATCTGAATTAATGATAAGAATTCGGGGGATCAGAGAACTTGGCTGGACCAAGCTATTTGTTTCCTTTGATAATTCAAAATGCAGGCTTAGTCAACGACTGTCAACCCGTGTATGTAAAAGGGGCCGAAGACAAGTGGACCATAACACAAATTAATAGTTATAGATCGCCAAATTGCTACAGTAATTCTTCCTCGGATTCGTTGCTTGAAGCGTGATCATTTATCATCTGCGGCTCCAGGGGAATCCAAGGAGATAACCAGGGGTCCCAGAATAAAGACTCCAGACCATCCCATGATACAGTACCAACAGCGTCTTGATAATGACAGAATATGGAGGAATCGAAAGAGGCACAATTCCGGAATGTCAGGTTCTGCAAAGGACATCCGGCTGCTTTACGTGCTCGGAATACGCTTGGAAAATCTCTTCCATTCTTTGACTGGAAGAAACAAGGTGCTTGGGAGGATATCGTGGGCTAGTGGTTGGGGTTGCCAGGCGGGTGGTGTCTGTGAAGAATCCTGAACGATTAAGACCAGTTTCTGTGGATAGCTCTTGTTCCACTATATTATCGAGCTGAAGGGTATTAGTCTGTAAGGGCGGAGAGGAGTTCAGATGAGAATTTGCTGAAGACGTATATTGTTAGTTATCTTCAAAGGCTATGTCAAAATGAACCTTTCCCGTACCATTTTCGACTCGTTCATTTAGAAGTAGGAAGCGGAGCTGAAGTAGACGATCTGGGAGATTTTGGAGGAGGAATACTAAACCTGAGCTCTCTAAATGTCATTTTACTCATGGTAGGAAAAGTCATAGGTCTCTGCTCTCCATCAAGTCGCTGGAGTCTCGATTGATCTAAGAACCAAGCCAGCGGTTGCAAACATGTTGTAAGTCTTGCGTCGAGTGTCTTCAGTGATCTTGATTTCGAGACGGCGTCGATCCACGGAACCAACGATGGCAGGGATGGAACCGGTCCATGCTCTGGGGCTTCAAGCAGCACAATGTGTTCCACAGATTCCACTATATCGCGTATGTGCTCGAGAACGACTGTAGATGGATCCAAGGCGGAGGAGCTAGGGTAGGGTCTGAGTTTATCTAGGTCCTGCAACTCAACTTGGATATCAACATCTCCATACTGCCAAAATTGAACGAAGTGGCCGCGAGAAGAGGCCAAAGAGCTCATTCTGTCGATCGTGACATAGGATTCCTTCCCAAAAGCAATATTGAAGCTAATGAACCCGGATTCGACAAGAACCGATCGGAAAGGGGGGCGAGAAGTGGCGCCGGTGTTTAGCCTTCGATGCCGGGGCTGGAAGAATGGCCGTAGAGAAAGGAAGAGAGAGCCAAGTTCCTTCCGCAGCGCCGTCTCTGAGTCTGCAGTTTCAACCTCAGAAGCTTCCCACGGGCTGCCCCCCTGAGTAACGGTCCGTATCGGGAAAACAACTTCCACTCAAATGGAGCGAGACAGATGGTGAAAGCTTGAGGTGTTCCAAAAATTGCGCGAAAACGTGAAGGGGGAAATCGCTTCCGTACAAAACCAATTTCTTGAGAGAAGCATGCTCAACATTCTCAAGTAATTCTTCATCTTGCACAGAGGGGAAAGCATTGTGTAAGATCAGAATTTCAAGGGCGGGTAGCCAGCGCAGCAGCTGAAGGTAAAATGTTAACTGAGGGCGAATCTACACCGGTATTTCTCTACACTCTAGACGTGTGAGACAGTGTGATGTAAATTGTGTTCCAAAGGAAGCAGGGGAGCAGGTAGTGACCTCTAGCGAACGGAGCATTGGGGGGAATTTCTTCTCCAAGTGGGACACGAGTTTAGAGGATTGCTTTTCCAAAAAATGTGTCGGGGGATTATAACGATTGCCTACTGCAAATCGTAGGTGTCTCAACGATGGGAACGCCATTTTCAAGGCTTTGACTAGGCTTTTCGAGGCAAATGAAGAATAGAGGTTAAGGTTAAAAGCATCGAGATCAAGGCTTTCAAAGCGGTGGTTTTCCGTGATTGCCAGCTCAAGACAAGTGAGAAGCAAGTCTAATCCTGCGGTTGGGCGTACGGGCGTGCCAGGCCCTGGAATGTGTACATGCAGATGGAGTGGCGAGGTTCTCGAGCGAAGAAGGAGTTCCTTAGTCCATTGGATACTGTTAAGGAATAAAACCGACCAAAAAGGAGGGAAATTGAGTGCCACGCGTCGCCAGTGGACGCAGACATGTGATGGAAGGAAGTATGGAATTGGAGAGTGGGACGGCATTGGGTCTGGCGGTATCTGACTGGAAGGTCTACGTGTAGCAAATTCATAGACTTCTCGTTTTTGGTATAGCATGAAGATAGACAAGAGAATGTCCGCAGGTAGAAGGCACTGCGTACGAGAGGCAAGTTTGTTCCGTTGCGAACGCAACCTGCGCAATTCTTGGTCGTGGTATTCGATTTGAGCATCAAGTTGGGATGTAGACAACAATCCTTCACGTTCTGACGCGTGAGAGCTCGATGATGGCTGAGCGGACATGGTCGCGCTAACCAAGCTGTTGACGAACGAAGCGCCAATTGCTGGTGGATCAAAAGGCAATTGATAGCGACAAGTATTACAAGTACAAAATACAAACAAGCGTTATGTAAAAACGGTGTAATGAGAGGATACATTAGGGTCCGTATGAAATAATGTTTAAGAATTCCAGGGATTCGGAACAAACATGAAATCCATGATATCAACGACTAACTAATTCCAGACCTCCATCTTTAAAGCACGTCTCCCTCAATTGAGTGGTCGATTGTTCAACTACACCCGAACACCGGAAGAGACGAAGCTGCTCTAACGGAATCCCTTCATTGTGCCTCTCCTCAATGGAGTCAGCAAGTTTCTGAAACTGAGAAAACTTGGAGTCGAAAGCGATGTTCGCAAAGATCAGTTTTTTCAGATTCGGAAATCTAAGATCCGCTTTGCCGTCTATGAGCTCATTCGATTTACCTCCAGACCCCAAAGCAGCATATAAATGTGGTACACGAGCTGCAGGATAATGCAACCGAGAGTTCTGATGATCTCCGCAGACCTTCAACTTCGATAGCAGAGGAAATGCGCTGAGCATATTGACCCATTGAGATGTACTCCAGGACAAAAGGGGCAGGAAGTCTCTCACTCGAATAGTGAGGGCTTGAAGCGCTGGTGAAAGTAGTGCAGGGAGCAATTCAAGGGTATTGGTCTGAACATCTTCTATATTGCTGAGAGCCAAGCGAATAGAGCGAGTAGAGCCCATGAGGATGGTAAGAACCTCTTCTTCGTGGAACTGGATCTCTACGTCTTCCGGCGATACTGGCTTTTCATCAGGAGAGGGGTAAACAAACTGAGTTAGATATTCTGCGACCTGTCGACTGGCACTCCAGCTCGTGCAACTGAGATCAGCAGTCACTGCGAGAGGGGATGACTCGGACACGAGGAGATACTGGACGAAGAGAACACAGGCCGTGTCTGTTCCCAAAATCGAGAGTTCCTGCAAATGGGGAAGAGGTACTTGTTCCCTTGATGCAATGCCTCCAGAAAACAGGAGCTCAGAGAGTTCCAAAGACGTAAGATTGGGTGTTTCTCGGAGGAGTTCGAGGATAAATGAAAGGTCATCCATCCTCCCACCAACAGATAGTCGGGTCAAAGTGGGGCTAACACCTGAAGCGCGTAAAGGTAAACTAGATGCACCTAAGACCTGCAGGTGAGGACTGCGAGATAGGACTTGTCCTAGACTTGCACCCAATTCCGCCAGGCCGTCCGTGTCGATCCTGTCTCTCGAAACTTCGTCAAGGTCAAGGGTGTGCAATATTGGCCAGCTTTGGCAAGCAAGCATGCGACCAATCTGGGGATAGCTGGCTTGCGGGCATGCATAGATACGGAGGTCGGCAATGCGATTTGAGTGTTGAAGGGTGAGCAGAAGGGGCTCGCAATAACTGTATGTGGGACAGTACACGGAGAGCTGTGCCGTACCAGATCGTTCAAGTAGAGCGATGGTGCGTTCTAGATTGACCGGGTTGTTTTTGACCCGGATGGTTGTCCAAAGCAAAGTGTCGGCCAAGGCAACTGTTCGCCACAAAGAGCATATGTGAGTAATGCAAGGGATAAAGGCATATAGGTCCTTCTTGCTCCACAATCCTTCGAGATTGGCCCCACCAACATGCCGGAAAATGGTTGCAAGGATTTCCGTGGGAATGTGATAGGTAATGGAGGCTTGATTCCGCTTTAACCGGAGAGCCCGTGTTTCACGAATGAACTCTTCAGTTCGCCGAGCAATCTCTTCGTCTATCTCTTGACAATATGTTTGGTTGGTACCGGAAGAGAAGTCGAGCATAGGAGACACTGTAAGCAACTTGTTAGACGAACGAATTACAATGAAGAGATCAGAAACAGACTTGGTCGCGGACTGAAAGTGGCCTAGGAGGGACAGCTCAAACTGTGGGAGTGAAGCAGAGGGACCTCGTAAGTGAGGGGGATGATGGTTGAATTCAAGAAGTGTTCAAGCAGAATAGACGTCCGCAAGAGCCAGTGATATTATCCCGGCATTCTGGGTGTCTAAAACAAGCTAAATCACAATTACGTGAGATCGTCGCTTCGTCGGAATCGTGATATCATTACTTGGACTGCACTTAGCATTTAGAGGTTATTGTGTCTGCTTGTTCGTTGGCAATACATGGCCATGATTCCATGTAAACAGCTCAATTATCAGCTAGCGATTTGGGGGCCTGTGACCGCACCACTCTGAAAATAATTCCTTCTTTCTCATTTCTCATATTATCGTACAGCATACTTATCATTTGATACCAGATGATAATCGGAGTACATGCATATCAGAAGTAGAATATCTAGTTTTCACCCACTATATCCATCTCCAGGTCATTCCGAAAATCGGGTGCCCGCGAAATGACCTTCCTTACAACCAACTTCCTCTCCTGTCTATCTGAGCTCGCCCCGTTTTGCTCACTCAACTTCTTCATCACCTCCTTTGCATTTATAACAGAAGGTTCATCTTTGGGCAGCGGGTCCATCAGGTACTCCGGAACCTCGAATGAAGAGAAACTCAAAATCAGAACTTGGAGATTTTTGAGTTTGTCAAGGGAAGCAATGACAGCTGGCCAGTCTTCTGGTGATGTATATTTTGAATATTGCAGGCTATTCGCCTCATTCATTGACGGGTAAAGTTCAAGAACTCGGAGGTTTGGAGCACCGTTAACAAGCCCTAGGCGAGGTATTGTCAACATTGGGGTGCTGCAGATTTACAATAGAAGAGGGAAAACTCATACTGTCTCTCAATTTGACACCCCAACGAATTCCTCCCTCAACCCTCTGAATCTTCGGACAGCTCTTTAAAGCACTTATGATATCATTACCATCTCCTCCCACACACCTCACACGGGTCACATTAGGGCATATATGGAGAAGACAGCTCGCTCCTGTATGTATAACCAGCGTTCGGACAGAAGGTAAGCTCAAGCCCGTTGTTGCTCCCTTGAGCGGGGTTGGACAGTTGCAGAATAAAACATAAATGGTGTGAAGATTTGGAAGGACCTTGAGGATGTCTCCAACGGCTTCGACACATTGTTCAGTGGCAGATTTCGTCATGATGAAGCTGAAAGTGCTAAAATACAAACTCAATAAAATTTCTTCACCTAGTGAAGAAGGAAAAAAAGAAACAAACTGGATGTAAGGTCTCACCACAGGACTCGTTTTAACAACTCCCTCCGCCTTTCTCAGAGTCGCAGCAGACAAGTATTTATACCAGTGCCCATACTTTTCCTTCGGCACAAATATACAATCGAGTCTCTCCCAAGCTTTTGAATGCATTAATTTCCTCAAGGCTCTCGAGGAAGAAGCAACCGCTCTCAGAGTCTGCTGCTTCACTGCAAACTTGTCTTGGAGTTCACCGTACGTCAAGAGAGCATCGTTATCGTAGTTGATGAGCTCCTGGGGAACATCGGGAGGTAGGTGCAAGATAATTTCATCAATGAGTTCCGGGGCAAGAGTCGCGAGCTTTGGCGTATTTGAGGTAAAGCGTCTGGGTACGTCGGGTATTGGACTGGGAATTGAACCTGGTCATCCAGGTTCGACGCGGCCTGGCGTCGAGATGTTCGTCGAGGTGGCATGACGATTGTTTGGAAAGAAGGGTCACGCAGTAAACGCTGAACGGTCCGTAAAATATGGAGTTCTCATGGAAATCAAAATAAGGCCGTCGAGCGAATGAAAGGTTATTCGATCGGTGAGTAATAGTGAATGCATGAAACTCTGCTCAATAGATCAGCCAACTCCTCGGAACGTAGACATTGAAACCTTGAACCCACCAAATTCCGGTTGATCCGAGTGGATGTGAAACACCCATCTAGAACACAAACTCCTCCACTTTCCGAATCTCATCCATCTGAAAATTGTTGGTGTAGTGAGGTGCAACACGTCTTCTCACGATTAGCGTTCTTTTGCCTTCTTCTCCGTTTGTCTTCTCATCCAATCTCCCCAATGCCGCCATGACCTTTTTCGCTGCCTCAATCGACCTATCATCCGTCGCTTTTACTTCGGGACGAGATTCAAATGCCGGAAAACTCAAGACCAACACTTTCAAATTCTTGAGTTTTGCAAGTCCTGGAATAGTAGTGGCCCACTCTTCAGGTGCAGAGTCTTGGGAGAGTATTCCTAGGCCATTGCTGACTGGACGACGAATCTCGATATACTCAATGGATGGAGCGGTGGATGCAATACCTAGTTGGCAATGAAAGGGGAAAAAAATTAATTGAGCTGACAGTTTGGACTCGCTGGAAGCGTAAGCTAAACCTACGTTCGCTCAGTGCAGGCTGCCAATGAATGGGACCATCTAGCTTTTGAATTCCTGGGCAGTTTTTTAATGCGTTGATAATACTGTATCCGTCGCCCCCTGCTCAGCGAACGTGTGTAGCCTTTGGAGAGCAACGAATGAGGCAACTTGCGGATGTCGGGAGTACAAGAGTCCGAACTGAAGGTAAGCTCAGCTCCATTACCGCCCCATTTAGGGCTCGAGGTGAGTTGCACATGAGGACATGGATTGTGTGGAGATTGGGCAACGAAGCAAGAAGGCGTTGAATGCTGTTAACGCAATTAGCCGTATCTGATTTGGTTACTGCAAAGGTGATAGCGCTGTAAAAGCGTGAAAAGTCGATATTAGACGCACAAAGGAGAAATCCACCAACCGAATGTAGCCTCGTAGTGCCTGCTTATTCTCCAAAACACCGTTTACTTTCCTACTAGTCTCTTCAGCAACATACTTGTACCATGTCCCGCTCTTTCCTTGTGGTACAAATGCGCAGTCCAATCTTTCCCAAGCTCGGGGATGAAAAACTTTCCTGAAAGCGCGGCACGAAGAAGCGAGCGCTCTCAAAGTACGTCGCTTTTCCCCAAATTCAGTTAAAAGCTGGCCAGTTCCAGTAAGCATTAGGTCCATGGTATCGTAATTCCAGTCTAACGGAATATCGGAAGGAAGATAGGAGATGATTTCGTCTATGAGCTCAGGCGCGAATGTAACTAGAACAGGAGTATTCGCTGGAGAGGCATCTGGATAAACTGGATAGTCGACAATTACGTGGGTGGCAGCAGTGGATTCGTTAGAGGGCTTTTGTCTCGTTGATCGTCGAAGCGGCATGGGAGTCAAGAAGAGAGGAATATGTCGAAACACGGGTACTGTTGCCATTTGTTACCAACACGGGAAACAAAAATATTTTTGAATCCAATCCTTAAGAGAAGCAGAAGCTTCAATTGGTCTTGAAGCCTAGAGCTTGCAAGTGTAGCAAACAAAAAGTGCCTCTCATTAAATTCAAGTACATAGTAATATGTATAATTCTGAGGAAAAGAAATTTACTCCTACTCTGCAAACATTAGGCAGTTTCTTGGTTGATCTCATTTGCCGGAGGTTCAACCACCATCATCGGTAACACTGCAATAGTTGCCAAATTTGCGAATCCAAAGAACATAAAGGTAGGGTCAAACACAAGGAACGTAAGGAAATTACTCATAAATACGCATGCCAAAATGAATTGAGTGAAGTAGACAAGACCCCACAGGGGAACGGTAAGAAAGAGAGCCATTCGAAGGGGCTAAGATACAGATTTAGGTATGCCCGATTAAAAACACAAAGAAGTAAGTACTCACATCGGCCGATCTAACACCTTCCACGGAAGGGGCTGCCTTACGAGTGATAAGGACCGCCGCGAACAAGAAGCAAGCACCAAGAAAGCCGATTGCGGAAATGGCCAAGGTCAAGCTCCCCACAATTGTAGCTGCCTCAGAAAATGTTCTGAAACTATCTGGGATGGCCACAACTGTAGGACGAATAATACCACCCGATAACAACAAAAGTGCGACAAATATCCAAGCGCCGCTAAATGATGCGTGCCTTGCGCTGACTTTTTGAGGCTCATAAACCTTCTTCCGTACAGCATATGCATAAAAAAGGAGAACACTCATCCACCCAGCGGCCACTGAGCTTGAAAAAGCCATTGCTGCGAATGATAAATTGCTGACAGTAGCAGAGTCAACGATTCGAGTGTTCGTTGCATGGAGAAAGGACGCGGTCCTAATGGCATCGAGGGTATAGAACAGCAGCGTAATCCACCACATCCACCAAGTCCACACATACACAGGATGTGAAGCTCCTGCCTTCTTGACTATAGGGCGATAGTGCATCATCAACCAGATACCTCCTCCAAAGAGATTGAGGGCACCAAATATAAGCGCAAGAAAAAATTCCCCTCGAATGTCGGACTGTGAATGGAAATACTTCTCGAAGTCAGTGGGAGGACACCGGGGACATATGAGATCTGGGCCAAAGGATGACTCCTCATCCTCATCCTCCCCCGAAATGCTTGGGATACCGCTCTGAGACAAAACAGCAGACGAATAGGCCAATGTCGCAACGACCGTTGTGAGAGGGAAACGAAACTGCATGTTAGGTGCAGGCTAAGGGGAAGACCTCCTGGAAAGATTTGGTGCTTTTCAACCTTTTTCCTATTTCTTGGTAGTCATCTGCATATTATACATAGAACCTTGAATGAAAGTTGTCGATGAGTGGTCAGCGCCATATAGTGGAAACAAAGCGGGACAGAAAGCGTAAGTACCCAGTAAACTTCTCATATAACAGCTAGAATTATTCAGCAGCAATTTAATCTGACGCTTTGAACGAGAGTTGGCCAAGAAACTTACTGAAACCTCTGAATGGGTGGGAACAAGCTCACAAGTATCCAAGCCTACCTCTTAACAGCAAGACACAATCTGCCAGAATCATGATTAATAAATACTCCCTGAACTACAAGTTGATTGTGGTGGTCGGAGGAAAAAAAGGTCGAAAGGCACGAACCTTTTGTGACGCTCGGAGGTTTCACTATCCCGAGATCTGAACAAGGGGACGTGGGCAAGGGTGAAGTTGTGGTTCCTCGGCTTAATTTTTGCAGTCCCTGACTACGAAATTCGATATTGCCTGAATAACGGGGGTAAGGGGAAAGGGAGAGGCGCTTCTATGCTAGAACAAAAGTTTTCACCACACACAAGATTTGGGTAAACTGAATAGGCAATAATTGTGTGGGAATCGGCGGGATATTTATCTGGTGGGGTGGATTTGGAGGCCTTGGGTTTAGTTGACCGATGAGACAGCATGAATATCAGGACGAAAAGGAGGTTTTGAAACACGGGATCCTTTGCATCTTGCCCTCGTTCCTGAAATGAGAACCAAATTACACTCTTGAGGATGGTTCTTGGACTGGAATATCAAAATTTTAAGCGAAGAGATATTTCGGGTGGTCTTAAAGCCAGGACTGAGCCAGTGTAGCGGTCAAGTTCAACTTTCATTTAAGTATATAATTACAAATGTAACTCAAAGGAAAAGCAAGTTCCTCTGGCTCCGCAAACATTAAACACTTTCCGTTTTGGTGTCTTGGGCCGTGGGTTTCGTTGGCTTCTTTTTGGTCTCTTTTGGTGGAGGTTCGACGACCATCGTCGGCAAGACCACAATCGTTGCCAGACTCGCAAATCCAAAGAACATAGGGCTAGGGTCAAACACCATCCAGATGGAAAAATTACTCATAACCACATCTGCCAAAATGAAGTGAATCAAGTGGTAAAGGATCCACAAAGGAGCAGCGATGAAGAGAGCCATTCGGAGATGCTGGAAGCATGATATATGTGAGCACAATCAAAACAGAAGAGTCAGGGAATAGCTCACATCAGACGATTCAGCACCTTCGATGGGAGGGGCTGCCTTGCGTGTGATAAAGATAGCTGCAAACATAAAAAAAGCACCAAGACAACCGACTATGGTAGCAGCTATGAGCAAGCCAGCAGTAATTCTCGCTTGTTCAAGGAGAGTGGCGAAAGGATCTGGCGGAGTAGATACAACCCCGGGGCGGACAATACCACCCAACAAAGCCAAAAGAAAGATGAATATCCAGGCCCCACCAAATGACCCATGCCTTGCGCTGACTTTTTGAGGCACATAAACCTTCCTCCGTACAGCATAGGCATGAGTAAGAAGGACAGTCATCCATCCAGCAGCAGCGAAATTTGAGAAGGCCATTGATGCAAATGATGTAGTGATGACAGTATACGAGTCGGTGATTCGTGTGGCCGTAGCATGGGCGAACGACGCTGTCCAACTCGTGTCGAGGATGTAATAGAGGAGCGTTACCCCCCATACCATCCAGGTCCATACATACATCGGATGTGAAGCACCTGCCTTTTTTACTGCAGGACGATAGCGCATCAAGAGCCAGTAACCACCGCCAAGAAGAGTGATGACGCCAAAGATGAGAGCTAGAAGAAATTCTCCAAGGACATCAGATTGCCAGCTGAAGTACTGAGCAAGGTCAGTGTGCAGCTGTAATAAAAGCACATCGTTCACATACGCCATCTGAATTAGAGGAAGATTCTTCGTCATCACTCGAAATGCCTGATATCCCGCTCTGAGCTAGAACAGAGGATGCATAGGCGAAAATCGCGAGTACCACTGTGGGAGGGAAGCGAAACTGCATGCTGTGGTGCAGGCAAAGGGAAACAGAACCCGATGCTTTTGAGGTTTTACCTATCTGGTAGCCATCTGCATCTTATTTTCAAAGCCCTGAGAGAAAACCTGTCGATGAATGGTCAACACCAGACAGTGGGGACAAAGCGGAATAAGAACATTTCAAAAATTGACAAGGCTTTCGAAGCGAGGAAGCGAACATTACATAGCAATTGCCCTATTATGTTGATAGCCAACGGCCGTGGGAATATCCTAGGACCACTTGAGCGAAGTGGCATATTTCTCAGGAGCTTGAGAACGCAAAGGCGGAAGCGAGGGAATAAATATCGAGGCAAGCTCTTAACAGCAATGCACAGCCTGCCAAGTCAGTTGATCGTTGCCGTTCAACGTGAGTTTGGTGGTCGGGAGAAAGATTGAATACGGCACATCCCTGCCAAGACATGGAAGCAAGGTACATTGAACTTCACTTCACTTCAAAATGTCAATGATAAAGTTGGTATTTTTTTGTATTTGGTAGGTATAGTGTTCTCTAGAAGGAACAAATGCAAGTCAGATGAACATACAGAGGGCATAGTAGTGGATACATGTGAGCAGGACAAAGCAATGTGCATATGCATAACGAACGAAACAATAAACGAGAATGAGAAGCAAAAGAAACAGATGCCATAAGAGAAGCTTCAAGCCTCAAAAGCATCATCAAATACGTCCCCTGGTTTTGAAGCCTTAGCCAGCTTGCTCCTTCCCCTCTCGACGGAAGCGCAATCACTTTTGATTCTACTCATCTCTGCGTCCCAAACGCTCCGCGTACCCTTGGCCACCACCTCGTCCGCGACGACACCGGGCTCTTCCGTCCCTGACGAAATGGCCATTCCTTTGAGGATTTCATCAGCCCATACTCCGGATCCAAGTCTCACTTCCGATGCGGTGGATGGTGTATTACTCCCACCAGAAGCATTAGAGAACGAAGAAGATCGTCCAAAGGTTCGCTTCGCTTTGGCGGCGAGTGAAGCACTAGAAGACGAGGAGCAGAGGGAAAGAAGACCGACGCCTTCTAGTAGCCCGACAAGATCTCCAAATTCACTACGTGAAGCGGGGGCGAAGACATTGCAGCTGCTACGTGTGAGTACCGTGAGGTAATAAGAGTAGAGTTGGTTTGTGTCAGGTGATGAAGATGTGGGAACAGCAGAGGTAGAGAACGAGCGTTTCATAGGAGATCTGGATCGTTTGGAAGGGGAGATGGATCTCGAGGTGGCAGATGCTTGAGCCAGAGCTATTAGAGACAAGCGGAAGACCGGCTTCAGTACGTTTCATCGAAAGAACCACGGAGAGCATAACAAGCTGAGCTTGAAGTCCGAGATTTTGAACCTTGGAACAGATTTCGCTGGATGCTGCCGGTTTCGACGCAGCGGTAGACGCAGCCAGCGGGAGTATAGGACTTGAGTGCAGCGAGAATGTGGCTGATGGAGACAACGGGTGGCGGAGGTGGTGCTAGGTCATCCTGGCTTCCGGTGGCCGCCGAAGAAGCAACTGCAAGGTCAATGGCCCCACGGAGAACCTCAAAGAGGGCACGAACATCGCCTGTCATGCTAGGCGATCTTCTTGGAAAGGAGGCCTAAGACGTTGTTGGAAACGAGCTTAGATGCATGTTCCCGAACAATAGCAGAGTTAGATTCGGACAAAGGTGCTAGACGGGCTTGAGCAATGTTTAAGAGCTCCGTCGATGTGTAGGGTGAAAAGTGGATAGTTTGAACGTGGTCGACGTCAGCAACGACTGTACTGGTGGAAGACGTAAGTGTGTGAGTGTTTGCGATACCGATGATGCGAATTAAGTCGGAGACGGAGGAGACAAGGGAGAACAGAGACTTCATCGACTCTGCAGATGACGCGATGTGATCGAGCTCATCGAGGACAAGAATACTAGAAAATATGAATGAATGTATCACGGTAGGAGTAAGGCTACTTACTATTTGGTTTTTAGTCCCTTAAGAGTGAGCTCAACTAGAGCATGTCCTTTAGCTTTTGAGCGGGCGTTAGTCTTAACCCCGCCGAACACGTCAACTAGGCGCTCCCAGAGAGTATCTATGCTCTTGAGAGCCATACAGTTGACGGAAAGGACCTTAACAGTATTGTCGTCGAGAACGGCGTTGGCTATGACCGAGTTGACGAGAGCGGTCTTACCGCAGCCGGGAGAACCAGAAATGTAGAGCGATGTGGCATCACCAGGCATATCACCTGCAAATTGAGAGATGAAGTCGGAGATGATCTTGCGTTCCGCGTCGCGGCCAGCATATTCGATATCGGTACCGTTGGCAGTGGGTCGAAGGAGAGCACGGCGCGCGTGCGTAGGCTGGTTGAAAGTCACGGGGTGGAGTGATAGGCGGTGAAGGCTAGGGAGAGGCCCGCAATTTCGTGGGTAGGGGTATTAGGAGGCGCGGGCATGGTACGTCTCGCGGTTGCTATCCTTTCGCGTCAGACAAAATTCCGTGACGAAATGTAGCTGGGACTTACGGGTTCTGGGAGAGCCCATCGGAAGCATCAGCATTAAAGGGAGGTACATTCTCCTTGTTGTGTACACCGTCAACGACGACAGTGGTCGAGAGCTTGAGACGTTTGGGGGACGGGTCAGGCGTTGGAAGTTGGCGTTTGCCGTTCACCTTGCCACTTCGGGGCGCACTGGGCGACTCTGGCTGGTGAGAACGCTTGCCTAGAACAGATCCGCGACGAGTTTGCATAGTGTAGGTGTCTTGAGGTCGTGGTGGGCGGAGGTAAAGTACGTTTAACCGAGATCACGCTCAAATCTGTCATCGGGTGCTATTCCGTCACGCCGTCACGGTACACCAGTCCACGTGCTCGCGTCTGGGCTTATTCTCAGAATATTTTACCCAAGGGTGGGAAGGAGTATGCAAAAGTATTGAGCCATTTAGAGCCACTCTAGTTAGAGAAGTTTAATACTTTTCCCCATAAGCACCAGGGATTTCTATCGTTGGATTTGGAAGGACCGGTTCTGCATAACACCAGCTCGGAAGCCACTGGTGCCGTTAACTTATCACGAAATGGAAGAAACGTTATACTCCCTGGGTCCGCTGTCGAGCTGAGCCTTCGACGCCGAACAAGTATGATCCTCGGCACACAGGGGCTTGGCGTCAGAATTCTACACTCATTCTCATGAGGTTTTTGCTCCTGACCTCCATAACCATCATGAGCCAAGTCACTGCCTAGCTCTCAATGACTTCCAACTGTATACATTCTCTCGTCTAACTGAACTTATTGAGGACATGGTGGCCTTAGCTAAGGACCCATTCACATCAAGTTTTGATATTCCCAAACTCAAGTTAGCCTGCCAAGACTATCCGGGTAAGTATGGGAGGGGTCATGTCTGTTCTCAATGAGCCCAATTTTTTGCTTTGTGTCTCCTTTGAAGCGTTTTTAAAGAGCAATCTTTTCTATTGTAGTTCACCTAGGGAAGTTCCTCGGTTATCTTTCGCTTACAAAAACGCTTCCAACTTTTCCGTCCGCCCACTCCCGTTCCCATCTTGGTTTGATGGGCATTTGGCTTGAGAGGCAATGCCCGTATAAAAGGCAACTACAACATTGACTTCCGTTTCCTTGATCGCTGGTCCATCCACCCACTTCGTGCTTTCTCTTTTTCCTGCTCTTTTCTGTTTTTATTATTTCTTCTTCCTCCCTTCCTTGCAATGCACTTCACCATTCTCTCGCTCGCTCTCGCCTGCCTCAATAACGGTATCGGCTCTACCCCATCCAAGATACTTCGGCAAGCGCCAAGCCGAAGGGCGGGGCCTGGTTCAAAGGGTTTCGAACGATCCCAATGCACCAATTGAATACGTTCTTGGACAACCGACTTTGACAGTGGCTACTTATCCTGCTGGAGCGAGTCTTCCTGTGCCTGGTGCACCTGCTTTGCCTGGACCTTGTACGTATTTCTTCCAAGAGATCACTATAATGGAACCCTACTAACGAGAATGTTTTGACAGTTGTTTTCGATCCTTCTCAATGGCCTGGTTAGTCTCTTCTAGTTTCCTCAGTCTCACAAGAGCATGTGAGCTAACCAAATTCAGTTGCTGATACTATTCCTCCCACCGGTAAGCTAAAGGACTTGGTCAACTTTCCTCATAATTGAATACGTGTTGTGCGCAGACACTCCTGAAGTTAAAGAATGGATGAAAGAACTCGAAGGCGTTACCCTGCCTTCCTTCGGACCTACAGTTGACGGAACGTGCGCAGCCGATCCAGCCGCAGCTGAGGATGCAGCTAATCGGGGATGGTGGTCTTGTGGAGGTACACCAAAATTCCAAGTACATGCGCTGAGTGTCTAGTCTGATCGGAGTTCAACAGGATTTACCAGGGACACTGACATTGTCTCTTGTCCTGAGAAAGGAACCTGGGGTGTTAGTTTTGACGATGGTCCCGCCGAGTACAGTACGTCCCTTTTCCTCTCTTTTGATTGATGTTCGATCCACCTCACAAAAATTTCCTCCAAAAGCTCCAACCCTTCTTGACTTCCTTAACGCAAAGAACATCAAGGCTACATTCTTTAACTGTTGGTTCTCGAGTCATTCAGAATCCGGATATCTTGAGAGAAGAGTATATGACCGGACATGAAGTCAGTGTTCATTCTTGGTCGCACGCAGTTAGTTCCTTGCTTCGCTTTTGAGAACTTGCGCAGATTTGTGATTTTGAACTCTAGAAAGCTTTGACTTCAATGACCAACGAAGAAATCGTGGCGGAGCTGGGATGGACAAGGAAAGCTATTAAAGATGTGTTGGGTGTTACACCCACCACAATGCGTCCTCCCTTGGGCGATATTGATGATCGTGTTCGCGCAATTAGGTTGGTTGAATCTCTTAAGTCCTACGGCCGGTCATGCTTAATATTGCACTTCGACCTAGCATGGCAATGGGCTTGGTCCCTATCATGTGGACTGCATCTCCTTCTGGCGCAACTTTCGTACGTTCCTTTTATAATATAATTGTTTCTTGTCTTTCTCACTAACATGATTCGGATAGGACACCAATGATTGGAAAGTCCCAGGAAACTTGACGACGATTGACGAATCCTTCCAAGTGTTCGATAAAATTCTCGATGAAGCAGCCGATCTCGACACTGGGTAAGTCTTTATTTCGTGAATTTCCTGTTAACATTGTTTTATTCGTAATCTCCAGATTCATTGTCCTCCAGCACGACCAGAATGAAGTCACTGTTAGCATGGCCATCGATCATACGCTCAACACTGCACTCAATAGGGATCCTCCTTTCAAGGTACGTTAAACTATCTTAATTAATAAGAGTTCATGTATATCCTTACCTTGATTATAGCTCCAAAAGATTAGTGAATGTCAGAAATTCGAGCCCGGCGAATTCTATAGGGAAACTTCCAAGACAGATTTTGCACCAAGAAAGAAGCTCTTCTCCAAGTTGGAGCTGAAGCTTCCAATTCGACCCAATCTGAATCAGCACTGCCCTCTGCGTCAGACAGTGCTTCAACTGCTAGCACCAGGCGTTATTTCTGCGTCCGCATCGAGCTCCGCGAACCCTTCAACATCCGCAGCCAGCAGCTCCTCAACCTCCACTTCCTCTTCATCTCCCAGTACGACGTCCTACATCATCTAAGAATTCGATCGAAGGGAACGTCCCGTCGACAGCGGAGAAGGTGGGACAAGGTGAAGCTGCCATTCAAGGACAAGCGGCAGATAATGGGAACGCTAATTCAGCTATGGTCATGCTCCCATCGGTAGGATTCGTCAGCGTCTCGTTCATTTTGAGTTTGTTGATGTAGGATGTGGGGAGGCTCGAATAAATATACGTATTCACATCATTTTAATAACCAGTGAAGACATGCTTACGACTTCATGATGTCTGAGCCACTGAGAGACGCAGGTCTGTAGACCGCATTTCGGTTATCCTGTTTCCCTAAAGATGGAACGTTTCAGCATGATACATTTTCTCAGTCTGGTCAACGTAGACTGTAGCGGAGTCAAGTTCCTCCTGAAAGTAACAATAATAATTGTACATTTGATTCAATAAATAATAACCATAAATATTCCGCCAAATAATGCTTTATGCGCCAAGCTTCTCACTCTCAGCACCAACAATCGCGGATGGAAGTACAAAATCGTGATAAGGCTCGCAATTCCAAACAACAGAGTCGTTTGGTCAAACGGCAAATCTCCCCACGACGGGCCATGTCAAGGGCGGAGACGATAACACGAGCTAATGCAACGACAATCCATACCGGCAGAGCAGTGAAAAGAAGATTTCTCAGAGGCTAAATCGGAGAAAGGTGTTAGCTCTGGGATCGCTGAGCGAATAAAGAGAACAACTCACGTCAGCTTGTCCTCGCAAGTACGGTCGTCTTTCGGACAATGATGGCGAAATACAACGACATGAAAGACGCAAGGAGGAAGGAAACAGCAACCACCATTGAAAAGATCATAGTACCAGTCACCAAACTGCCGTTGTTCATCGAAAACGAGGTTCCAAGGCGAGCTGGGAGAAGGATTCCGCCGAAGACAATCGAGCATCCCAATAAACCTAAGGCAGGGAGGGACATTGTAATAGAAGGACGAGCCCGACCTTGAATTGGAGCAAGCTTTTTTCTGAGGATGCGAGTGTGAACGATGAGAACGATCATCCATCCAGCGGTACAAAGGTTCAGAAAAGCCAATGAGGCGTTCTGAATTTGCCCGATTCGATCAGTAAGAGCTCTTCCTGTTTTGCGGTCGAATTTCAAAGTCAGCGCATGCGCAATTTCTGCTGACCAGCTGGCAGTGAGGATGTAAAACAGGATGGTGAAGAGCCAGACAGTCCAGACTGTAGTCAGGTGTCGCTGTGCACCAGCCGCTTTCGCTCTTGGAGTATATCGCATTTTTATCCACCAGCCTCCACCGCACAGAGTGAATACTCCGAGAATGATGGAGAAGACAAATGAGGTGAGCAAATGGGTTGACGACCAGTCGAAGTACTATTGTAGAGAATAAACATTGAAGGTCATCGGTGATAATATGAGATGTGCGTACACCAGAACCAGCTCGATTGAATGGGACGGAAGCAGCATTTGCCAGAACATTCGATGTCGATAAGGGCGAAGTGAAGGAGTTCATGATTAAAATGACCGGCCGGGGTGAAGTTCCTGCTCTCGATGAGTTGCCTTTATAAATGTACAGAAAATGCGGGCACCATTTCGACGCCCACGTGTGCAAACAGAACTGCCTTACAGGCTGAATGCTAAGATGCAAAAAAAGGAGCCACAGCCGTTCCCGGCTGTCAGTTAATCTTTGACTTCCTAACAACTGAGGATGAGAGGAACCATATTTGGAAACTGGGAAGCAAGTCATCAAAGCAGTGACGAAGGCCTAGAATTCGTTGAAGGGGTGCTCTCTGAATGAGCGGTTATACGATAGCCGCTTGTCGGCATCTTCACAGATGCAAAAACTGCATGTAAAGCTTTACGCCTTCATGAAATAATCGTTTTTCAACAGAGCATCCTCCACCTAGACAGTTGTGTTTTTCTGATTTGTGAGCTTTGAATGGACTACATGTATGAGCAACTCATCGCCATCAGCTTCCTCTCGGAGACCATAATGGAAAGCTGACCCACGGAGAGCATCACATTTAGAGAGTGCGCACAGCAAATAGATGCTTTGGTCCGTAAGGTAAAAAAGGGATGCTACACGTGACTTGGACAGCCACCTCTAGGAGGCTATGGCCCTTGATGACACTTTCCAGGTCTTTTAACTCAGCGAACTTTGTTCTGAGTTTTTAGCTAAATCGTGATGATTATCGGAGAAAGGATCGATCGATCTAACTGTAGCAAAAAGCTAACTCACTGGAGGATATTAATATGACAATCCACCGAAACATTGGGTAGGTTGTGCGAATAAGGAGTAAAGAGCCAGAAATGAAGAAGCAACTAGAGTAACATGTATGACAGGATGTGTGACGAACTGGGAGCACTGGGAATATCGCAGGTCCCAACATCTAACCACGGACATGTAGGCTCATGCTAGCAGGTGAAGTAAGTCTTCAAAGACACAGAAACAGAAACTAAGCTGTAGACATTGCTTAGCTAGGCTTGACAAAATGTCAGTCAGCCAGTGGTGGGAGAAAGAGTTAGTCGAGCTATCAAGAGCGCTGGTTTGCTTGCAGTTTGTTTTGTCCGACGCCAGTACCTCTATTACGTCACTTTTAAGACCTCTTGTAGGAAGTCATTGATCCGATCTGCATTTTTTTCAAAGAGATGACGAATTCCCGAAAGGCAAACTGCAGTTATCCGAGGTCAAATTCTTCGCACTTCCAACAGTGTCTCTTCGGACCTACCCTCATCTTTGATGATACCTATAACGAAGAGGTTTAACAATCTCTTCCTTTCTCCACCGGACACGGCTGAGACCACAACCAATGCCTGTTTACACATGAACACGAAATCCTTGGTAGCACTCGTAAACCTTTTCTTGTTCTCGGACTCTCCGAGATCCTTCAACACGTGATTACTTCCTTCACCGCCAACACTTTACAGCAACTTGCTCCAACTTAATATTCTTTGATTCTCATTTTGAACTTTCGTGAAAGCTTCATTTTCCCTTGCGGAAATACCTTGTTCAATACACCGGCTTTCCAGCATATTTGAGTCGTGTACATGGAAAATTGATAAAGAGCGCTTTGGAGTCTTTCCTTCAAAGGCAATTGCACACCTATTTCGCATGGGCCGACATACGCATCGCCGCCCGTAACCTGCCAAGACACCTTGCCTGTCGACTTTTATCAACAAGCAGTAAAGTGCTGCGCAAGATCCAAGTTTGTTTTTTTGCCGTGAAGATTGATAACAAGCACCAGATATTTATTAAAAGCTGCATGGATTTAACATCGGTTTATCGCTTTCACGTCTTTCTATGAATTCCATCTTCGCTCTTGTTCAATTCTTTTGGACTAATGTTCTAGCTAAAGGAGGGGTTGGCTCAAGCAATCCCAACGGAGGCCTGTCCTCCACATCGTCATCAGGGGCAGGTTCATATTCACAAGCTGTTCGTGCTTCAGCACATACCTCTCTTGGTGCTCTTCGTATTCAACTCGTTCAGCAGGTTGCTTGGACCCCTTATTTGCTTTCTCAGTTCATTCTTTCGATCACTTTTGGCATTTTTACTCTCTTTGGAGGAGGCTACTGGCTCGCAAAACATTACAACCCGGCTACCAAAGCAGCTGGATTGACTAAGCTTAGTTGGGCCACTTGGATCACCTGGGGACTCAGTATTGCCTCCTACATATTTGCTGGGGTTTGGGTTGCTTCTCTTGTCACCGTTCGAAGCATTGATGGCGACTTCAATCCATATTCTGTTGCTTGGGTTGCACCTGCGTTTGAAAATCTGGCGACCGCCGGATGGATGACGATCATTCTCGCTCACGCCTATACGATATGGAGAACGGGTGACGTTGAGGTCGAATTTCCTAGCCGAACGATCTTCATCCACTATTCTTGCTGTGGTTTGCTTATAACATCAGCTCTCTTGGGTGGTGTCGTTGCCCCGGCGATGACGCACAAGTGGAACGGTTCTGGCCGATTGCCTGAGAATGTCCGTACGACACAGTGGGCCTATGTAAGACTCACGGGTATGACACCGTGTTTCTTACTAGGGGTTGTCCTCTCCATTAGACTCGCAACTCGACGGGTTCAAGGGTTCAAGTCAATTGACGTTCGTCCTCATCTCTTTCCACGTATTTATCAAAGTTGAAGCTCACTTCATTTAGCCGCTGCGGTGGTTACTCTTCATTGTAGTTCCTATATGGATTATGGTTGAACTTACGCGCATGATTTTGATAATTGTTGCGGTGGACGGCAGTCATCCTGTTTTGGAAGTTTTGAAGATGACCAGGCTTTATGTCTCAACAGTTCCAAGTCTTGTTATGTTTGGAATTGCAAGTCTAGCTACGATTGCGGCGTTACCTTTTGCGGTTGTGGTTGGTAAGGTGAGCGAGGAAGTTGAAGTTTGAGGGTTTAATCGTCGGCGTCAGTCAGTTACCATCGATTTATTTTCGCTCTTTTCTTCTTCTTCGAGTATTGCAGCAATGATAGTGTATTTTTTTTGGGAAAGTGCTGCTTATCAAGTTTTCAGGTACTAACTTAAGTTTCCGATTCATATAAATAATGATTGATATCCCGAGAATTCAATTATGATAAATATACCGCCAAATTAAGTCTCAAGAGCCAAGTTTCGAACTCTCAGCTCTAACGAATGTGTCCGGTAGTATCAAGATTGTAGCGAGGCTTGAAATTCCAAATAGCAAAATGGACGGATCGAAAGGCAATGAGAATGTACGAATCAAGGCAGCAAAGACGACACCAATGATTCCAGTGATTATCCACAGCGATAGGACAATAAGCACCTTTCTGAGTGCCTAAAGAGAAGGGAAGTTGTGAGCTCAGAGGATCGCTGGTTGAAACGAAGAGAAGGACTGACCTCGGATTGTCCGTTGCTCAGTGTCTTTTTACGAATAATTATCACGGAAAACAGCGAAACGCAGGACGCAATGAATAGGAGTGATGCTGCTACCGCGGTGAATATCGTGTAGTCTTTCATGTCTGCTGCAAATGGGCGTCCGAGATATGCTGGAAGCACAATCCCACCAAAAGCGGCCGAACATCCGAGGAACCCTAATGCTGGGAGGAACAATGTAATAGAAGGGCAGTTTTGGACGTGGGCTGGTGTAAGCTTCGTCCATAAGATATATACTTGAATGAGGAGAACAGCCATCCACCCCGCAGAAGAAAAGCTCAAGAACGCCGCTGAAGCGATACGAGCTCGTCCGCTATCCAGAGCCAAGGCCATGCCTGCTTGAGTGCGGAGCGTTAGGGCAAGCATACGCGCAGATGCTGCTGACCAATAGGCAGAGAGAATGTAAAATAAGATGGTGAAGAGCCATACAGTCCAGACTGCGGCTAATTGCAACTGTACACCAGAGGCTTTCGCTTTGGGTGTGTACCGCTTCTTGATCCACCAAGCCCCACCGCAAAGAGTGAATATTCCAAAGATAAGGGCGAAGATGAATGTCGATAGATAATAGGGTACCCAACGGAAGTACTGTATCGTAGAATTGGGATCAGAGGTTCATAATAACAAAACGAGCTCATACCCCAACGTCAGCGTCAACGGAAGAGAACTTTGCCATCGCGGTCTACGTTTATTAGGATAGTGCGTGTGGGATTGAAGAATGAAAGTGACCAGCCGGGATGATGTTTCTTCTGAATGGCCTACAGTTATATACTCATGGAAACAAAGTTCACCAATTTCGGCGACCTCGCATAAATAAGTCCACAGTAGCTGTATTGGCGTACGTTGAATGCGCGGACATCAAATGTGGAACCATAGCCCTATCCTGAATATGAGAGAGCCTTCGGCTATCTGTCAACCATGGAATTTGGACTTGCAAAAAGACGGAGACTACAAGGTTCACTTCAAGCCAACCACCCACTCCTATAACTGCGACGGTTTCCTTTAAACACGCCGGCGAAAATCTGTACAAAGTCTTGCCTTTCCATTACAGCGCATCCATTCGTAGAACACTGCTACTCATCCTGTGCCCCGAGTTTGGATCGTCTTGGGTCTTGGCACATCTATCACACTCTTTGGGAGAAACAGGGTACGGAGTTCATATTCGCACGTTTAGAGCAACCAAAAAGTTGTCACGGAGTTTGGACTAATGGTTAGAAAATATTCAAAGAGATGCCCATTTATCGGCCACCAAGCTATATGATAAGAGACGATGACGCGCGAATGGACAGTGAATGGAACGAAGGATCAGATGTGGACAATATGCATTGCTCTTTGGAAGTTTAGGGTGTGGACTGGTGAATCTTTAGCTCTGTGTTTTGCAATTGTGGTGATGCCATAAGATGGGCGGGATACCACCATTTCGCCTCGCACAGGCTTTTACTGTCTGGAAGTAGGTACCTACCTGGATGTACCGGATTTCCGCACCCTCCTTTTCCGTTCAACCTTGGAGGTTAATGTGTTCATGACTATGATTGTGATTGTGATTATGTATTTAGGATCATCAACATCAACCAGTAATCTAAGATCAACTTCTTCTATTCATACAACGGTGCAAATCTATTGCGAGACAACGAGACTTCCTTGGCATTATTGTGCCACCAATGGATTCAGGCTAATAGGCAAAGAAGGTGTGGGCTGACTCCTTGGCCTTTGGGGCTGACGGCAACAAGCTCCTGTGCTCCTTCAGTTTTCACATTAGTCGTAAGAAAACCTCTCATAGAGATTCCCGCAAACATGGTCACGTCGTGAGGGACAGGCATAAGGGGACATCCTTTTACCTGCGTTTAGCTCTACAGCTTGTTTGATACTTCTATCACATCACCTCTGAGACCTCTTAATGGTGAGTCATTGAACCCATCTATAGTTTTTCAAAAGAGATGACGAATTCCTGAAGGGTAAAGCTGTGGTTATCCCATCTGCTAGCCAGTACTTACACTTCCAGGATTGTTCAATTTCTCGTTCCTTCTGAGCTCGCTAGTCAAAGACGTGGATGAGTCTCGATAACTCTCAGTATTGCATCTCAGTTTAAATCCTGACCACTCATTAACAGGTTGACTCAAACTAGAGAAGTCGTACCAGAAGTTGCGCCGGGATTCACATCAGAAGTCGACTTTGAGAAAAGGTCAACTTCTGTCTTACCTCAACGAGAATTCCTACATCGGTGGGACAAGCATGAAGAGTTTTCCTCGGAATTCTGCAATCAGGCCTTGAGAACAATTGTAGAGGACTCAGACACCTTATGATTCAAGTAGTATGTCAGGGCCAAATAAATACGAATACTAGAGAATAAGACAAACGACATTGTGTGGGCTGCACAAAACGTCATCCGCGGAGCTTTTTGCGTTCACTCTGACTGTGACCATGGCTCGTCCAAGCGAAACTCGCCCATTTAAATTACCATGTCCTCTCAAGGCTTCCGCACTTCTCAGCCTTCCTGATTGTATGCTTACATCTGATGCTGCACATGCTGTGGAGAACTGGAAATCGAACGCGCTACCGTTCTCCCAACTGCTGACAATGGTCTCTGCTATGAGGTCATTTATCTGGTCCTCAAATGCGGTAAATATGAAATTCCCATTGAGCTCAGCAAGATATGTATGGTCCCCACCAATGGACAGCGCTTTTCCTTGTATCTGACCAACTACAATTATTGATGCTTGGACTTCCTCCTGGATCGAACGACGCCATGCTAGGGTTCGTGCTTTTACAAGGAGAGAGTCTACTAGAGCTAAAGGTAACCGCGCGAAAAAGCATCAATTCTGATCAATATTTCGCTTCCTTTCTTCATTTTACTGGCCAAACATCCAGTCTCGATTCCTTCTTCTAGCAAGTCGCCACTACTCTTGCCGTCCAGACTTGATCCCTTCAAGCTTTGGTATAATCTTTCAATTGACACGCTGATAAGGGTATACATACCTTCAGCTTGGTGGATAAAAAATTTCTCCTGCAGGCGATCTTCGTGAATTCTCTTCATCAAGGAAAAATAACGTTTCCTCAAGCTTATGCCATTTTCTACCACCAAAACGAAGCTATGGCGCCCCTTTTATTCCACTGCTTCCCCAGTTCTCACCAAGGCCTTGCCCGGTGGCTCATACACTGCGGCTGTAGACCGTTGTCTGTTTTTGTAGCCTTTCAAGGTTTGGACCCTCGATTGGTATCACTTGTGTTCTCGGTTTGTCAAATAAAAGGAGACTTATCTCCACTTCTTCTTCGTCTCGAACACTCTCGACAGATCAAAGACTTTCCCTATCTCGAACACTCTCGATGGACCAAGGACTTTACTTTAACTTATAAACTCACTTGCGCTTGAGTTCCTCTCACCTCAACCTCTGTCCAGAATGGCTTTGGGTGCACACAAATTTACGAAAGAATCAGGAGCTGCCTTGATATTCTTCATTGGTGTAAATCCCTTTCCTCCAAAGTATTTACGTTTTGACAGCTTTCCAGTATGTTGGCCTCTTTTTGTGGATGCTTTACGCGTACTTGACCCACAGAATTAAGTGGAGGTCGCGTTACTCCTTGCTTTTCTTTCATATCACCATCCGTATGCCAATCTGGACCTATTGACGCCTGGTGAAGACTCTAACTTTTGCCAATTTAGGTCTTGGTTCACAAGCTTGTGGTGTAGCATTTGGAATACTCGGCTTCGACAATACGGGTGTCTTCCTTGCTTAGTTAGATCTCTTGTTCCTTCGCCTTGCAATTCCCTGGATGCTAAACATCATCTGCTTAGCTTAATTCTTGGCGTGGAAGGCTATTTCACTTTGGTTCTCTGTGCCTATCGATTCCTCATCTCTTGGCACCACCACAATTTGCCTTCGAAAGAGTCCTGGTTAGAGCCTCGCGACACGAACAGCAAAAAGTTGCAACTCTTCGTCATGCTATTCTTTCCTGCGGCTTTTATCGTTTACTGGAAGAACTTCATGTTCTGGATACACATGTCCCTTGCCTTTGCGAATGCTGCAATTGTAACAGGTTCGTTTCTCCCCTAACTCAAATTCAGCAGGCGGGCTTATTCCCTGTAGGTGGCTCTTATCTTTCTGGAGCCGATTTTTCCCAACCCGACTCTGCGGACACTAAACACCGGATGTATGTCTCGAAAATTGCCCGGACAGCAGGACAAAGCGTTTTCCTCACCTGCAATTTCATTCTCCTCTTCTCTCTTGTTCATACTATGCGAAAGGATAAAAGAGAGCTTAAGACGAAGGGGGAAAGCAGGATTCATCCTACTTTGATCGTACTCCTTGTGACGTGGTTCCCGCTAATGGTAAGAGGAATATTTGGTGTGTTGCAGAGTGCTGTTTGGTCGTTGAGTTATTATAATCGTTGGTTTTCTTTTCTTTCTGGTATTTGATCTTTGGAGCTTACGTTTCCCCTTTTGATCAGCTGATAACTATACGGCTACCGGCTTTACGGACAGGTTTACTGCAATCGAATATTGTCTGGGAGTCGTACCAGAATGGCTCGCGTATGCACATTCCCTGGTTCTCCTTCCTCTTGTGACTGATAACTCTCCCTTTCTATAGTGCCGCACTTCTCCTTGTCACGTACGGGACATCGAAAGGCGATCCTCGCAAAGGACAAACATCCCCCGCAAAAGAGAAAAAGGAGGCCCACGGCAGCGAGTTGGCTTGAGTCGTTCCCTTACTTGCATTTTATTCCTAGCATTAGGCTCTGGAGTTCATACGTTTCTCACAGGACAATATTGTCGCCATGATCTATTACGATAATGATACAGAGGATTAATTTCATCTAATCTACTTGAATTTGGCCGCTCCGTTTCAGAACTTTGTGTCAGTTTCATGCAGTCTCGATCCCCAGTATAAGAACTCGTGATAGTTGTCAAAGATGACAAGCATCTCAAGACGAAAGAGCATTGGTTCATTACATATCATGCGTTGGTTTCAATCTCTTTTTCATTCACCTATATGCATTGACGCACACATATCATTAGCAGATTCCTTGATCTTGTACTTCTTCGCTAGCCACTCTCCTTGGAGCCACATTGACCATCGATTTGGCACAACATGCTCATCAACTCATGCCAACCTGATGTAGGGAAGACTGTTCGAGGGTTATATCTGGTCGTTTCGTTGATTAGTGTGTGTTGTTCTATTCGTAATCTTAAAGGTACCGTATGCTCAGATTCGACTTGGATTCCTAATGATATATGTATGGTTCACGCTGGTACGCGTCATGCAGCTAGGCTTGAATTCAAACGTTTGCCATACGCTCATTATCTGTGAATTCCATCTAAACTCTTTCAATGCCCACTGGACAACTGAATCCCAGTGCAGTACATCATCTCCTCTTACCCAAAATGCTTTAACCACGTCCGGAGCCATTTCAAGTGCAATGCAATGAGCTGGCCCGGTGTACATGACATTGTGTGCAAGCGAGCTATAGCCCGTGTATGGTTTCACAATCAATATGGTTCGTGCGTTCAAGTCCGGATGCCGTATCTATACTCACATCTTTTCTTCACGTCTGATATCCCAGGGCTCTTCTGAGGAAATTGCACCTTGACGTGAAACAGTGCACCCGTCTTGGACAATACCCCTGCACAATGGTCGGATCGGGACAGGTTAGGTTGTAAGACCTCTTGCGCCAAGTCATTGGCCCCATCTTTAGTTTTTCACAGAGATGACGAATTACCGAAAGGCAAAGCGGATGTGATCCTACATCAAATTCACACTTCCAACAAAGGCTCGTCTCTAGCGTACCTCGTCTTCGGTGATCCCTTCCTTTCTCCACGGTACACGACTGAGACCACAATGCCAGTTTGCACATGAGCGCGAAATCATTGATAGCACCCATAAATCTTGTGCTAATTTCCCAACTCTCCCAGCATCTTCAACACACAATTACTTTCCTCACCGCCAACACTTCACAGCGTCTTGCTCCAACCTAATATTCTTTGATTCTCATTTTCGACTCCCGTGAAAACTTCACTTCCTCGGAAATAATATTGTTCAATATTCCGGTTTCTCAGGATATTTGAGTTATGTACACCTGGAAAGTTAATAAAGAGCACTTTGAAATTGTTCCCTTCAAAGGGGACTGCACCCCTATATCGCATGCACCGACAATACATTGCCGCCCGCAACCTTCCAAGAAGCTTTGCCTGTCGACCTCTATCAACAACTAGTAAGTGCTATGCAAGATCTAAAATCCTTTTTCCCGTGAAGATGGACAACAAACACCAGATATTTAAAGGTTTCATAGATTTAATGTTGGTTTCACATCTTTCCCTGCATCGGTGGGACAAGCACGAAGAGTTTTCCTTGTAATCCCGTAATTATATCTTGAGAACAATTGTGGTCAGCTGTAAGGATTGGGTTAGACTGGTTGGGGTTTGGGGAAATCGGATCGTCGACCCTTACTTACGCAAGCACTTCTTTTTGTCTTACTATCATGTGGTTCACTTCCTCTTGCTGAATAGTACTTCGGACTACACAGAACGTCTCGGTATCGACGGCCTGAGCTTCACCCCTTACAACAACTCAGACACCTACTGATTCAAATAGTATGTCATGGCCAAATATAAATATACTAAGGAATTGTTATTAATAAATATAAGTACACCTCAAACGATGTTTCAAGCCTCGAGTTTCTCACTCTCAGCTCCGACAATTGCCCCAGGCAATACCAAGATCGTGGTAAGGCTTGAAAGTCCGAACAACATAATTGATATGTCAATTGGCACCCAGATGGCAACTAGAGCGATGCCGAAAGCAGCAATGACGACGCGAAATAACTCGTAGATAATCCACAATGGCACAGCAATCATAAGAACTTTCCTGAGAGGCTAAATTAAATGATGCGTATCAGCTTTGATCACCAGAGATTGAAGAAAGAAAACAACTAACATCAGATTCCCCGTCTACGTGTGTCGTCTTTCGAATAGCAACCACAGAATACAACATCAGGCATGACGCAGCGAGGAAGAGAGATGCTTCCACCATTGTAGATATCGAATCTTGTTTCGAATATACACCGGACAAGTGTGCAAAGTATGGCGGAACGATAATCCCACGGAAGACAGCTGAACATCCCAACATACCTAAAGCAGGGTAAAACATTGTGGTAGAAGGGCGGACCTGACCCTGAACTGGAGGCAGCTTCGTCCCTACGATACGTGCGTTAATGAGGAGAGCGGTAATCCACCCAGCAGTAGAAAAGGCTCTGAAAGCTGGGGCAGTCAACCATAGCCTCCATATCTGTAGAGACAGGGCTTCAGACTGCCTTGGAATCTAGCCCCAACGTCCATTCGTGCGCAGACGAAGCTGATCGAAAGGCAGTGATAATGTAGAACAGGATGGTGAAGAGCCATGCAATCCATACTGTAGCCAGATGTAGTTTTGCACTGGCAGCTTTTGCATTCGGTGTATAGCGCATCCTAATCCACCAAGCCCCACCAAAAACAGTGAATGCTCCGAAGGATTACGGAGGAGATGAATGTGGAGAGGTTATAAGTTGTCCACAGGAAGTACTACAAAATACTGTTAATACTGAAAGGTTGAGGAGATACATCATGCACGTACCCCATAATTTGGTTGATCGAAGTCAGAAAGGGAGTTCCCCATAGTAAGTCGCTGAATGTATTATATAAGAATGATAAGAAAGATGACCGGCCGGGGTGTAGTTTCTATTCAATGAAGTGAGTGCTACTTTATAGGAACACAGAAAGACGTCGTATTTTCCACAACCTCGTGCGTAACCAAGGCCACATCAGCTGTATTGCTCCACTATATCCTGAAGACTCAAATATAAAAATATGAAACCATAGCATCGTTTGGACAGCCAAAAACACTCGAGGAACTGACGGGTAAGTGCGGGAAGTTCGATCGAGATTTGGAAGCAGATTTTGCGGTGGGAGGGAAACACAATGCAGCTATTGGTTGTAAAATTGCAAATCCTCTCTGTCAGAAAGCTGAAAAGAAACCTTAACTTTTCATATAAAGTCCATTCCTTTGAAGAATGCCCGTATCCCATACTTTAAATTTAGAAGCGTGTGATTTTCGAGATTATATATTTTCGAACAATCACCGTCAGTGCCCGCTTGGACATGATGAATTACGCCCTTTAAAACAATGAGAGTCGGTCAGCATTGCATTACATATAGATCCCTCATCCACAATTCTAAGGGTGGCTATGACTTGTAGGTGTACCGCACATGGAATAGATCTCCTCGCCGCAAGAGTCCTTTGAGGTCCTCTAGCACTCACATTTTCCTCGTTCTCTAGTCGCATACTTCTTTACCATTGAGATCCGTGCGGAAATGTTCAGCTCTAGTTAACCATTATATGCACAAACTGCTGGGGCTGAGCCACTCCAAACCCGCTTACAACCTCCGCATGTACAGATCACGTTGATGAAGATCTTCAGATGCACTGGCGAGTCCCTAGATACTATGAATTCTCTGCATTATGGAGTCACTATCGTCCAAGAACCGGGCCACGAAGCGGAAAGCCAAATGAACCATTTACGATTTTTCTCTTATCCACCCCGTCGCCAGTGAACTTTTTTCTCCAACACGTACTTTGTCGCTTTGAGGCCTGTACCAAAGATGTCCCAATCCGACCACTGTGCGGGGGGCATTGACCGGGATGGGTGCAGTGTCTCGTGTCAATCTGCAATTTCTTCAGAAGAACCTAGGAGATGGAGCATGATAGAAATATGTGAGTATAGATACGGCGTTGGACCTAAAACGCGCGAACCATACGCAGGCTACAGCTCGCTCGTACTCAATGTCAACCGTCGGATGCTGAAGGCATTCTTGTTATTATTAACAATCTCCAGCCCAGACCCGTACCCCATGCCAGCTCTTTGCAATGCACTTGAAATGGCTGCGGATGCGGTTAAAGCATTTCGGCAAGGGGAGATAATGTACTGTACTGATTTCCAGTTGTCCAGGGGGCATTGAAGGAGTTTAGATGAAATTTTCGCAAACAAGGCGCATACAGTGAATGTTTGAATTCAAACCTAGCTTTATGACGCATACCAATTTGAAACATATATACCGTTAGGAATCCAAGTCGAATCGGAGCATATAGATAATTGTACATTTCGAGAGCTCAATCAGAATAAATCCATGTCCAAATCCAGTTTCAAGCGCCAACTTTCGCACTCTCAGCTCCGACGATCGTGTCTGGTAATACCAAAATTGTGGCAAGACTCGAAATTCCAAACAGCAAAACCGAAGGATCGAAAGGCAATGAGAATGTACCAATGAGGGCAGCAAAGACGACACGAATGAATCCAGTGATTATCCACAACGGCACAACAATGAGCACATTTCTGAGTGGCTAAGGGGAACGGAGGTTGTGAGCTAGGAGGACTGCAGATTGGAAGAAAGAGGAGGACTGACATCGGAATGCCCTTTATAGAGTGTTGTTTTCCTTATAATGATCACAGTATATAGCAAAGCGCATGATGCAATGAGTAGGAGTGATGCTGCCACCGTCGTGAATATCGTGTAATCTGTCAAGTCTGCTACAAACAATCGTCCCAGGTATGCCGGGAGTATGATCCCACCAAAAACGGCTGAGCACCCTAGTAACCCTAATGCTGGGAGAAACACTTTGATAGAAGCGCGGGTTTGACCTTGAACCGGAGTAAGCTTTGTCCGTAAGATATATAGCTGAATGAGGAGAACTGGCCATCCACCCTGCAGAAGAAAAGCTCAAGAAAGCTGTTGAAGCGAGACGGGCCCGCCAGCTATGTATGGCAAATGCTCTCCCTGTCTTAGAGCGAAGTGTCAGGGCGAGCACGCGTGCAGATGCTGCTGACCAAAAGGCCGTAAGGATGTAAAATAAGATGGTGAAGAGCCAGACAGTCCAGACTGTCGCCAAATGCGACTGTACACCAGATGCTTTCGCTTTTGGTGTGCAGCGAACCCTAATCCACCAAGCCCCACCGCAAAGAGTGAATATTCCGAAGATAATGGAGAGGACGAATGTTGAGAGATCATAGGGGGTCCAGAAGAAGTACTAGATCGTAGAATTGGGATCAAATGTTCAACATAACACGACGAGCACGCACCCCAACGTCAACGGAAGAGAACTTTGCCATCGCAGTCAATGCTTGTAAGGGTAGTGTGTGGAAATGAAAGATAACAAAGACCAGCCGGGGTGACGTTTCTTCTTAATGAACGACTGTTATAAGCACATAGAAACAAAGTTCGCCAGTTTCGACGACCTCACACATAAATAAGTCCGCAGTAGCTGTATTGTTACACGCTGTATGTGGGCACAAAATGTGAACCTGTCCTGGAAGTGAGAGAGCGTTCGGCGATCCGCTAACGGCGGAAGTTATACTTAGAAGTCTGGAAGAAAAATTGTTGAAGAAAGAGACTAAAAACCTTTGGTTTCAAACCAGCCACCTGTCTCTCGCAACTGCGAGAGTTACCTTATGTAAACACGCAAAAACCTGCATAAAGTCTTGCCTTTCCGTTGAAATCTCCACTCATGAGTAGATCACTGCTACCTATTCTGTGCCTCGAGTTTGGATCATTTTGATTCTTGGCACATATGTATTTGGGATCATCCACATCAACTAGGAATCTAGGATCAACTTCTTCCGTGGATACCATGGAGCAAGTCTATGGCAAGGGCAACGAGAACTCGTCGGCATTGTTGTACCACCGACAGACCAAGGGCGATAGGCAAAGAAGGTGGGGGCTGGCCCTCGGCGTTTGGACCTGACAACAGCAATCGCCTGGTTCTACAGATGAATCGCGAGAAATCCTCTTACCAAGAAACCTAAAATATGACCTTATAGTGAGACCCCTGTAATTTCTTCAGGCCAATACAGGAAGGGGCACACTTTTGGTTGAATTTGGCTTACCGCTTCTTTAAAGAAACCTGTCTTTCTTTTACTTATCAAGCTGAACTAGTACCTGTAACTCGTGAGCAAATCACCTGATTGAGGTCCGCACATATTTCTAAACAAGAAGAAAGAAAAAGAAAGTCGGATGATCACATGGCATAATTCTGCCTCATCTTTCGTTGTACGGGATATAGACATAGTTTCAAGGCTACATTGCATTTCTTTGCTGATTAGACGCACACTCTTAGCAGTAAATTTGCGTACCTCTATAATAGGGCGTCAATGGCAGTGACCGTAGAAACTTTAAGTTAGTGGTAATTATGAGAGAGATAAGAGTCAATTTATTCATGTTTCAAAGCATGACGATTAACCATAAATGTCGACCCCAGATCCTATATTTTAGGGCGAGATCACAGAAGCAATGTAGAACCAAATGGTTTGAGCATGCAGAGATGTGAGGAAGGTCTAATATCCTATCTAATAAATCAGCCATTCATCCAACTTATGTCCAAGTATATACCTCTATTTCATGCAAGGAACCCGATAGCGATAAAAAAGGGCTGGATCTTGAACACCGACTCGAGGTTTACAAACAGGGATGAATAATTGGTACCAAAAAGGTAAAATAACTCTCAACGAATACCTATCGTTTCCTCTTCTCCAACTTTCCTTTAACATAATGCTTCCCAGCATTCTTTAATAATGCGCGATGAGTAAACCCTGTAATCGGCCAGCCGTTCTCAGCAATGAATGCTAAAAATGAAGCATAAAAGAAAGACATACCTTTGACATCTACATAAACAAGTGCAACATTCTTCGCTGTCCCAGTCGCCATCCTTGTATTATTCCCTGCCTCTTCACCATATCGATGGGTCGCAGCGTTCGCAATGCCATCCGTTCCAGTTTCGATCAACCGTTTAGTATTATGATCGATGGTGTCAAGGATGAGGTTTATGGACAGTAGAAGGACGACCCTTAGCTGTAGTTTGCTTGCCTGCCGACGCTACTTCTGGCATGGGAGATACAGAACGTGGGGGAAGAAGAGGTGGTTCACCAATACGAGGTGGGAGAGGTGGTTTCTCGCTTCCAGGAGCCGTTGTGAATGAACGGGGTGGCAAGGGAGGTTTGTCATCCGCTGAAGAATGATATGAGGGAGGTCGAGAGCTCATAGGAGAACTAAAACCGGGAGGTGGTAGAGTTGCCGACTTTGAAGGTCCTGCAGCTGGCTTCCTACCTACAGCATGACGAATCATGTCGTCAACCAGAGTAACAGTCTTGCCAGTGACCGGTTCGAGCTTTGCCAGAGTATTTGCCAGCCATTTCTAGATTCTTCTTTGTCTTCGGGGAAGTCATCATCTGCACAAATCTCCCAGGTACTGGAGGAGGGCCAGGGCTCGGACTGCGAGATATCCTGCCTTTCTCGTCCGGAACAGAGAGGCTGGAGGAGGATGAAGCTGCAGTCTGGTCAGGCAGCAGACTTAGTTTTTTTCATCCAATATGTTCCTGCCATGGAGAGCCCACTGATCAGAAGCGTGGTACCTCCAGTAATGACTTTACTATTAACTAGAATGTCAAGAACAAAGTCGTGTGACAACAGACAACCGACTGACCTCGCGCCTATGGCACCCCAAGATATCCAATCGCGTTCATTGTGAGGCACCGTTCTGACAAAGAACTCCATAGCTTGGCCGGAATCGTTCTCATCAATGTCTACAACGACTGGGTCATGTTTCCCTAAACCTTGTTCATAGTGGATGTTGCCAGGGTTTGCCTACGAACCAAATCAGACGGAACCATGACCTTATCCAAAAAAAAAGACATACCTCGGATATTTGCCCTACAACTTCTCCAGTGTCTTCGTTCATTAACACTAAATGACCAGCTAGTTCGGGGCGAGGTTGAGACATTGAACCTACTGTCCGTTGTGCGAGCATCCATCTGCATCATCGTTGCTTTCTCATCTTGAATAGGTTCCTTTACATCCTGAGGAGGGGTCTCGTATCGAATGTCACAGTATTCCGCCAAGATGCTAGTCAGGAGCTCGGCGTCGTTCGATCCAGCATTAAGTTCGAGGGTCGACGAATCGTAGCTGGTTGGATAAAAGGAAAAGCGCTGTCCGTTGGTGGATACCACACATATCCTGCTGGGTTCAATGGGAACTTCCTGTTTGCCACATTTGAGAACGAGATAGACGTCCTCAGAGGTTAGACCATTGTCAGCGGTTGGGAGAACGGTCACGCATTCGATCTCTAGTTCTCCGCGAGCATGCACAGCATGAGATGTAAGCGTACAGTCAGGAAGGCTAAGCAGTACGAAGCCCTGAGACGACATGGTTGTTTAGATGAGCGAGTTTCGCTCCGAGCCGGTGGAAGCCAAGCCATCATGGTCACAGTCAGAGTGACCTCAAAAGGTTCCGCAGATGACCTTTAGTGGCCAAGGCCAGTTATTTCTCCTGTCCCCTAGTATATATAAGGTCATTTCTTTTGTATATGGATTCCTTTACTATTATCTTCTCGAGCTATTTGAAATACTTATACATCACGGGCGAAATGCCTTTCCGGGAAGTGAAGCACCACTAGTAGGGGGCGGGCTTCTACTTACCAGCTAAGAGCCGTCACCTCCGCTCGAAGTGCCACACCCTCCCCCAGGATGTCCCCACAACCTCCAGCAGAACCAATACCACAACCTCCCCCTCCCATCGTAAGACTGCTTCCTCCGCAAGCACCAGCACCCTAAATAAAAGCAATGAACAAATGCAGCTTGAAAAAATAGCCGGTCTAATGCTACTGACCACTGCACATCCACCTCCGGCACCCACAAATCCACCACCAAAACCAGCAGCACACGGGGCAGTCGGAGTTGAAGTCATCGGAACAGGAACAAGGAACGCCTGTTGATGACCGTCCCTTCTTTGGAGGACAGCTCTCCCTTCTTCAGTCAATTTAAGTTTCTTAGACTCCTTCACAAACCTCTTCTCAGCTTTCTCAATCCGCTCTTTCCGCGCTGACTCTTGCATTGCTCTATGCTGAGCTGGGAACACGGCGTTATGATCTGATGGATGAGTTGCAGCTGCGACGTCTTCTCGATGGGAAGGAGGTGCGAGGTATGGAGGAGCCGGAGGTTTGCTGGGTTTTGAGGAGGACAAGATCTTAGAAAGCCGCTGTCCAACTGTTACTGTACCGGGAATAGTGCATCCACAATAAGCGTAACGAATGCCGAAACGTTCCTGGCCAAGAACATTCAGTTGTGGCATTTTTTTTTCCTTGCAAGGAAAAACATACAAACCAAACCCTGCAGGTCACATCGAAAGCTGTGGATAGAGTTGATTCCACAATCTTGTCATCACTAGAAAGGACCTAACCATGCTGAGTACTAGCTTCAATATCACGAATGAAATAACACACTGGTCCACGAAACGGCCACCAATCAACCTCGAACAGTCCTCCCTATATCGGGTTGACATGAGCTGATGAGTGTGCCAAGCTAAATCGATATCCAAAGTAGGGACAAAGAGAGAGGCCTGGCGAAGAGGCGACAAGGTCAAGGAATCTGCAAATAAGATCTATTTATAATGAAAAGAGAGAGGAGTAGAGACTGAAACTTACGCATGGTATCGAGCTATACAATGTACCAACGCTCTTTCGTCTTCACGAGTATCAAAGTAATGAGGTGCAGTCCATCCCAACTCATGCATCTTTGACGTAAAGGATCCCTGACGAAGAACTGCACCAACAAGATCAACGGAAAATATTTTATCCGTGGAATAAGCAGCCATAATCCTCCCAATCCTATATTCAAAAACAGCGTTAAAAAGCGTGCATGTTATTCAAAAAGTCACATACAGTTGCCCTCCCTGTCCCTTCATATTTTCTCCAATCCTTTTCCAAATAGCAATAGGTTGAAAGTTTTGAAGTACGTTCTTGTCATTAACCTCATCCGAAAACAATCCTTGGAGACCTGCCAACATTCTGGCTTTAATCATTCTCGCACGTGCGAAGCGAGCCTCGGAATTGGAAAGTGTGGGCAGCTCCGTTCCTCTTAATAAGTGACCAATCAACAAGAATACAATAGCAGAAACAAAAGGCAAGACATACGCAATGAGGACATCTGGGTGCTGAAGATCTTGAAGCAGCCTCGATATCCCAAATGTTTTCTTTGTGACAGTCTTCTTGCACAATTCGCAGATCCGTTTGAATCCCTCTTGAAAATATCCATCACCGTTTGCAGTTAGATAACCTAAAAAATTCTCTGATGAGCTGCCATAGGCTTCATGACAGGTGAACCACTTCACTTGATTTAAATTCGCTTAGGCAAACCGGACAGCAAAGTGTCTTCTCCTCAGCCTTTTCAGCCCATTCGAAGAGATCAAATGGCCCTGCGCATCGGGTCACCCAGTGATGTTCTCGCTTGGCGGTAACTGGGTTTGCGAGAAGATCGGGTAAACGAGGCTAGGGGATAGAATTGTCAAGATGTGAAGCCAATTGATACAAACGTCCTATACAAACCAAGAGTTGTGGCAACGTATCCGCAAAGTCTCTGAGATGGCAAAGATTAGGAATCCGACCTGTATCCTCACTAAACCACCACGGGTTCAAGAGATACGCATGGAGAATCTGGATGTAGCAAAATGAGAAAGACGCCTAGTGAGTCAGTTGCAAGCAGAAGGCGATGAGACTTACCATTAGGACATCGACTGGAGGTAGAGTATCTTCCGATTCAAGTTTCTCAGCTAGAATATGCTGAAACGATTCGGTCCAAAGAGTGAATCTGCAAAGCATATTACTTAGCCGAACATTATTTTCGATAGAATTATTGAACAGAATTCGTACCGTTCAACAGCAAATGCAACGAAGATTGCCCACCGCCTCTCAGGGTCATCAGGGGAGATGTGTTATGCCACTACCTTCACTCTGTGAAATGACTCGCGCACGGAGGCTCTCAAATGCATGCAGGAGAGAAAGGTGGCCTTTGAGATGCTGCACATCCAAAAGGGGTGAGACCTGATTCCCGTTCACACAATAGAATACAGGTGGCTCGTACGCAGGCAAGACAGTAGAAGTGGTCAACTTGTAAGAAGGTGCAGACATGGTGAGCCGGCTAAGGGGAAAGAAGGTGGAGCAGTATTTAAGAGCGAGAGTGAGTGACCTTAGGTCCTTTTATTCCGCAGCTCAGTAGTGTCCGTCAGCTGTCTCGATGTCCAACAGCACTTCGGTTAAGTGCATGGGTCGAGCGGATGTGAGGAACACCAAGATATTCCAGCGTCAAATCGAACCAAAGGGTGCTCGGAGATAATATCTCATGACAAATATTGTGCGGTCCCAAGAAGTGGTGAGGGTGAAAGAAATGGATCCAAGAAGCCTCAATAAAGAGAAACGTCATATCGCTGCTGCGGATATTAACAAGCGAGGACTATGAAAGCTGATCACACCACCTATGGGTGCCTGACGTCTTGGCTGGCATTCCGCAGCGATGTAACTTTCTAAGGCAAAAGCTCAACAACAGTAACCGGAGAAAGCTTTAGAGAAGGAGCAGCAGTCTGTATTGCAAGAATTATCTGGAGGGTAAATCGCGAGTCCTTCACTAAGCACTAGCACACAAGATGGGTGACAAGTTTTTTAGGGGGGACGAATATGAACAGAACAACACGGCAACCAGCAGGGAACTACATGGATATTAAATCAGTTCAACGAGCAATCAAGGGCAATTTTAGCATATTTCTCACAACAGAGCACAATACCAAGATCACGGGGTAGCAGAGGTAAATCGACTGCCAATGTTATGATGAGTCTTTCAAGCTATTCTTAAACTCATTATAAGCATGATCCATATCGAACAATAACTTGAGAGGAATCAGGTGTCTGAAAGATGGAGAAGAAACAGCGGAATACCTGTCTTGATTGTTCGTCTGTGATTTCTTCTGAAGCAGCCATCCCATTGAGAGTAATCAACCTGCAAAATCGATAAATGGAGAAATCATATTGCGAGGAGAATAGCACTCACCAGCTCACCATCTTTCCTCGTCCTTCCCAATCCTTGCTACCCTTAAATTTAGCGTAAATTGTGACCAGTTCTTGGAGAAGTGGATGCAGTTGGTCTTTCGCCCGTAGATGAAGCCTGAGGGCATCCATAAACGTAATAAAGCTCTGTAATTATATAAGTACGTTTGTCTTGGGCTGAGTGACGAAAAGCTAGGACCTGCGTAGTTTCGAGAACCCAGCGGCTCGACTCTGGACCTGCTTCACTAGAATGTTCAACTGTTGCGTCTACTCCTACTTTGATTCGAGCAAGAGCCGCAGGATGATCCATCTATAAAAACAAGGCAATGAAAGCGAGAGCAGCTGACCAATGAATTCGCGCACCTTGTACCTCGCCATGAACTGTTCTATCGATGGCACATCGTCACCAACTAGCTTCAACATGGTTTTATACTGCCCTAATAATCTCGAGCAAGCTGGTGCATATCTCTCAGTCATTGGTTTCCGGCTCCTGTTTGAATTGAGGCGGAGACTTACTCGGCTGATGTTATGGAATCGCGAACATAAGCACGTTCTAGATAGTCGAGTGCAACGATAATCCCAAAAAGAGTCGAAAGGAGGTTGTATTTTTCTCTCTCAGAATTCTTCGTGTACAGTCTGACTTCTTCGTCGAGTGAGAGAGGGAGGGACATGATGGAAGAAGCTAACATGCGCTGGCTACGCTGACACCAGCCACATATAATTGGGTTTGACACCTAAGTATTACTACTCTGCCCTGACTTCTCAATCTCAGAAGTACGCTCAGAAGTCGATTGTAGGAGAACACTCTGCTCATCAGAAGATCCCCGTGGACTCACTGTCACTACTTCAGGATCACGGACAAGACGATTGCGACGCTTCAACTTCTCCCCGTCAACAAACAAAACCGGTACGCCCTCAATATCTTTCAACAACATTATCGGCGTATTTCCAATTAAATCCATCACCTCTTCCTCTTCTCCCTTGTTAACAACTGCTCGATTCTGTGCAACAGCTTGGGATCCTTGGTTTGCGAGTGGCTGTTGCAACGCTTTCGCGACTGTGTAAAGCGTAAAGTTCTCCCCTCGCCCAGTCCTGTTGTGGGTTATGAAAACGAGGCAAGAGAGGATGAAGAACAGGATGGTGGAAGAGATGAGCGGCGGAAGGGATGCAGTGAAAACAATCACGGGACTGAAGGCTCGAGCTGGCACCAGAGTTGATCCCATCTGACCAGCCAAATAACTTCGAAAGGCGGAGGACAGGGCAGACGCGTAGTTCTCTGTGACATTCTGCATAGGCAGAAAATCCAAAGTAGCGCTCGTAGTGGGATCACTCCTATTCCACTGCTTCAGTGTATTCCCATCAAAAAATATACTCAGCTCGAAGCGGGTGGCCTGATACTCAATAGCTGTGACTGGTCCACTCTTATCGAGAGAGTCCAATGCGGCCTTGAACAGGAGGTGAGCCTGGGTACGGTCAACATTGCGTTGAGATTTGAAGGCTTTATCCCCCGCAAGCGGCTGGAACGTCACCAAACCGTTCTTGCTATCGATGTGGAGCTCTCTAGTTTGTATTTCCATCTCTAATGGTTTGCAGACTATGACAAGAGCTGCAAGCCCGCGATACATCAATCCCTTCCCTATTTCATAATTTGTGTGGACGGTGAACTTGTAAGGGTGATCGATTGTGAACTCTAATGAGGCTTCGACGCCGTCTGTTATATCGATATCGGAGCAGTTCACCATGCATCTGGAAAGGTACCACACGGTTGCACCAGAGACGTCCAGATCAGGAGGAAAGATATCCCCTCCGTGTTGCGTGAGCACATCGGCGTATTTCGCTCTGCTGAAAAATGACTGAGACACAGGTGTACCCCAATCCTCTAGGGTGTATGATCAGAAAATGTTGAGATAAACAAGGTTCAACTCACGAGTGGGTGGAAAGAAGACCAAGTCATCATCTGGAAGTGCAACAGGGTACTTTGAAATGGAATTGGAGGCCCAGTCTATTTGCAGGACGTCTGTAATGTTGGTACGCGCAACGGTACAAGAGGGCCTGTATGCAGCGATATCTGATATCCATCGCATGGACTGTCCAATTTCTTGGTCAACAGGGAGTGGAACCATGAAGTACCGGGCACCGTCGGGACCTGGTGTACGTATCTGAGACTGAAAACGACCTGTTCCTTCGATGTATGCTGAAATTGCCGCTTCCTCTCCGAGGTTCCCTGGCGTAGTTCTAATGTCCATCCCCTCATCTGCATCCCAAACATTTGTACTAACACCACATTTTATCAGTCAGAGCTTAAGACAAATGCAGAAATTTCCGTACCTGGTGATTACATCTTGTGGAAGGCTACCGACTCTGAGAGCAAATATATCCCCATCCCGTTGGAGAAGATCTGCGGATACTTTTCCAAGTAAGCACGAAACAATGGTAAAGTACTTGTGAGAAGCAACAAACAAATGGCTTAGGAAAGTCATTTTAAGGAGTGTAGAGTAGGACATTATATGGTGAACATACAGGGTGCGAGTGCAGAAGCAGCGATGACGATGAATCCAGAAACGAGACTGGCGGAAAAGTAGAGACTGCAATAGCCTTTCACGATAATTGTTAACGAATGAATTAACGATTCCGCAGGCGTTGAAACAGTGTTGATAGCGACCAAGGGAACTCCGTCTTTCCTTTGCCTTAGGATGCGCCAGAACTCTTCACTCTACACAAGACGCAGCGTTCAGATAACTTCAGAAAGGCACGATGGTATAAATATATACCTTGATTTCTTGTATTAGAGATTTCGCAGGGTAAAGGCAGATCGCCACGACAATGATGCTTAGAGTCGTTATGCCGGCTTTGACGCGAGCTACCCGAACAATTAGTAAGGAAAGGACTCTCCAAAGCCCTTTAACGCTCACCAAGGTCTTCGCTTGTTGTTGATATCGCAGCCAAATGTGGAACCTGAGGGTTTTTCGCATATGCAACAAAGCAGAAAGCAAGATACCCCGCCGCAATGACTGGCAGGACTAAAGAAAAACCAAATCGGAAAACCGCGTGCCAATGCATGGAGAGCAGTAGATTCGGGAGCAGTGTGGGAGCGACTCTCAAACTTTGTCCGTAGTTAAATAGCCCAAGACCGGAAATCCCGCGGAGCAAAGGTGCGCAGGCTTATCGTGAACTCCACTTGTCTCCGCACTGCTTCCTTAATTTGCTGAATCGTCCTTTTCTTGACTTTTCCTAATAATAAATGTCAAGGGTAATAAAGCACGGCCACATATGATGAAGAAAAACAATATAAGCAGCCTCGAAGCTGGAATCAACCGAGTAGACAGACTGGCGATTGTCCTCCCATGTTCTTTTCAGCGTATTTGGTGATAGAAATCTCAACAGCATTTTACTTGGATATACATCGTTACTCACGGCGCAGCGGGTATTTCTAAGTCCAGTCCTATCATAAATGACAATGTTGTGTCCCTGGCTTCCCTTTCGTGTTGGTTTTCTCTTGCAATGTACCCCAGCCGCGTGTGCTTGCTTTACGTGTCGTGGTGGGTAACCATCGTATCTTCTGCAGGTCTGTTCCTTCTAGAGGTTATACGCTCATTTATAGCGCTCAACTGCAACAGGTTGGGTATCATTAGTCCCAAACGTCCCTCAAAACCTGAGCGGCTCGAAGATGGATTCGCCTCAAGTACCCATTTTCCTCGGAACTCCACCACAGGTTATGAATCTTAGCATCGACCTTGTGTCAGAAAAAAATCGTAGCGAACTCCTCGTCTACGCAAAAAATTGTACTTTCTGTCCCGGCCCTGATTCATATAATCCCACCCTCAGTTCAACGGCAAAGGTTAGGCCCGTTTATTGTTTCAAGAGCATTCTTACTTCTGCTGAATTCAGAATCTGCAAAGTTTTAATCGTTGGATCCAAAATATCCAACTGTTGAACCTTACAACCGAAGTTGTACTGACAGGAAATGAATACCAAGATGCTGTATCTCTTGGAAATGTCCTTTCTGTTCCAGACGCAAACTTATGTGAGGGCCTCCTTTTAACTTGTCAATTTCTTTTGCTCATTCAAAACATCTAGTCGTCGTTGATTACTTTCGTAGAACAGGAGACCGAGAACTCAATGGCTACCTCCCGTTAATCCTCAATGCTAGCTCTAATCGGCCTCAATTCTTATCTGAACTCTGGAAATCTGGTAACCTTCAGAATCCTGTGATTGGAATGCGATTGGATGGTCGTCGTCCTCGTCTAAGCTTTGGTGCTTTAGACCCAAGCGATTACCAGGGACAGCTTAATTGGATTCCAATGACATCACAAAATGTCACCGCTGGGACATTCTCAATCGATGGTATTAAAGGTTATAATGGATCCTTCCTTCCCAACTCGCAGAGTGTTGCCTATCTTGACAGTAGTGGGTTGCCTCCTTCGAAACAGCGCTCCTTTACTAATAGCCTGTTTGAAATAAGCATGGTCTCTCATAGGATTACAAGAATCCGAAAACATTCTCTTTTTTTCTCAGGCAGGGTACGGTGGTCCCGACAACATACCTAAGTTCTGGTCATACCCCGCAGATAAAATAGCGTATCAAGGGTTCGCTCTTCCCTGTGACGATACTGCTGGTAGTCTTCCATCTGTTGACTTTACCGTTACTATCAATGGTGTTGACTATCCTCTGGGAGATATGCATATCCCAATGCAAGGATACGATCCAACTCTTAAGGGTTGGTGCAGAGTACCCCTACGCAATGTTACAGCAACTAAGGCTACCGTTCTTGGCGCTCCATTTTTAAGGAGCGTCTACGTGTAAGTGTTTCGCGTTGTTCTTGTTCTAATCCTTCCTTTGACTCATTGTAAAATGTGTCAAACTTACAGTGCTTACCGCTTCCCAACCGATTCATGTCCCGGATATTATGGCTTTGCGTTCTTATCTGATCCCCCGTACCCTATCAATTCATCAAGGGTATCTCAAATACCAAAATCAAAACCACCACAATATGATGAATGCTTAGCCAACCTCGTCAGCCCAACGTCTACGCCGACTCCTACAGCTCCGTTGCCTGTCAGAACAAATCAAGATGTCGCAAGTGGCTCATATTCCATTTGGGGAGAGGCTGGGCAAGCCCCTTTGTGGGGTGTAGAGGACTTACCAAACGCCAATTTGAACCGCTCTCAGGGATGAGATAACCATATTTGCTCGTCGCGTACATCAGAATCAAATATAAGTTTTATTTTCATAATACGGCCTATCGAAATGCTCAGCTTCATTTTCTCGCATGGTCTCAGGTCCCGTCTTTTGCAAACGAGCGACTTAACCCGCTCGTGCCAGGTACCCTTCCTTATGCCTGGGCTTTCAGCTTTTCCACATCCTCCTGCGTCACTGTGTCATCTTTATTGCCGCCAAAATACCTATTTGTCTCGGCAAACATATCCGCAAATGCAGCAGGACAATTCTCCCAATTCCGTACTCTTTTCGGAACAATTAGGTCTTTCGCTCTTCCTGTTCCATCTCTTCTAGGTATTTTTCCTCTTTCTTCTCCATTCTCTGAATGCTCGATGATGTTCCCAAGAATGATGTGTTCATCGAGAGTTCCAGCGTAAATGTCCACATCTGACGTCGTTTCTCCTCGACAGAGCAAAGTACTCCCACATTTCCCACAGAAAGCTCGGTAGTTATCTGGGCTGCTTTCGTACTCTTTGTACGTCCCCAATCCATTCTTAGCAATCTCTTCCAACTTGAGCTCAGAACCAGCTTCAGAAGAATCGATATGGAATCGAATGGAGGACGAAGGGAAGATGATGAAAGGAGGGAATATCGCTCCGGAGTGTTTTCGGCACATGGTACACAAACAAATTGAAGTGTCCAAGTCTAACGAAGAGGAAGATGACGAGGAAGGAACAGTGATAGTATAAATGAGAGAGCGGCAAAGGCAGGAGCCTGTTATTGGAGCAGACATTCTGATGGTGACCAAAGTTTTGGGAAATGGAGGATTGGTATCATGACCCTTTAAATACTGTGCAATCTGGACCCTGCAGATAATAGATGTTAGTCACTATTGAATGGCAATACGTGACCATTTGCGTCATGCGTTGCATGCAGACTCCAAAAACGTTTGCGCTTTGACAGTTCGGGACCCCCAAGAGTTTTCCGTACAAATCCTTGTCATGTTGCATAAAATCTTGAGAATGACATGGTAGACAAAAGAAAAGGGAGAGGTATGACATCGATACATTAGTTGAAGTGACAGAGATGACAGTCAAGAGCAGATGCAGAAGGAAGACGGAATTCTACAAAGAACATAATCCGCATGAGAAAAAAGACGAAAGAGCCGGAATCACATTGAACTACTCCGTTACTGTGAGAACAAATGAAAATTTCGCAAGTGGTTCGTTATCCATTGCAGCGACTCAGAGGCTGAGCAAGGCTTTTGTGAGTTTCGGTGGCTTACCGGGCTCTATCTGGAATTATTCTTTAGGATCAGGCGGTTGGAGGTTATCACCTTGGCTTGTAGCGTAGATTGCAAGGAATAAAAAGTTCCATTTCCCACAAATAATGTTCACTCCATCGCCGTCTCCTTTTTCTCTCTCAGGTGCTATCTTCCATAAATGAACAATCCCTTCTGGTTTTATCACCAAGGGAACATAAATTCGATCTGCCTTAGCCCTCCCCTCTCCATTTTGGAGTTCTGGCCAAAAAAATGGCTAGTACCCTTGTCCTAGGCCTGGGCTTTCAGCCTTTCCACATCCTCCGGTTTCACAACATCGTCTCTATCGCCGCCGAAATATCTTTTCGCCTCCGTAAACATATCCGCAAACGCAGGAGGACAATTCTCCCAATTCCTAACTCTTTTCGGAACAATCAGGTCTTTCGATCTTCCCGTTCCATCTCTTTTAGGTATTTTTCCTCTTTCTTCTCCATTCCCAGAGTGTTGGATGATGTTACCAAGAAGAATATGTTCATCGAGTGTCCCAGCGTAAATGTCGAGGTCAGAAGTCGCTTCTGCTCGAAAAAACAAAGTGCTCCCACATTTCCCACAGAAGGATCGGTAGACACCTGGACTACTTTCGTATTCTTTGTACGTCCCCAACCCACCTTTAATAATCTCTTCCAACTTCAGCTCGGAACCTGTGTCAGAGGAATCGATATGGAAGCGGACATTGGCTAAGGGAAAGGTGATGGCAGGAGGGAATATCGCTCCAGAGTGTTTTCGACACATTGTACACAGACAGATCGACGTATCTATGTCCGATGGCGAGGAAGAGGGAGGGAGGGTAATGGTGTAAATAAGGGAGCGACAGAGGCAAGAACCTGTTATTGGCGCAGACATGCTGGGTTATGATCAAACTTTGGAGTGGAGGATCACGCCCGTTAAATACCAATCCAGACTGCGGGCAGGTGTTCGTCAGCATTGAATAGGAATGTGATCATTTGCGTCATGCGTTCAAAAGAATTCCCATACGAATCTTTGTCATCTTGCAGTATATGGGTAATGTAGGCAACGTCATTATAAAAGAAAAGATCGAAAAAAGGAAAGTTTGATATCGATACCCAAATTGAAGCTGAATACGGAACAGAGAAATGACAACAGTCCGAGGCAGAAGCAGGAGGATGGAACAAGGACTAATACAAAAGAAACAAACATATTCCACACAAGAAAACACGAAAGAATCGAAACCACTTCAAATAATTCTAAGTCCATTGTAAACCTAAGAGCACTTGTCAATTTCCGCTCATCATCAGAATATAAATTGAACTCGCGCACCCTATGAAGTAGACAAAGCAGGACTCAACGGCCCCGGCGTTGACGGTGCACTGTGATACACGTCGTCTAACCCGCTTGTTTCTGTCCCAGTTGGGCTGGGCTTCCCGTTTCCATTAGCAGTGGTACTGTTAGAAGTGGGCAATTCAATGGGACCGGGCTTAGATTTGCACGGGGACTGAGAAGTCGCCTCTGTAATAGATTTTTCGGATGGAGTGGGAAGTTCAATGGTTGTGGTTGGGATTGAGTTTGGAGAGGTCGTGGGAGCGGGTGTGGGTTTGGTTTCAACTGCAGCAGGAGCTGGGAAAGGAGCGGGATGAGCTTCCTCAGCATGTGTAACACCATCGTCCATCGTTTCGTCCCTTGTAAGTTCACTCGCGTCGTCATCGTACCCAGGACCTTCTGCGCTAAACCCTCCACCAGTCTTCACACTTCCTCCAGTCCACAAACTCCTGCTGATGGGCGTGCCGGCGCCTGGTCTGGCGGCACTCCATCGACTTACTTCGCTCTCCCAGCTTCCACGACGAGATGAGCGAGGCCGCAAAGCACGAACGCTCGCGTCTACGTCGCGTAGGTCATCTTCACCCATTGCACTTTCCGCATCCGCATATGTACTTCCCGCTTGTGAAAGCGATAGCCCATCAACTGGGATATTTACGCCTGAAGGAGGGCCAGACGAATTGGCTGTGGCTGAGAGCAGAGGTGCTGGGCGCACAGCAAATGCTGAAGAAGCCAGAGTAAACATGGATGCATTGTCTAAAGGTGGTGAGGAGGGGCGAGGGTTGTTACGTGGATGGTGGCTGGTGTGTTGAGGTGCTTGAACAAGGTCAGAGGTTGACACGGGAGGAGTATCAACCACTGAGGGCGCCGTCGACGGTGGAAGCGCGGAAAAAGATATGGCGTTGGTGCCGGTCGAATTTGTGCGTCCGTGGGGAGGATGTAACCGCGTGGTGGGCGTCACCGCTGGTGCCTGGGCAATGTGCGCCATGCCTCCAGTTAAGTCGATGCTCATCAGGGTTGTTGGCTTGGTGCTAATAGCAACACTCTTGAAGGTTCGGGGGTCTGAGAGATACGAAGACGAATCACGGGACGGGGAGGGAGACGGAGGAGCAGACGGAGGTAAAGGCCGCATAGACGCATCCTCGTCTGCACTTGCTATTGTGGGTGACCACATCGAATCGCGAGCCAGAGACGATCCAGACGAATTTGTCGTTACATCATCTCCCCGAGTCTCGTCGTCTTCGTTCAACGACACCGTCTTGCGCGAATCCACGCTCTGTTTGGGAGGATTAGCACTTGGAGCAACAGCTTTCGCCTGAGGGGACACTGGGGCAGACACGGCCCTATTTTTCTGCTGCTGAGAAACACCGTTTGTTCGTGCTGGAGGCACATTTTCATGTGGCTTTTTCGCTTTGCTCGAACTGCCGAGTTTCCTTTGCAACCATGCCAAGACAGGTTTACTCGACCTTCGTCCTAGACTTCGTGGCTGGTTTCCAGTCCCCGGTCCCGACACTGCAGGTGCAGTTGGAGCCGCAGTAGCAGTAGCAGCAGACATTCGAGCAGGAAGTTGGATGGTGGTTTCTAACCAAAGTGTATTGGGCGCCTGTCAATGTCAATAACCCACTCCAATCTGCTTAATCGTCATATGGCCGTTTTGAGTCTTCTGATCAGTGATTTGTTGCGAAGCCGCTTTTTACTTTCCATTCCAATTCCCAGGCTATACTGCGTCGATGCATACCCGTTTTTTCTTCAACTTAGCCAAACTCGGTGCTTGGTGCCTGGCTCACTCTGCTCTGGGCTCAAGCATCATGTTTAAACTCTATGATCTCATCAAAGGAAGACACCACCGCTTAGAAAAATAGCCTCTATTCCGAATAGCATGCCTCTTTTGAAGTTTCTACAACATGGTCTTTTCTCAAGCACCTCATGGAGTATACTGTATATTGAGCCAGATTGTTTCAGACCCAACAGCCAACTAAGCGTCCAAGGAAGCTCCTTGTAGCAGCGGTCGGGCTACCATAAGGAAGCACTATACCCGAAGCCAAGAGATGCAAAGTTCCGCAAACTATCCATCTCGAAATGCAGCTAACCCCTTTTATTGTGAAAAAGACAATATACGTATGGCAGAGAGAGAGAAACACCAGTCTTTGTAAGAATCGCGAAACTAGAAACATCATCTTAGAGCTAGCTATAGGTGGTTTTTAATTTTTATTAGCTTCACCCCGCCTTAGTCATCGGCGAAACATTCAGGCATAGAATTCATGAGGCACGAAAGGCAAGTTGGCGAATAAACATGTTACCCTGCATTGCCAAGGCTATGAGGGTTGCGTCGGATGTTCTTCAACAGGCTTGGCCAAAAAGAAAATGGAACCAACGAAGGAATGTAATCGAAATCCTGAGATTGAGGTTCAATGAGGAAAATTGTAGAATAGGGAATAGTCCTCTGGACGATGTTTGAGAGTCGGGATATTCTGATGTATCGGGAAAGATAATTAGCCCAAAACATGGGAATCAAGTAAGAAAGGGAAGCGCACATTAATCGTCAATATGGTCTTGATAGGACCTCCGCTTTTGGCAGGGAAGGCAGCTTTCCAACAAACACAGGTCCTCTTCTGTACAATGTCGAGCAGGAGTAATGGTTGAGCAAGATTGATAGACAGACAGGCGCAGTGTAATCCTAATCACTCGTACATCCGTGCACAATGCAGATATACTTACCTCCCGTTGACCCTTGGGCTAAAACTTTCCGTGAACCTACGAAAAGATGGCGAACAGGCGGCAAGAGCCTCTACAGCTCTTCCATACATGGGTCGTTACTTTCAAACTGATGTATCTAAAAAGTTAGCCTCTCAAGAAATCACCTGCAAAATGTAGGGATCCCTCAAATCGTGAAATCTTCGACAGCAAGGTCTAAGTAGCTGACTGTGTTTTGCAGCCCATTAACAGTACGAGTGGCATCCTTCTGTCGAACATATAGATGAAGATATACGATGACAATGTATACGAGTTCGAAGCTGATATCTGGGAGTGCTTGAGGGGAGCTTACGATAATACGATGGCTGTAGTCGGGATGCAACGTGGAACAGAAGAGCGCTGGTTTAATTCTGCTCTCATCTGTTTCCAACTTCTTTCAAGAAATTAGGGAACATATTCAGTTACGTGATTGTGTTATGTTATCCTGATCTAATACCTCATTTAAATGCTCCTTCGCCTTTCAAATGTGTACGATCCGCTCTTTTGCACTTCACAATGTAACTGACAAACCCGCCCGTCTCTTCTTTAGGCGAATTTCGAGTGCTCCAACCTTAGATTATATATAACTATCGCCTTCTTACCAGTTCATTTTTCCGTTTGGAGAGACTATCCAGGTCCCTTCTTCTCTACCATACAGCGATTACATGAACAGCTGTCTGTGCGTCATAAAGATTTTTTAAGAGTATCTCAAAGGTCGTACATTGAGCTACCAGTAAGTAAATTAGTAAACGGAGGAACTTGTTCCCGTACCTTGTTTCCAACCGCAGGCGTCCATGGTAATGAGCCAAAGATCATCCACCATTTCCACTGGATCTCAGCATGAATTGTCATTTTACTGTGTATGAAAAGAGACTAGTCTCGGTTATTTGTGATATGCCTGAAGTTTAGTTTGAGGGCAAGAGATGGGGTTGGACGACGGTAGCTTCCTTGTCCCTCACCACAATGGAAAGGGCTGGGTGAATTCCCCATAAAAAAAGCTTATTGGCAGACTCTCGCATGGATTCCAACAGTTGATTTAATCTTCATATATATCTGTCCTTATTGCACTTTGTGAGTTTCAAGTTGTGCGGTACAAAATGTCGTATCAGAATCATTGCCCTGCAAACAAAGAGCTGATATTCTCAGGCTACTCATCCATCTACAACATCAGACCTGCAGCATCTAAACACCCTGTCCTTCAAAATTTTAGAGGATACTATGGCTTGGGTCAATAAATATAATTTATGGCCCTGCATATACCATAAAAGTGAGCAAAAAGGCAGAGGTAGAAATCTTTGACTTTGAGCCCTAAATCTACCCGTACTGGGGCTGAGGAGGAGGGGGCATGCCGGGATGACCAGGATACTGAGCAAAACCAGGTGGTGGGGGCGGTGGATAGCCTCCGTACATAGGCATGCCACCTGAACCAGGTGGGGGAGGCATGGGTGGAACACCGGGAGGGCCCATTGGTGGAGGCATGCCCATCATGCCAGGAGGGAGGAGGACCACCCATGCCCATAGCAATGGGAGGCAAAATCGTCTGCTGAGGAGCAAAACCAGGTGGCGGTGGTGGTGGAGGACCTGGATTGGCCGAGAGAACACCCGCAAACTGGCCCTGCTGGTACGCTCCCGGCATTCCAGGAGGACCCCCAAAGCCAAGCGGAGCGCTAGGCGGCCGGTTTGAGGGAAGTGCATTGTTTTTCTTGGCTTGAGCGGCAAGCGTTCGTTCTGCTTCCGTTCCGTGCCTTTCTCCCTTCCCATCTTTTTTGAAAGCATACTGAACATTGATAGGCTTTGTTCATGAGGAATTGGCCGTTCATCGACTCGATGGCTGCATCTGATGCTTCAAAGTCCGTATAAGAGACGAAGCCATAGCCTTTGGATTCTCCAGACGCGGGGTCTCTTGCAATCTAGAAGGAGAAACCGTCAATAAGGAGGAAACAAACATAGGTTCTGCCGAGAACTTGCCTTCGCAGTTGTCGACATTAACCCAAATGCGCTAAATGTGTCGTAGAGCAATCGCTCGTCCACGTTTTCGTCGAGTCCATTTATGAAAAGATTAGCTCCAACATCGAGTTGCTTTTTGTCGGACGAAGCCTAGGGAACAACGCATGGGGATCAAGGAGTTCGATAGAGTTGGATGGAACCTGGACAGACCTTGTTAACACGAATGGGCTTGCCCCACAATTTGATTTGATTCATAATCTTACAGGCGTATTCGGCGTCCTCTTCAGTGAGGAATTCGCAGAAACCATATCCCTGGTGACTCATCGAAACTCGGTCTTTGGTAAGTGTACATTGACTTATAGCCGTTATAAGTGCACTGGGAAAACGCCACATAACCTGAGACTTACCGACGGGGCCTGCCTGGAGCATAAGTTCCCAAACTAGCGCGTCTGTGCATCGTTCGTCCAAGTTTCCCTGGAATAAGTTTTAAATCAAACAGAAAACAGCCTTCAAAAAAAAATAATAACGCACAAGGTATACCGTCGCTTCCTGGTTTCGGTCATCTTGGGGACGCGACATTGAGGACTGACGAACCCACTCGAAACTGACTTGATGGGAAGAAGTAAAACAGCTTCACCCAAAAACACCCGCGTCATTCCTCCACTCTCCGCTCTTCATCGACGAAGCGCACAAAGACCCTCTATCCTCCCCGACAATGTCCACATGAGGACAGCAAAAGGTATTGCTGCAAGATTCGGGTTTGGCCATGTGTTCCGCAACTCGCTTCAATCCGCCTTAGGCTATCGAAAAAAAGTCGAAGATGTTCAAACCTCGTTCTGCAAAGTTACTCACGACCTATCTCCGTGGTTCTGACTATGACGGTACTCGGTTCTTCGGAATCTCTGATACTACTGGCCCTTGGAAATTTTTTGCTCCGATCAATCCTTCCAGACTTATCGGTTGTCGACCTTCCCTTACATGCCAGAGCTTCGTCAATACCTCTTGTTCTCTTAACATTGTTCCACTCTACAACGGACCTAACTTGTGTTGCTACGTTGCTAAATGAGCGAGCTAAAAGGATCTTATCAGACACTCTTGGGAAATGGTCTGAAATCTAACTAAACAAAGGCATAGTCATTTCGCAATTCAAAGACACCTTGACGCAGATACGTATCCTTGATACTGCTTGGCAGAGTGTAAATAGAACAAAGAGTGAGCTTTGGACGTTATCCGATACGCAGCACAACCGCTTGGACGTTTCCTCTAATAACAACTTTGTGGAGCCAATAACACCGACGCGGACAAGCACCGTTTTAACGGAGTACACGATACGCACATACGCCTCATTTAGGGGTGTATTCATTATAGTATTCCCCCGACGTTACCTCATCTTTCATTCGAGATGCTCATCCGCCTTATAAGAGTGTCTCGCCATTCCATCGCATCTTCCTCTAGAGCCCTCGTTATCTTGTGCGTAGGAGAATGACTCCTCAGATAGCTTTCGTCAAAGTGTTCCTCTTTGGGGTTCTCTTCCTCTCTCTTCTCTCGTTGGTGTATGCTGCTCCAGCAAGCAAACCTATCAAGAGAAAATTGAAGCAGCTTAGGATTATGCGTCCCGACATGGCGTAGGTGATTCCTTACAGGAAAACATATATGTTGGCTTACCCGCATATCCGTAGTGCTCGTGCTGCAGCACCAGAGCCGATGCCTGCGCTGAATGTTGCCTTCGGGGCTCGTGCACCCGTCCCTTCCAAACGAGCCACTCCTTCGACGTAAGCTCTAGCCCTTTCTCATCTCAATTTGTGCTTACGATTTTCCACTACTACATAGTCATCCCCGTGGCAACATCTTGAACATAGACTAACCAAAGCCAGTCATTACACACCCTCAAGTGGCAAAGACATAGCGTATCATAAAGTCTTGGTAGACATGAGCCCTTGGGCTACCACCTTTTCCCTTTCCTGCGCGCTCTGTATCTCATGGACCCAACCTGTTGTTCAATTTTGAGCTCTGCTCCGTGAGTCCAGAGGCTTCACAAGCGCCCCCTTTTATTCCTTGTAGTTGTGGTGGACGCCTAGACATTTACCTTGCCTAAATACACGCACTTTGAAATTATCCATTTCATTCTTGTTTTTCCAGGGAGCACTTTATTTAAGCATGTGTGCTTATAGCCACTTATCTGACCAGAACGCAAGCTGAGGCAGGGTCCATTCAATTCTCCATTCATCCAGTTGGCATTCCCTTGAATCCTATTTTGATAGATAGAATGGGTTGCCATTTCTCCGCGAACTATAAACTTCCACACGTGGACAATTTGTTGAGTCCGACGATTTCTCCTATTGAGCTTTCCGGTCTTCAAACGTTAAACAACCTTTTAAGGGGATGTTCAAATTCAAATACTTTCTATGCAATGTTCCCTTCCTTAATTGAAAATTTAGAAAGAGGACAGCGTGGACGTAAATATAATTAATCATCAAGAGAGTGGATCAGGAAAGGCAGAATAGAGAGGGAGAGACACAGAAAATATAAAAAATCAAGTCAAGTCATCATGGGTGGATTGGGAAAGAGGGAAAAAAAGAAATATCCGAGCCTCGCTGAGAAAAAAAGACATAGTAGTCTACCCTAAGTAATGATCATAGCGAGGTGTAATGGAGGGAAGGAGGGAAAGAAGGGAAAGAGAAGTTTCAAGTCCCGACATCTCTTATTCCCCAAGCTTCTACTAAGGAGTCTTCTTCCAATCCATGCATCGCGCCGTTGAAATAATATCGTCTTATTACGCAATAACACACTTCGTCTTGTTCTTTTTGACAACGGGAGGTTCAAGGGCAGCGACAATAGCCTAGAAAAGAACTTTAGACATGTACATGGCCTTAATGAGGAAGGTGTTCCTTTACCTCATCGAAAACGTTCTTTAAGCCCTTCTGCGTCAATGCTGAGCACTCAACATATTTGACAGCACCGAGCTCCCTGGCAAGCCGTTCTCCCTGATCGCCAGTGACCGGCCTTTGCTTTTGCCTCGCAAGTTTTTCTATCACAGAAGAGTCATCCCTCAAATCGACTTGGGTGCCGACAATGAGGCAAGGAACACCCGGGCAATGATGATGGACCTCAGGGAACCATTTTTCCTTCACGTTCTCGAAGGACGCAGGAGATGTTACACTGAAACAAACCAGGAACACGTCCGTTTGCGGGTAAGAGAGTGGTCGAAGACGGTCATAATCCTCCTGACCTGCGTAAAGGAGTGTGAGCGTTTTATGCGGGAGAGACATGAAAGGGAGTAAGGTCTCGAACCGGCGGTGTCAAATAAGCCCAGTGTATAAGGGTCTTCTCCAATCATGACTGTGACCGCATAGTTATCGAAGACCTGGCAATTTGGTTGGTTTGGAACGGTGCAGTCTGGGAGGCAAGGGGGCAGGGACGAACAGTAGGGACATATTCACTTGGGAATTTGTTGGTAGTGTAGGAAATCAAAAGACAGGTCTGAAGAATAAAGGAAATTCAGAAGATGTAAAAGATGTAAAGGAGGGGAGACGAGTCCTACCTTGCCAACAGCACCATCACCAACTACGACACACTTGATTGTCTGCATGATATTGGAACGCGAGGCGCGAGATTAGGTGTCTGTCGAGAGCTGGAATAATAAGTAATGAGTATTGCGGATTATCTGGGTTGAAAACCGGAGCTGTGGCGGAAGTAGCAGGTGGATCTCTCCCTCTCCATTACGATCCCGCTCTGGCCACCGGCCATATGACTGCGACGTGGCCCGTACAGCGACATTGGGCCCATAAGATGACCTTGAGAAGAAAAAGGACTCACAGAAAATTCGTAAGAAAAAGGCAGAGGAAAAGTGGCGGCAAAAGCCTAAGACCTGGTTCGGGCTGTTTGGTGGGCGTGTAATATGGGCAGTTGAAGAAGGGCAGCAAAAGGGGAAGGAATAGAAGGGGGAGACAAAAAGTCAGAAACAAATGATAAGCATGCTGTAATAAATACGAACAGAGCTGAGCACTAGGCGACCAACAACGGGCCACTGGCGAAGATGGACGAAAGATGCAAGACGCCTGGCAACCGGCGGATGCACCTCAAAAGTGGCTGTGTTAATCTCGCATGCAGTCCTGCCTCTTCTTGTCCCTGGCTGTAAACAACTCCACGAGGTTCTAATCTATCCATTTAGATAATCCCTGAAGCTCCGCCCATTGTCCTTTTTCGTGGCCTTGTGAGCAGCCAGTTTACATCTCTGCGCATCCACAGTAGAACAGCTGCTGTTGCGAGCGCCCACAATCCCCCTTCTCGATATTCGGGGATTTACAGATGACAATCATCCACCCATTGCGTACTGAGCAACCCTAGAAGTGACTCTTGGGCATGTCCTAGTCCTAGCTAGCGAGACTTTGACCGGGACGCCATGACCGGTTTTGGCAGATGTAGCGCATGGAAGCAAAATCATCCAACCAAAATTCCAGATCCAACATGAACAAGGGGAAAAAGGAATCAGTCACCTAGACCGTTGCAAAATACGATACAATTTTCTTTAAAAAACAGACAAAGGAAACGAAAGCAAGGGAAAAGGAATTCCAAACTGTTCAATGAATCTTGAACGCTGGCATCGACTGGAAACTCGGACTCCGTTGGCATAAGTCATGCCAATTTCGCCCGCTTCTTTGGCGGTGGGGGTGGTGGCTCGTTACCTAGCACAGCAAACACAATGAGACATGACAGCAAAAGAATCGAGCTCTAGAACACACGTACTCGGGCTGGAAGAGACAGGCTGTAGCCACCAAACCAGTTCCCCATTCTTGGTACCCGTGACCATATCTCCCCCTTTAATCTGCCCTTTGAAAACAGCAAGTGTCGTAATCTCGTCATCTAATAAGCGAGAGTAAGCGGGCGCTCTCCTACAAAATCGAAAGAAAGTGACTGCGGCGCACCTTCATCGTGCTCCAAGGCATAAACCACTGCACATTTCTTCGTGTCCCACACTAGCCCACAACCAGCAACATTCCCATATATCACTGCTTGCGCGTTCGCAGCAAAACAAGCTCCAAAGCCGGATTTGGTTGACGTCTGCGGCGCGGAAGGAATAATGTATGACTTGGTAGGCCCATTTCCGGCTTCTGTTTGTGCCAGAGGCAGCATGTGCGCTTCTCCCAGTAACCAGCGAGAAAAGAATTTCCTTGTCATCGGGATGAAGTTCAATTGAAGTGCTGTATCAATTGTCAGACAGAGCATAGAAGACCAAAAAAAGGGTATACATCTGCTTCTGCATGTTTGATATTGCCCGACAGACGCCAGTGTTTTTCACAACTAATGACCACCTGTTTTGAGCAAAGGTAAGACATGGATCTAAAGGGCTTAAGAAGGCTGGAGAGCATACACTGTTCCTTCCATCGTACCACCAATCAAGAGAGCTCCATCTCGAATAAATCGCATCACGCTCACCCGCGGTTTCGCAACATATCGCTTCAGAGCCCAGGAGCCTACAAAGAAGAAAATAGTCAATATCCAAATGGGCTTGATGGATATACTAGAAAGCACAAACCGCTCTCTAGCGCATAGATGCGAATACCCAGGGCAGGCAACGAGACGGCAATTGTGTTTCGATGATAAGCAAAACAAGGAAAATCGCCCGGTGTCTTTGTCGCTTCCAGATCTTCACTGGGAACTTTCAACAATTGATTCCATTCCCATTTGCTCTTATCCTAGAAAGGAGATAAATTAGTATAAATTTTAAAGAAGACGTGAATGAACATTACCCCTTGGGTCCATCTGCTCACGGTGCCATTCTCATCAAGCAGAAGTAGGCCAGATCCACCATGCAACCAAGCAATATCCAAAAGATCAGAATTATGACTCAATCGTGCAGTCTCAACCTTGCTTCGGTTATGCCAAATACGAACGGTCTTGTCTGAACCTGCACAAAGGACAAAAAGGAAGGAGGGAAAATGCGAATTAGTACATTGCGTGATTAGGGGAAATAGAAATAGGTGCATACAGCAGAGAGCAATTTGGGACCCATCTTCGTTATAAACAACCTTTCTGACAGAAGGGTTTCCCAGCCCAGGCTTGTGGGGTTGCAGTTTAGTAGAATACATCCCTGCATTCACAGGCCACTTCATCGGCACCTTCCGTTTCTTCCTTTCAGGAGGTCGAATGAAAGGTCGGGTTGTGGTCGTCGACGCGGTAGATGAAGGTGGTCTCGCACGAGCTGGGGTAGCTGTCTGAAGAACACTTGGACTGGATGAGCCTGTATTTCCTGGAAGCCCGGAGGAAGTCGTTCTTGTCGGGGTCGCCAATGGAGTTGGCGGTGCAGTACGAGGTTTGGAAATCGCTAAAGGAGAAGATGTGGAGGGAACTCCTGTGCCTATCCTGGACGAGGTAGAATCAACATGAAGAGAGGGTTGGTATCGAAGGATAATCTTGGGAAGCGGAGTCGGAGTAGACGATGAAGCTGCCACTGAAGAGGCTCCTTTGACATTCACCTGCTGAGCTTTTCTCCGCTTTGCTGACGGCGGACCAACGGGGGTAAGTGGAGACTCGTCGGGGGAAGGCGCCTTACGCTTGAGAGACTTAGCTGTGGGTGTCGCAACAGGTGGAACGGCAGCCGGTATGACCACTGAGGGAGGCTTCGAGCGTGAAGTTGATGTCGTTCTTGTAGGCTTCTTCTTCGACTTAGTTAATGCAACAAGGGATGGAGATGATTCTGCCACAATCCCCTTTGAGATACTCGCCCTTGAAGAGGTTACAACCAAAACGTCTGAGGAAGCGTTTGCCTTAGAAGAGGCAGCCTGATTATGGGAACTCGACCTTGGCTGGGGGTTGTGAGAGTTGGCCGATGGGGGTCGACCTTTGCCATCTCCTGTGGGTGGGGGAGTAGGGAGAGTCAATTGCGACTGGCGGGTAGAGGTAGACGGAGACGGAGAAGAGAGAGGCGTGATATCCACATTCATTTCAGTAGGAAGTTGTGGAAGAGGAGCGGATGTTTCTGCTATTTTCTTGCCTACAGGCAATGAAGGCAGAGATGCGGTTAGCTTCTGTGAGCTTGACGTTACGACAGAAGAGGAGATAGGGCTTATGCTGGTTGATGTGGAAGCAAATGACTGACCGTCAACGAGCGACTCGGAAGGTAAACTGCTTTCAGAAGGCAATGTTGAAAGCGGAGAAGGTGGTGGTGCCTGCGAAGTCGATGCGGGATCTCCCCGAATCAGAAGATCCTTTGGGCTAGTCAGCTGGGAAAGTGTTACAGGCGTATCCGTAGAGGAAGACACGGCAAAAGGAGCAAGATTGGGCTGCGGCAGAGTGGGCGAAAGTACAGCGGAAGGAGATGTGAGATCTAAAATTAAGGGAGGTACTTTCTTGAGAGAAGCGGAGGGAGCTGATGCCGTTGTGATAGCCCCAGAAGAGGAAGAGACGGCACCGGCCAGTGTTCTCTGGTTGGATGTTGTTACAACAGTGGGAAAGTCTGAATCTACGATGATCATTGAAGAGACCAGCGGCTTCTCAGTGTTCGATGCAGACGTCGAATATGCAGGCGAACCAGTAGAAGCCGAAGCCTTGGGGATATCTGCTTTGTTAACCACACCAGCAGCATGAACGCCATTTGTTGTGGCAACCGACGACCGTGATGGCATAGGAGTTGTCACCGAGGCAGTTTCAGACGTTGATGACTTCCGTGACGCTGAATCCTAAAAAGAGATGGGCCATTAAAAATATAAACAGCATCGCCGACATCCGGACTTACTCTTTCTTCAATGGGCGAATCGGTTTGACTCCGTCCATGATCGAATTCCCTGTCATCTCTTGCATCCCGCCGAGATATACTCTTCGTGATCGTCTGCGACTCACGACGAGATGATAAAGACGATCTCCGTGCCTCTCTAGATGAGGACGACGACAGACTTTGCTGATTCTTAACCTGTATCTCTGAGAAACCCATCGGCTTCGCAGGAAGTGGATGACGGGTAGGTTTGGGAATAGAACCCAGGGAGGATGTCGTAGGAGATACCCCACTCACCGTTCTTCGACGACTTTCGACTGGTGAAGGAGTAGGGTCTGTGGATAGGGACTTTCGCACAGTCGTATCAATATTTAGTTTGTGATCAGACGATCGACGAGATGTGCGGGCTTGGGGTTCCCGTGAGTTATTGCGCTCAGAACTCGCCTTTGGAACGTCATGCACCAAATCTATCGGCGACGTCTCTTTGGATATTGATGACGACGAATCCCGACGAGCAGGAATGGAAAGAGCAATAGGGCCGGTCGGAATCTTCCTCTTGTCGTCAAAAAGACCATTGGCTATCATCGAACGCGGTGCTAAAGATGGACCCATTAAGTGTTCAGATAAATACCGACTTTGAAAGTGATGGGTGCTAACCTAATGGCACGCCCCGCTTCTGATTTCGAGAATCTGATTTCTGCATCTGGGTTTCGACAGGCTTTACAGGGGGAGAGACGGATGGCTCCGAGTTGGAATCACCCCTCTTTCGTTTACCTGTCACTGCTGTGGTTGGTAGCAAGCCTGAAGAATGACTTTCTACTACAAAGAGAAATTAATCAAAACGCTAAAAAAAATTCAAAGAACAAAGGAAACTGACCTGGAACTTCATCTGGAAGACTATCCGGGAACAAACTCTTTGGGACAGGAAGGCCAGGAAATACCGGTGCCGGTACCGAAGCTGGAAGCGTGGCGGCGGACGTTTGAGGTTGGACAGATGGATCAGAGGATATTGGGGATGAAATCATTTGGCTGTCTGTACTTGGATCGTGAGAAGTAAGTTCTTCGTCGACAACTGCGTCTGATTCCATCTCGCCAAATGTCTTTTTCCATTTAAGGGGGGGAGAAGGTTGGATGGGTGGGGGTTCGGACGGTGGTGCAGGCCCTATACCGTTGGCCAACGAAATGGAATGTACATCTGAGGTTTGTTGGGGAAGTAAAACCTTGGTGGCTTCCACTGAAATTCTGGAGACGGTCCCACCCACGGCTTTGTGTGAGCCCGTTATAGATTTCGGGATCATTCCAGGAGACTTCTCACTTGGTGTCACGGGAGACCTCGACTTGGAAGATGACGAGGAGGCAGGAGAGCTCATCTTGCTTTGTTTACTCAGAGTTATTTGATTCCAATTGGTCCCAATAACCAATGGCTTCTTGGCTGGGGCCTTGGTTGTCGAAGATGTTTGAGAATTGAGAGGAAGGTCAAGGAAGGAGGATGCACTAGGAGCGCGGATGCCAAGCGGGTTGGTGTAGGGGCCTATTGAGGGTTTTACAAGTGAGTTCAGATCTGGCGCTGGTTCTCCACTAGCTTTGTCAGCCTAAGAAATAGATGAGCTCCCGTCTTGAGGAGAAAGGACAGGAAAAGCATTACCTGCTCAGCTTGGGCGGACAACGCGTCATCATGAGGCTGTAGAGGGCGGTCGGAAAGGAACGAATTCTGCCTGCTGTGAAGACCGGATCGATTACGAGATTGATCCTCTCTTTTCCGCGGTTTATCGCTTTCCTCCTGGTCCCTCACATCTAAGATCATCGGACAAGCGTCTCCAGTTGGTATTGACTTCTTCAGATTAGATACAACACCATTGATGTGCGTTGAATGAGGCTAAAAAATAAACAGATAAGGCACATAAAGACAGTTTCAAAAAAACTATACATACTGGTTCTGGTGATATCGTTTGTACATCCCTCGAAACCATATTCAGTCGCTTCATCTGTGAGACGATTGGTTGCGGTGACTGAGGAGGTGAAGTCTGTGTGCTTCTCGTAGACAACGAAGCCGCTTTCATTTGCACTACATGTTCTGGAGTGCTCAAGACAGTTTGTACACCGGCTGTGACGGACATAGGGATAGGAGGGGGAGATACTTGAATCACCTCTGTTCTGGTTTGAACAGCGGGGAGAGATGGGGCATAACCCTGCACAACCATTACAGCCGTGTCTACATCAGTTTGCGTATTTTTCTCGATCAGCGGCTTTACAGCCTGAATGGATGTTGAGTTAGTTGATATTAAATCCTGAGCACCCTCAAGAGGACTCCCTGAGACTGTTTGAATGCTTTTCGAAAGAGAAAAAGCGCGATCCTGGACATAGGAAGGTCTGCCGGTCTGAGTTTCCTTTGATGTAGAGGAAAAGCTCGTTTGAGCATGCCGCGAATCCGTATTAGGTTCTGCTTGTGTCTGTTTAGAAACAGTAGACGTCGAAACCTGGACCATCTTTGACAAACCAGCACTCTGAGTTTGAGTACTTTGCGTCAATGTTGCGATCTCAGCTTGCGTCGACACCGAATCGTAATCAGGACACGCTTGAACTTCATGAGTACGTGTGAAAGGCTTCGCTTGTATCTTTCGTGATGCAAGTTGAGGCTGAGCCTGAGTGGCTATTGTCGAATACACAGGTTTCGCCTGAGTTGAGGTCGAACAAGTGGAAGGGGCAGCTTGAATGTAACGGGTGAAATAATTAGGTTCAGCCTGAACCTCCGAGGAAGAATATTGTGGCTTGACTTGTGCGGAAACGGAACGAGAAGGAGGCTGAACTTGAATGGAACGAGATGTGGTGGGTGCTTCTGCTTGTACAGATTTACTGGGGGATGATGGAAATGCCTGGATGGTTGCATCTTGCTTATTTTTCTCTACTTGAGTGCCTTTGGATAAAAATGAGGGGTTGGCTTGGACGGAGGAAGCGATCCGGGCTGGTTCAACTTGAACTGCCGCGGATGCATAGGTCGGCAGCGACGCGTCTATGAAGTTGATTCAAGTTAACAGAGGTACATCATGGGATAAATTAGATATATACGCACCATTTCCAGATAGTCCCTCAACTTGAATCAACTTCATAAGAGATCTGCTACGCAAATGAGGGGGAACCGAGTCTGCACTGGGAGGATTGGGCGTGGAGAGTGAAACGTTGGAAAGGTCTCCGTTGTCAGACTGAGTATCGTCAGAGTCGAAATCTGTGCTATTGATGACTCCAGATAGTAGCACGGCCTGGTCGTCGAAAAAGTCATCCTCGTTGTCCACACAGAAGAGTATCTCCTTCCCCGGCTTGACATCAATTCGCTTTTGGGCGAAGAGAGAGAAATAAACAACACCCGTTTGAGCTTCTTCTTCCGTGGGATGAGTGGTAATCCGGACACGACGTAAGACCGCGTGAGCCTTTTGGGAAAGCTGGTGGCGACGAAAGACGACCGGATCCCTTATGCCGAGGATTGAAGCGACCGTGGCCTCTGGAACACTTCGTACATCGGAGGGAACTGGACTAGCAGGCATGTCCTGCACTGCCCGGACTTTCCTAGAGCCTCGAGAAGAGTCCTAAGCCGTCCAGCGACGGAGAAGGTGAGTGTAGGAAGAGAGATTGCACCCGTTCACTTAACTCTGACTTTGGCTCTTCCGTCACCTTCACTCAGGACCCTTTCTTATAGCCAACCAAAGAAGGCCACAACCCATCCAGATACACATCTGATCTTGACCCGATGGTCACTGTTTCCTTTGAAGTTGTGGTTTCTCCCTTTCGTATATCTCCTCCGCATATCTAGCATGTTGCCCTTTCGACTTTGGAAGATTGCCACGAATTACTACATGCCTCGCTACACGAGGCTTTGCTTCTTTCACGAAGATGACGGCTCTTTGTATCCGGGATGGTTCCACCGGAAACATTAGCTTTTTGTCTGTGGGATGCCACCACAGCAGACCATATTTAATTGAGATTGAGGCTGATATGAAGCATCGGAACCATCATATCAAATTGTCAGATATTGGGAGACATCCAATCTCGAGAGAAACGTGTGATTATTAGGATTATCCTCCCCTCAATGCCGGGTACACAACCTGATGACTCAGAATCTGATTTCATATTTTACATATCCACAAATTCGTTAAAAGGCATATACATTCAAGAGATAACACAGAAAATAAAAAGGAACGTAAGTAGTGGGTGATTCAACCAAAGATTTATATTTCTTTTTCTTTCAAAACATAGCTTCCATCGGCCCTGCATCCAACCGAGATCGTGCATTCATATTCAAAAATTCAGCGCTGAATTCCATTGCAGGCCGAATTTCAACCAATGAAGACCCTTCTGAGCTATCCGAAAAATAATCGAAATCCGACATAGGAGGTGTCGGTGGAGTGCTCTGAATGGACTCTATAAAAGATGATGAAAAATCTAAAGTGGGCAGGACAAACGATCCAGATGGATCAATGGGGGGAGTTGATGGAACTGATTCCACTTCAGAGAAGCAGCTCTCGTCTCCCATAATCCCGGAGAGCATTGAGGAAGTATCCGACGCATCAGAGTCGTACCCAGAACCTGGACCATCTATGATCACAGAGTCCCGAGACTCCGTCGACCGATGCTCCTCTAAAGCGCACCAGCCCGTCCCACTTTCTCCTATGACAGCTCGAACTTCCGCCTTGCTCCATCCTACAAATTCCACCTTGAGAATCGTTGCGACACCTTGCCCACGAGCAAGATGCGAATAAGCGGAACAAGTGACACCCTTGCCCCACACATTCGCTGCGTCCAGCCGCGAGAAAAGGGAAGCTACTCGAGTTGTGTGCATCTCATGAGTGATATGAATGGAAGCCAAAGATGAAAGAGGCAAGAACGATCCTTCGCCTCGAACAGGGCGCTCACGAAGAGGAGTGCGTTCGGTAGGAGTTGGGGCGAGAGGGATGTGAAGGGAAGTGGTGACTGAAGAAATGGGGACGTGGAAGTAGACGTCCATCTCAGAGGCCCGGGAAGTAGAGTCAGAAAGCAGAGCAGGGACCTTCAGATCCTTAACCTTGTATGAGACCTTCTTGCCCTTAGCAGCTTTCTTGGCCTTGGAGGACTTCTTATGAGCCTTCTTGCTAGATTTGACATCTATGTCTGCTTCACAGAATGCTCTAGCGGCAACGGGTGTGTTCTGGACGAGATTCTGGAAAATAGGACGAGCAGATGAAAACTGCCTTGCAGTACCCAATCCAACCTGCGTCACAGATCGAGGAATAGCAGGGGCACGCGGAAGGAAAGTCTGTCTACCCAACGTACGAAGTGGTAAGGCAGAATGGTTCGTAACGCTCCTGCGAACGACGTGATTGAAAGACGGATAAGATTGGTGTCCTATACCGGGCGCTGTAAGATGGCTAAAGAATTTGGCCAGGAAGTGACGAGATTCTTGAAGAAATTGTCTCCCTGCGCCGGGTCGTGCATGTAGGGCAGAGACATGAAAGTTTCTCGCGATATTACCGCGATGTAGTGCGTGCCGGGCTGCTTGGAGCCCGGTTGCTCCAAGAGAGCCTAGCTGCATTAGAGGCAGCTGGTTTGTGTGTTAGATATGAGTTGTGTTCGATACGCCAGAGTGCGTGGTGGTTTGTGTTAAACCTGTGAAATGGGGAGCGCTCCATTTATGAGCTTCATTGCCGACTCCTGGCGTCACCTACTCGTCACGTGTGATTTCTCGTAATTCCTCTCACGTTCAATCTCCCACCCTGGAATAGCCTTGGTAAAAATCAACAACTAAATTTCCAATAATCACACAGGGAAAATATTCATAAAAAGGCTTTATCATTAATTTATTATACTTCTTTTGACCCTTGCTTCACATCCTCTTCTTCTGGACCACTTATCAGCTTGTGATCTAAACCCTCCCGCTTTTCCGCTTTTTGGCTTTCGGAAGTATTATTTGAATTCGTTGGCCCTGTGGAGGAATGACCTCCAACGCCGTAGAATTCTGTTATTGGGATATGGGATGTGAACATGAGACTTGATAATGGGTCGTTGGAGCTGCTATCTTCCGATGCTCTCCATACTGTGCGATCCAGCATAATAATAATAAGGCAAGGATATATTCCCTATGTAAAAGAAAAAAGTCTTGTCAGCATTGTCAAGGAAGTGGAACAAATAAAAATGACAAACAGATAGCTGGGTAGTGCCAGGGTTGGCGAAGTATCTGAAGACAGTTTCGAGGCCTATGGAGAGACGACGATCGCCTGGTCCGTTTTTCGACAGAACACTGGCAGCAATCTCGAATGCCTAAGAGGAGGCAATGGTGTCAGGAGGTGCCGACAGAATATGGAAAGAACTTACCCATGTAATTACATACAAACTACCTGACTCTATAAGGCACAGGAGCACTCTAGCAACAGGAGTGCTGTTGGGCTGGCGTAAATAAGGTCTGGAAGAAAACATTAGCCTTTAAAACACCTTTACACCCTTGTCAGGAGATTGCTCACCTTGCTCGTTGGAGCAAAATGGCAAGAACACATAGATTAATGAAAGAAGAGAGCGAAAATATAGCGACCATAATAGGAAATTGTTTGCGGTACATCTGGCCATTGGTGCAATAGCCTTGGGTTGACCACCCCACATATGTCAATAATAAACCTGCCAGCACAATAAGGCAATGAAGGATCTTCGGTCAGGAGAACCTCAAACCTAAACAAGCAAGCCAAGGTGCAACGAGGATTGCTTTCACACGACGATGCTGACACAGAGACCATACTCGCCAGATGACCTATCACCCAAACAACGTTAAGCGACTCAAGAAAAATCTCTATACCGTCAAACGTACGACAATATCTCCTAAGAGCGTCTAGAAGCATAAACCTTTATGAACTAAGGCATGATGATGAGAAAGCAAACAACAAACTTGAGCAAAAGTCATGGCCATCTGAGTGCAATTGCTAGGTCCCAGTGCCTTTAAAGATCCAGTACCGGCGTTTATTATCAATTCGTGCACCATAATGAGCAAAGAGCTCCAGTGAAGCCCAGCGCCCACTGTCGACATGAAGAACATTACGGCGTTGACTCCAAGAATCACTTTGATGCCGCGCTTTTCGATACCTCGTCGTCTGAAAAAAGAGAAATGAAAACAAGAAAGAAGGACACGACAGTCTCTACGGACAATAGGCACCGTACAGCAAGCCAAAATAATATGCAGTACATTCCTAAGGAACCAAAGCTGCTGAATATTTTTTGCGTGGTACATTACGGGCGCGAGCTTACCATAAAGAAGAGTGACAATCGGGGTCGAAATTGACTGCATGAAAATCATTCGCCCAGCAAAATGGATGGTTTGTTCAAGACTTGGCGGCCCCGGAGGATTACCGCCGTTCGCACCTGGAGGGTGGCGGGCCCTGGGGAGCCCTAACATGCAGAAAAACAACCTTCAGAATGTGCGTTGGAGAGAGAACAAGAGAAAACAAGAGTTTACATGGTGTCAGTAGTGGTGGAGGGAAGGAAGGAAGAATAATAACCCCCGAGAAGCTGGTGACCAGTGGTTTAAAACATGCAGTCCTCACGGCGGTTGAGAAGACAGATGCATGGGACCGTCATATCAAACCCGAAAAACCTAAATCAAGAAGTTCAGTGCTCCTGGTTGCCCTGGTTTCTGTCTTCTTTTACGATTTACGTTTACTCCTGGTACTTACAGGCAAAGCGAAATATTTTGAATGACTATAGGAGAGCAGGAACAGGCGGCTGCGCAGAACTACGGGCACGTTCGCGTTGATTCCTGACATCAAATCTGAAGGAGGATCTCTTGGATAGGCTTCCATAGTCGTCTGATCCAGTCAGATGGCATTCACAGCAGTGGATGACTCGGGTGATTCTCATTGGCTAATCCCGTCCTTCTCCAACAAAAAAGATACATTGCACAGTGAGACTCTCAGGCAAACCCCTCTGGCCGAGTATTTCCACAGGCACATTACGCACATCGCGGGACTTTCTTAACGGCCCAGAACTTAGGACCATCAGTGCTACTACACGAAGAGTTAAGGGTATTTATCTTGCCCTGGCAAACCTCAAACGAAAGAACGACCGCCCTCCTTTTCAGCCTCGTAGACAAAGGATTGAGTATTGGCAGGGAAGCGAAGACATAATGAATCGGCCCCTCAAATGCTTTGTTCTGCAGATGCATGGGTGTGGGCAGATGGACAGTTTCTGTCGACGTCGAAGGGAGATACGTATCATCCACAAACACAAACAACCCGAACGGTCGGACTTCGCAGCTCAGATGTCGTATTTTGAGGTGACCATTATCTCAATGTGATGATTGACAGCACCAACTCGGGAACGGACAGAGTTCAGGGTTCTCAGAAAATGGCACAGCTCGGGTTGCAATGAATAAAACAAAGGGTATTGATTAAGCAAAAACAAGTTCCGGAGGCTAAGAGGATATGTCAATAGGGCAAGATATATAAGTAAAAGAGCTTACCGGTCCCCGTGTTTCGAAAGCTAGCCAATCTCCTTTTCCAATAGGAAGCAAACCCATACCACGACACTTCCAAAGTCCAACGGCCAGGGTTAACAAATTACAGAGAACATACACAATCTTCTGAAGGGGTAGTACAGTCAATGCTTGAGGATTCTTGCTCGCAGTGGGTGCAAATTGCGCGAATGCTGTGAGGAGAGTTCAGAGGGGAAGAGTATTCCAAATAAGCACCAAACAAACATACCTGCATTCATCCCAGCAATATTCTTGAACGGATTCATAAGCAACATGAAGACAATTCCAATGCTAAATATCTGAACACCACTTCCAGACATGTAGAGCATGAAACCCTGCATAGGCAAGGATTTGGCAGGACCTATGGCAGTATCCCATGCACGTTTGTCCTTAAGTGCGTCGTAAGATTCAGGAGAAAGACCTTCTCGCGTTTTGGAAGACGTTTTAGACTGTTAAAGATTCAATGTAAACTCTTGCGTCAGCATGTGTTTGCAAAGTACCGAAACAGATTTGGGAAAACCTGGGGGCGTAGGCAGGTTTTTCCACCTGTTTACAAGTCAGAAAATATGGAAGTAGATGTAAGAAGGGTCAGGTACTTTGAAGAGGACTCAAGCGACGCGTAGTCCAAAGTTGACATGGTTGCGCTGGTCAAGGCACGCTAACAATGACACCGATCTACATGCGACAGGCGGAGAATTTCCAAGCACCCAATATTTTATAAGTGCAGATGTGTTGGAAGACAAAAAAGACGTAAAAGACTTATCTTAATTTTGAAGGAAAAATGTTTTATCAGCCCCAAAATGCCGTGAATGAGTCTGAACACGAGAACTTTTACGTTCACACTTATGTTATCCTAACTCAGGTTCTCTACATGTTTCCTGAATTTGTTTCGGTCCATTGATGTCTCTGGACGCTCCAGGATGTATTGAGGACGGTTAAGGCTGCTCCTGCATGCTAAGGATCAAGTTCCGAATGGCCCTCAAGGTCGTTCAACTCTCTTGGTTGAAGCTGGTGGCCCTAGATTTCATGTTCACTCGTCGACGAGAAGTCTAGAGAAGAAACTCTCATTCAGCAACATATGAATGATGAAATAAATTGATTCGCGGATTATCTGGAAACAGCATGGGAAAAGGCAAACGATACTCGCGGTCGATCCATAGACGTCGAGTTTGATTATGAATTCTTACATAGGTAATAATTTTCAAGGTATGAAGGTAATATATTTTGTTACAAACCATATCCCAACTTTCTGTAAATCCCCCCAGTAAACCCAGGCTCAGGAAGGACTCCGGATTCTCAAGATCGGCCCGAATTCTGAATATCCCAAGAAACGCGATTATCCTGGACTCCAGATACAAGCGGTTTGAATGCAGTGGTTGGACCACAAGCACTCCGACCACCCTGGCAAGCACCTCCACCCTAATGATAGAAAACTTTAAGTCAGACCCTGGTGTTATGATGATACACTTACAATCACCCCGTTTCGCTGTAAACAACCTGGCCTCCGAAAGGCGCGCAATCCGCTTGAGGATCCTCATATTCCTCCATGGGGATTGGAATTAAGAATGCTGGGTCATGTCCATCCTTTAGTCGCCTCTTGATCGCTTCTTCGTCCAAATCCTTCCCGTTCGAATCTTTCTTCTTCATGAAAGCCCTGACTTCATGCTCCTTTCGCTTTTTGTGCTTGGTTGCTCTCTCCGCTCGTAAGACATCGCAGTGCTTTTTATGACTTAGCATATAGACAGCGTTGTGGTCGGAAGGATGGGTAAGAGCGGCCATGTCATCCCTTCGTCCTTCAGGAGCAAGGAACGGGGGAGTACTTGTATTTGGTGAACCGAGCAGTTTGCCTAATTTGGCCCCAATAGTATCCCCCGGCACTGGGCATCCACAATGGGTGTATCGTGTACCGAATCGTTTCTATTGCTAGTGAGCAAGGGAGTTATAAATTGGAATGAATCTATCTGACCTGCCAAACGCGGCTTGTTGAATCGAACGCCGTCTCCAGAGTCGACTCCAGAACAGTATCATCACTGTCCCCAGTAGTAAATAAACATGAACATATGTTACCAGCGCGCTTACTGATCAAGAGACCTATTCAAGAGGAGTTCCATATTGAGGCGGTATTTGGTGGGCATGAGTTGATGGGTGTGCCAAGCAAGATCAATATCCAGCGTCGGTACCGCCATTCCATGCGGATCGGTTGATAAAATGTCCAAGAATCTAGTAATATGTAAGAGGCAACAAGAGAAGGAGAGGAAGAATTGGCATACGCGTGGTAACGAGCGATGCAGTGAACGAGAACTCTCTCTTCATCACCATTGAAGGCCCCAGGAGTGGGTCCAACCAAGGCTAAACATTTTATCGTTGAATGAGCTTTGCCGTAAAACCTGGTAAACAATACGTGAGGCAGGAAAAATATGGCTGTAGAGACTTGGAAATACAGCTCCAACTAAATCCACGGAAAATGGCGATCCGTTGGCATATGCCGATTTGATTCGATTCCATCTAATCAATTTCAGAAGCCTGACGTTTGGTAACCAGAATATGAGCCTTACAACTTGGGGTACTCAAACCCATCATGTACGAGTTGTCTCATATTGTCGGGTTTGAACTTCACTTGGGTTAAAATATCTTGAGCAGAATTCATCCGAACGCGTCTGTCAATGCCCAGTCGCACAGAGCTTGTACGAGGGGCGTCAAGGAGATCCTTTTCCGGTGTCCAGAGAGCACCTCTGTAGATATTATTCTTAAGTAATCAGTAGAAGGTGTGAGAGTTCGGCATCTTACGCTAAAGTTTGCTCTGGGTCTGATGTTAAACGAGCGAGATCATGGGCAAGTTTTACCATTCCAAGAACGTCTTTATCAATGACCATTGAACAACTAGGGCATGAGACTGAGAAGCGATGCTGGAGGTAGCCTGTCCCTGTTGCGTCTGCATATGCTATGGTTATGGAAAGTAAGAAATATTCAACTCTGAGCTAATGGATAATCTTACGAACGGCTATCCTCGTCGAGCAGTGGGGACAATAGAGCGGCTTACTTGCTAGTACAACGGCCGAGCTGAAAGGGTCAAACGGTATGTTGCAACGTTCTGCCCAAAGCTCAACACGCTCAATCGGAGCAGATGATTCCACGAATTCGTCCATGCGACTCTGGGGCAGAATATTAGTGGATCTGGTAGATATATAAGGTCGTCTACTGTACCAAAGACTTTGCTATGAAGTCAGCAATTGCTGGAAGATGCTTGCAAAGTGTGATGCGGTGTGTATCCTCGCGAAACCAGCCTGGATTGAGAAGATAGGTTTGGAAAACCTTGAAAGGGTTAGACACATGGTTTGCCAGTGATTCCTCTGAAACTCACCATAAGAACATCCGGAGGAGGGAGAACATTCAGCCCATGATTATCCAAGTCATTTTCTTGGAGGGATTCACACCAAATAGGGAATCTGTTACTACTTTAGCAGAGCATATACTTATGTGCTATAAAAAGCGCACCGTTCAACAGCTAATCCGACGAACCAAGACCATTTACGTTCATTGCCCTTGGGAAGATAGAAGAGCTGAGATGCGAGGTCTTGGTCAAGTTCAAGCGCTTCGACACGTCTTCGTAGCTGGCAATTTGAATTGATAAGCGCAAGATGTCCTCTCAGTTGTTCAACTGTCAGTAATGGCTTCTACAGTCTTGCCTCCAATCGAGTATTTGGTAGGCGCATAGGCAAGGGAAGGTCTGTCAGTTGCTTGCGCGTAACCTGGAGGAGCAGCCATAGATAATCAATAGGAAATTGGACTCCTGGTCGTCCTTCCAAGTTGCTGGACATTTTTGTACTTTACAAGATGCTGCGCTTTGAGAACTTGACCAGAGAGGCATATGCTGTCAGCAGCTAAAATGACGCACGGAGCGTTTTGTCAAAAACGCCGTGGGCGCGTGAGGCTAAATGTGTACAGTTTAAACGACGGGCCGTCGTACTTTCTTGCAATCCGTCGAGTTTTTGGATACCTGACGCTGTCACGGCTGGCCTGTTGGTCTTCCAAACCTAGGTTTCGTGTTAAGAATCAAGATAGCAACTATAGGAGCGCAGTAATAATGTGGAATGAGCTAGATGTACTAGTATAAATTGTTTTTTGGAATAGGGACCGTTAATCGACCTTCGTAGGTCGCGGTAAAAATGATCTTTGCCCCAACCCACCACCTAATGAACGACCTAGCATCTCAGGCGTTTGTATGTTGTTTAAGGTCATTTCTAACGTTTTCTCCGTCCTGGAGGAGAGTTAGATTTGCTGGATAGGGCAATAATGGTTAGAGAATTTGATAGAAGTAAGGGATTCCTCCCCGGAGTAAGCTTTTGAGCCTGTCTGGAGTCTGGGCGAATCAATGGGATTTAGGAAGGTTCGTCTTTGACTGTAACAATCAAAAGAATAACAACATCCATGGGTCATGGGTCCAAAGAAGGCGTTCAAGGCAGACTGTCTCGCAAGCAGTAGAGGGCCTGCATCGCCATCAGTTCGGAGCGAGAGCTGCGGTTGGGATGAATTCAAGTTATTATTATCGTTTAAAGCGAGTAGAATATTTGCATTGTGTAGCCTCAAACTGATGAGGCGTCCAATGTCGGCGCCGGAGCATCAGTGAAAGAGGGTAAAATAGACAAACCTTCAACCTCCCATGCTCTCGGCTTGACTCGGGTAAGATCCACAGCACCATGAGCCCGCCACCCTGCTGTGCCGACACCACCCAGTTTTTCAACGACTGGAATCAATGTCTTTTTCCAATCGCCTCTAGGATATTTCAAATGATGCTTCAGAATCTTCTTCGCGCCCCATTTAACCCAAGTCCACTCCCTTTCGTCCACAGGTGCAACTGGATTCACTTCTCCCGAAACGAGTTTTACCCACTGCTTCAACATCTCGTCGCCTGCTTTGAGATGTTTGCGAACTTGAATGAGGGCATGGATGTGGGTTCGTCGTTGTGCAGGAGTGAGGTGAAGAGCATCCTCTGCCTGTTTCTACTTTTGTACCAGCTGCGAATTCTGGTGCCCATTTCCGAAGGACGGCACCTGGGATGGATCGAATCTGAGATTCAGCAGAGGCGTAAAGTGATTGGAGGAGGATGGTGCTGAGGACAGGGTCGGCTCGGAGATAATTGGTAATATATGGAATAAGCGGTTTTAATGAATCTTAGAAAGTAAAATGAGACACCAAGTTCTATTCGTCAGGAAACAAATTGTGGCTCACCCATATCATTGCCATTAACTTTTTGAACATCGTGAAGAAGTTGCCGCAGAACAGGGACAGTTGAAGGAATGTGAAATTCCAATGGATTGGTTAGGATCTAAGTATCCATATAAGTTCAAGGAAAGCGCGTCTGTAGAAATGAAGGTCACCTCAACTGCAACGTCTGGAGCACCAACCCGTCCAGCAGTCACAACCAATTTCTTTGGAATCCAAGCTTTGTACCAATTCTCTGTGAAGGGTGCTGTTTCCTTCTCCGCACCATGAATCTGGCCACACACGCGTTTGTGAGCCAAAGAAAGAGAGTTTTTTGTGACTAGGGTCCGCAATGTAGGGAAAAGAGCCGTTATCTGCCGCAACCTGGAATAATTTCATGAGATCATGCCCTTAAAGTAAATTACGAGAACTCAGACGCACTCTTGTGGATTTGAACAAAGGTCTATGAGCTCTTCCAACATTCGAGGTCTGAGTTGCCCTCCGCCATCTTGCACGGTGCTTTCATTTCCTTTGCGTAGTTGCACATGAGGGATGTCTTCTCGAATCTTCTCCGGGTTGCCACCTGTCGCAACAGCTCCCTCAATCCGACTTCGGAAGAACGCGAACTGTTTGGCGAAAAGTTGGGTGCGTAGGTTTAACCTCTCCTCCGCTGTAGGCCGAGCTTTCTTTGGCAGTTGTGCATCTAGGGTCGAAGCAGCAGAATTGGAAAATAAGTCAGAGGATAGGTCGTTGTCTTCGCTTGGAAGTCCAAATAATTCTGAATCGTAGTCATCTTCGTCCGCAAGCAATGCAGCAGCCTTCTTCTTCTTCTTTTTGGCAAGGGCAACAGCTGTTGACGTAAATGGCCGCTGAGTTCGTGTGACAGAAGGAAGAGACTGGCGGAGGCACCGCGTGAACATGGCGGTCAAGAAAAAACCAAGCTTCGCGGGTGTAGGTGGGTTCCCTTCCTCGATTGTATACAAGCCATTGGTATTCGGAGTATATACAGTTCCCTTGACGGTCTAATAATGTAGAGACAGAAATGTATATTGGATCTATACACACATTCTCTCATGCTAGGATTCCTTGTGTATGTGAAGTGCGGCGGCAGGAATAATTATCCAAAACGCACTTGGCAGCGTTGAGCGGTTGGTAGGAGTGCATGGTTAGCATAAACTCTAATAATTCAAGCACTTGTCCTATGCATTGTTCTTATTCTCATCGCAAAAGACGAGCGTTGCGTCCAGTCAGGGCCCGAAGTGGCGCAGTCTTGGTGAGTGATGGTTGCATTCCATTCTTCAACTATATACCAAAAGGCAAAGTGATATGGCTGAGAGAAACATAGTAATCTGGTCTTGACTGTTGCATAGTGGGCGTGATGCCAGGAGAGTAGCTCGATTGTTCGTGGACAGAAGTACCTAAGGCATAATTGTAGTCAAACGTCGATCGAGAGAATTCGCACTGACTTTATATTTCAATTAGTCCAAATGACCTGATATATGTGATATTAATTATCGAACTGGATTGGGCGGAGGCCCAAGGTTAGCTGCAGCGAGTTGGTCCTTCTGTGCATCAGCAATTATACGTCTCTGATTGAAATAGTGTATCTGAACGAATAGTTAATAACATGTGTCAAAAGAGAGAGAAAATCTACAAGATAACGTACCCAGCTCTTCGCACAGCTCCCAACATACTCCTTCTTCTCTGCATCACAAGCAGACCCTTCTTCTCCGGGTTTAACAATTTTTTTGGCGTCAAGACATGCGAAATAAGCATCTCGGTTGTCCCAGCACATCTGGCGACCACCTTTTGTGAGAGCATCGGGTTCCTCGGTCTTTGAACCCCAGCCTGAGAACCAACGGGCCATGGTGGTGAAAGAAAGGAAGTTGCTCTTTCGCGGTCACGCGGCGTCGCTTATGTCACGATCCGCTTTTGCCTCAAAACACAGCGAGTAGTCCGTCACTCACAGAAATAAACGATAAGAGTTCTCAAATATACATCTAATGTTGCGAGGTAAGATAACCATTGGATTTTGGCCCCTCAGCTGATATAATGTACATTGCAGAAAACTACTGAATTCTAATTTCACAGCTATCCCTTCAATTCGAACCTCACCAATCCATCTTTTTAGTTTTCGCGCCTCCACCAACCGGAATCTTGCTCCCAGGAACATACCCAAACCCATCTAACCATGGCCACAAACTGCTCCTCTTCGTCTCAAAGGTAGAAATCTCATTCTCCTTCTGTAACGTCAATGCAATATCGTCCAGCCCGTTCAACAAACAGTGTCTCCGGAAAGGATCCGTAGTAAATGGAATGGGTGGCTTGCCCGAGATGGGACGACGGATTTCTTGAGCTTCCAGGTCTACTTCAAGCTCAGGCTCTTCTGCAAGCTCTTTGCATTGGTCTTGAGGAACAGCTACAGGAAGCATCCCGTTTTGCATCGAATTGTTTCGGAAGATGTCAGCAAAGCTTGGAGCGATGATACAGCGAATACCAAAGTCATTCCTTGTATTGGGTGTCAGTCGAGAGGGAAGGAAAAGGGTCCCAAAGGAAAGAAACGTACAAACTCCAAGGAGCATGTTCTCTAGAACTACCACAACCAAAGTTCTTCCCCGTGCAAACGAGAATCTTCGCCTGGGTATATGGTTCCCTGTTCAACACGAAATCGGTCTCTTCCCCCGTCTTCGGATCTCTTCTCAACGTGTAGAACAAAGCATTCGCAAGACCAGTCCTCTTGAGTGTCTTGAGGAATTGTTTGGGAATAATCATATCTGTGTCGACATTTTCAATGTGCAACGGGGCAGAGATGCCTTTTACGATGGTAAACTTCTGGACTGTCGAAGGAGCCTCAGCGGGTGGAAGGTCTTTGGCACTAGGAGCAGAAGCTGGGGTGATGGTCTGGACAGGAGCAGGAGGAGCGGTGGGTTCGTCATTGAAATCATCCGCACTTGCAAGCTTGAGTTTTGGACCGGAAGCAATGTGAGCTTCAGCCTCCTGCGCCTATGAACTTCCTCACGTCCGTGAGCCTTCCCGTCATCGCAGCAGCAGCAGCCATCGCGGGACTCATCAAGTGTGTCCTACCACCAGCACCTTGGCGACCTTCGAAGTTACGATTGCTCGTCGAAGCACATCGCTCTCCGGGACTAAGCTGGTCGGGATTCATACCCAAGCACATCGAACAGCCAGCCTCACGCCAGTCGAAGCCAGCAGCGTTTGAATACGGCGTCCAAGCCTTCAGTTTCTGCGTGCTGTTTTCACAATGCCAGATCCTGGAACAATCATGGCATAGACATTCTCGGCGACCTTGGCTTCCGGACCAGCTGCAAGAACAACTTTCGCAGCAGCCCGAAGATCTTCGATACGAGAATTGGTACATGAGCCAATAAAGACTTTGTCGACTTTGATTTCCTCCATGGGAGTGTTTGGAGTCAGTCCCATATATTGTAAAGAACGTTCGGCGGATGAACGCTTCACGGGATCGGGGATAGTAGCTGGGTCTGGAACTTTCCGGTAATGGGAGTGACATCCTGGGGCGAAGTACCCCAGGTGACGGTGGGGATAATGTCCTTTGCGTCAATGTTGACCTCGATGTCCCATTTGGCGCCGTCGTCGGACTTAAGGGTACGCCAATAGGCTTCGGCCGTGTCCCAAGCCTCGCCTTTGGGTGCCAATGGTCGATGTTTGAGGTAGTTGAATGTCACGTCGTCGGGAGCGACCATGCCTGCACGCGCACCAGCCTCAATACTCATATTGCATACACTCATTCTGGCCTCCATGCTGAAGCCGCGGAAGACGGAACCAGCGTACTCGATGACCGCTCCTGTTCCACCAGCAGTACCAATGACACCAATAATATAGAGGATGACATCCTTCGATGTAACACCAAGGTTGAGCTCGCCTTCAACAGTGATCCGGACATTTTTGGCTTTCGTTTGCAAGAGAGTTTGAGTCGCGAGCACGTGCTCTACTTCGGAGGTTCCGATACCAAAAGCCAAAGAGCCAAAAGCGCCATGAGCTAAGTCATACTTTGAGTCTCAAGCACAAGTCTTGAAGAGAAACTGTGACATACTTGAGGTATGAGAGTCACCACATACACAAGTAATTCCAGGCAAAGTAAATCCTTGCTCAGGACCAATAACATGAACAATCCCTAGCGTACTGTTTTGAGCACGCATATCCTTAGAAGAGAGAGGAGGCAAACCTTGTCGACGGTCTTTCATGCCGAAATACGTCAAACCAAATTCTTTTACGTTCTCCTCAAGAGCAACGCATTGTGCTCGTGAGTCGGGCTCATCGATGAATTTTGATATGGTCGTTAAGGATTTACGGGGGATGGTGCTAGAACAATAAGTTAGATTTGAGGAATCTGGGGAGTTGGAGAACACACGGAATATTGTGGTCAACGGTTGCGAGAGTGCAGTCAGGTCGTCGCACAGGACGACCAGCAGTCCGGCTAGGATTAGGTCAATGAAGCTATCTCTCAGTAGAACGTTGAGGAAACTTACAGGCCCTCGAACGCCTGAGGACTGGTAACCTCATGTACAAGATGCCTGAACGATCAAGAGTTCAGATTCCACAACTCATCCGTGAGGCAAACAATGCTCGCCTATCGATGTAGATAAGAGCAAGCCCGTCTTCCTTCTGTTCTCTGCAATTCTCATAATCAGTCCAAACTGCTTAAGGGCTGCTGATCCACGAGAGCAAGGACGCACACGACATGGTCGTCCCATATTTTATCATACAACGTTCGGGGCCCAACAGACATCGTAGAGAAATTTTTACAAGATCCGGATGGGTAATCAGAGAGAAAGTGGAAGAGATAATCCAGCCACTAGCCAACGTTGGTTTATGAAGGAGGTGGGAGTCCGAAGAAAGCCGTCGGCCGAGTCTCTTGCGGCCCAATCATAGGACTTTGGTTTTGGCGAATGTTTGGCGCTCACACCTGCCTTTTGTGGACCAGGGCGGGAAGCAGTGACGATTCTGGTCGGAAGTCCGGCACTCACGCTCGAGCTGCGTCGGATCTAGAAATTATGAAAAGAGTACCTTGCTGGACAACCTGCTGAGTCACTGCACGCAAATCCGGAAGATCTCGGGACGTTTTGATACAAAAGCTCGTGCCGTACACAAGATCCCGCAGCTTCCCACTAACTTCAGCCTACCATGACTCTTATTCTCCACCATCTAAACGACTCTCGTTCTCAACGCATAGTATGGCTTCTTGTCTGTCACCGCCCTCCAAACATGACCTCTATCCAATCTTACGTGATTGCCTTCATTTCATAGGAAGAGCTTGAGATTCCATATGAACTCAAATGCTATAAACGTCTGAGTAATCAAAGGTCTCCGCCAGAACTGGCAAAATTAACTCCAACGGGTCTTGCCCCTGTTTTGGAAGACGGTGACCTCAAACTTGCAGAAAGTGGAGCCATTGTAGGCACGTTTCTCATGCCATGACATCAGAGAAAGCGAATATACCCCTAAACCACCTACACAGATTACGTCCTGCAGAACTACGCTCAAGGAAAAGCCGATCCTCCATTATCTGGAAGGACAGATGACCTCTACTGTAAGTTGAACAGTTCTCGACCACTGCAAGGGGACAGTTTCTTTGGGCTGAAACTCAAGCATTGCAGATGCCTATTACAGCGAAGGCACATTCATGCCTGTCGTCTTCCTCAAACTTCTAGGCACAATCGCACCAGCTCAGTCTCCTTTCTTCGTCCGGCCCTTGGTCAGCTTGGTTTTTGCTGGCTTAAATGCTGCACACATCGACGGCGAGGTGAAGAAGCACGCAAATCTGGTACCTTCGAGCATTTGTGCCCTCAGATCCACAGACTCACCAAATCCTCTAGATTGAGGACCACCTAGCGACAAAAAACTGGTTCTGTGGAGGAGACAAGCCCACCAAGGCGGACTATATGATGGTGTTCCCCCTTCAGAATTTAGCTCAACTCAAGTTTGCTGGCCCGAAGACTATTGAGTATTTAAAGAGGATTCAAGAGCGACCAGCTTGGAAAAAGGTACACTTACCTCTCCTTTCTCCTGGAAGGTGAATGATATTGATGGAAGTGCACAGGGAATTGAAAAAGGCGGACCATATATTTATGAGGTCTAGCTTTAACTAAGCAACATAAATAAAAGAAGTCTTCAATAAAGAGAAGCATTGCATTGTGGCATTATCATAACGTATCGTAGCTAAAATATTTTACATCGTGAGACATCAGCAAAGCATGATATTGTCTCTGGTGGATCGGGAATATCATCTCAAGCAGACTCTGCGCTGTCAACCTCCCTATTCTTCTCCACAGAGGGATCATTCATGGCTGAGGAGGGATCCCCTTTTGAAGTGGCATAAGTGCAAAGAAGGAGAGCAGCACTGCAAACGAACTTAAAAAAGACAAAATCAAACGAGAGAGGAAGGGACACATACGAAAGCCATTCAGGCATAACACCCAGAACATATTCAATAGCGATGAATTTATCCGTGAAGCCAGATGAGTTGTAGTTGTCGGCTGTAAAATACATACAATCAGAATTGAACATTCTAAGCATTCCAAGATACTCACGATTATAATAACTCATTCCCCAAACGGCGCTTTGCAAGACACCAAAGATACCTCGCACCATCAATGGGAACCAAGTCACCAACAACAAAATCAGCGTGGGATGGTTCCTTCCCGGCCCCCTCGACTTCACTTCCTTCCTGTCCATCATAATAGTTTTAACGATGGAGAAGAGAAGAATGAAGTTGCAGGCAAGGAAAACGCTTTGCCCAGTTGTGCGAGTGATCTTCGAGACCATCAAACGGTTTTTGGTATCCGGTAAATCAGGCTGAGTGTAATCTGCACCAGCGAGGTAGGAGCCGCCTGGTTAAAGATGTATAAGTACAAACCATCGGGAGTAGAAGCGTCAAGGAAGGAACGTACCCACGACGATGGCAATGTTAGCGAGGATCAAGAATGTGTGCATCCAGACCATGAAGTTTCTCCAATAGAAGAATATAGCAGCAGGCCAGAAGAAGATCAGAATCAAGACTTTGCGTCTCGTGTTTTTCTTGTTGGTCTCGCGAGGCTCAAGGAAGGACTCTTTAGAGGGCAGGTTGTGTTGATGCCATGAAATGAGGAAGCGGTAACCACAGAGGACGAGTGTGAAGTAGCCTTCCGCACCAAGAATTAAGCTGGAGTAAATGTCTTTGGCTCGAGATGAATATGGATTGACCAAAAAAGACTCACTATGCGAGGAAGACATCTGTATTGTCGAAGCCAAGAATTCCGAAAGCCACACCGCAAGCCTGAGAAGCAACACCTAACGAAGGAAAGAAAAATCTATGAGTTTCTAGGCGATGAAGTAGACCTGAGTTCAACGAACGGATGGTGATGTGAAAGAATAGTAGCGAGTAACGTGACTTCAGCTTGATTCGGTGAGTCGCATACGCGTAAACCATCCATAAGAAAAGGCCAAAGTACTAAGAAGCGGTCAACACCTGAAGACGTCATAATCGTGAACAGGGATTTACGCCAATACCAAACACGAGGGCAGCGCCCGATTCTTTCGTGAATTTGTGCTCGCCTGTCAGTGACATTGCTGGGGGAGCTTGATTGTGAGTAGATTGATAGACGAAGAGGCCCTTGGTTCGTTAGGGGAGCGGACCAGGGAAGCTGGGTGTTCGAGAGGAACGAGTGGAAACAGGCTCCTCCTTCATATAAGGATCCTAGGAGGTCGATGATATAAATCGGCAGTGCAAAACTTCAGGGCTGCGGCGGCGGAAAAGAACCCTTCATCGCAGTAGCAAACAGTGACAGCTCCGAGTCGGGCGCTAATTACATCACATCAAGCATGGATATGAGGGATACAATAGATTCGCGATTGGAAATGGGTCTGGGAACGTGCTTGACAAAGTGAGAAAGTAGCACGAGGCTTGCGTGAGGCAAAACCTCCCCAAACATGGACTCTCCTAGTTGAATGAATCGCATTTACCCGTCGACTGCGAAGCTGTAGAGAGGCACAGGGTTTCGTCGAGGAATGGGTGAAGACTTTGAATTTCACGCTGCGTATCGGGCAATGAGATAAAGCCGCGATATGATTCATGATGGTGGAGCGCACCAACCAGGAAATTCATTGGGATCGACATGATTGCTGTTGGACTTGGTTTTTTGCCTCTCATGGTCACAAATTTGGCACAAGGCGGTTGATCTCAACCGACAACCAGCCTTAAACAATGTTTGAATCCATTCTTCGATGAATACACCCTTTGATCTTGGTTATGTACACATACCATCAATGAACTGTCTCTCAACACAAGGCATTTTGGGATTTTCTGTCTATAGAAGATGCATCTAACTTCGTCACACAAAAAATTGAAGATTTCCTCGTTCGCGGGCATCATTATAAAAAGATACGGGCATCATGAGTTATGACATATCACTTTGGCTCACTACCTCTTTAGCCTCGTTCGTGGGCATCTAGCACGGATGGCTGGTCACAGCTAGAACTCGAGATGCTTTCTTATTTTGCTTCTGATACCACCGACTCGGACACCAGTCTCCAGGCTCTTCAAGAAGCTGAGCCATCTCCAAGTCTGACGAAGGACTTTGCTGAAGGGCTTCATTCACCTACTACTAGCTCAGCAACCGCACCCAAGTTATTTGCATTCGAAACATCGAGGGGTTAACAAGGTTCGGTTTTCAAAATCCTGTTGATTTGGTTCTTATTTTAAGCCGCAAGGCTTTCAAACCTCGTTCCTTCAATGAAATGATTACGGTGAAAAGATCTGTGCGATATTCAAATGGAGAGTTCTGCTCTTGGACAGCTTTATTGGACTGCTCTTGAATATACTTTCCACGATAGTGATTCCGAAGGTGACGCGAAGAAATGTGTCAATAAACTTAGCACATCTCATCCTCCTTGACTCTGACCATGCCCTCTTTAACCGACACTTGACTAATTTCAATTGCAGATCCTACTCGGATCAACTAAACAGTCTTTAGGTTCTCGGTCGCGAAAGTTTTTCGGTGACTGGGAGACTCCTGCAGGATAGTCCACTTTAGTTGAAACTCCCATGGCCAGAGCGTTACTACCCAAACGAACTTGGGCACGGAAACCGCCGGTTTCCCTTTATTATCTAGTTCAGAGTGTCTCCTAAGGTGTCTCCCGATCCTCTGTACAGCTTTGACAACTCGAATAGGAAGTCACTTTTCCGCTATCGACACTTATGCTTCTCTCGAAATGCCACCATTCAATCTCACTTCGTTGAGAATAAACACCATTCGCATGAGGCTTCATCAGGAACTGCATGCTGGATCGACGGTGGTGTTATCGGATTTCAACTCCTTCCGTTGTTCTCGTACGAATATAGTAATGACAACGCCTCTCTCGATTCAAAATCGATACCCTTCCTGTCTGAGCACGTTGTCGTTGTTCATTAGATTCTTAATCCATGGTCGAAAATGGAAACCTCAATAGCAAGCCCCTTCTTTCGAGAGGCTATCGTCTTCTCAGAGTTTCATACAGGGATGATGAATATCAAGCCCCTGGTTTTCCTTCCTCCTCTTTTGACCTGGCGCTTCTAACATGTTAACCATACATAAATCTATTCAGGTGTCTGCCCTACGGACAGTGACTGGGCACCAAGCCTTCCAATTCCGCCTGAGCCTACACACACTCTCCATTCTAAAGGCATAGTGAGAGGCGTTGATGGTTTGATTGGAAAAGATTGAATATCCTATCACGTCAAGGGGAGCGGTCTTCTTTGTGAGTGGGATTGAGAAAGACATAATGTGAGGTCGAGCAATTAAATCTCGTGTAGGTTAAGCGGAATGGTGTTCTGTCAAGTTTTTACATTCCCCTGCGATCTTCAACGACAATCCTAAGTTGATACACCTGCTGGGGGTTGAACTCATGTGAGTCGAGGGGGTCGACAGCTCCTCGGAATGTACAGAGTATCATTGCTCCTTGTATCATTATCATAATAGATCATCACTGGATACTTTATACTGGGAAAATTGTCAATGAACAACTGGAACTCAAATAGATGAGTGCGAAGAAGCTCAGAACTCCGTTGAACTCATGCCGGCTCGAAGTCGTGCTCTTTTTTCTCCTTCGTGGAATGAGCCTCTCCCTTAGTTGGATCAGCTCATGATGTTCCGTATGTGAAAAGGAGAAGGGTGGCTCTAAGGAAGGAATGATTTCAAATCATGGGAGCGGGAGGACAGAGAGAAAGGACGTACGCAAGCCATTCCGGCACAACTCCCAAACAATATTCAATTGCAGTGAACCTGTCTGTAAATCCAGATGAATCATAGTTTTCAGCTGAATGAAGGCGTTCAATCATGTAAAGCATTCGAGGAATCTGAGAGGTTCACGGTTATAATAACTCAATGTCCAAACGGCGCTCTGCAGTACTCCGAAGATACCTCTTACTATCAATGGGAACCAGGTGACAAATAACAAGATCAACGTAGGATGGATCTTTCCTTCTCCTTTCGTTCTAAGTTCCCTCTTGTCAAGCAAAATTGTTTTTATGATGGAAAAGCAAAGAATGAAGTTACAGGCCAGGAAAACGCTCTGTCCTGCTGTACGAGCGATTTTCGAGACATTCATCCGGGATCTAGTGTCCGCAGAGTCCGGTTGTGTGTAGTCTGCACCTGCTAAATAGGCGCCGCCTATTTGACGATGGGTAAGTGAAAATCATTGACAAGAAATGAGGGCAACTAACCTGCGATGATAGCAATGTTAGCGAGTATTAAAAAGGTGTGCATCCAAATCATGAAGTCCTTCTTATAAATGAAAATTGCTGCAGGCCAGAAGAATATGAGGATCAAGGCTTTTTTATACTTGTTCGTCTCCTTTGTGTTGCGAGGCTCTAGCCAAGACTCTTTGGAGGACAAATTATGCTGATGCCATGAGATAAGAAAACAATAAGAACAGAGAACCAGAGTGAAGTAGCCTTCCGCGCCAAGAATGAGGCTAGAATAGACTGTTCAGTACACAGCAAGGGGCGAGCTGAAAGAACAAGAGTGCTCACTAAGCAAGGAATACGTCCATATCGTCGAAGCCAAGGATTCCAAATGCTATACCACAAGCTTGTGAAGCAACACCTGGAAACGCAAGGTAGGGGCTTCATTCCGTGACTTCAAATATTGACGTACGGATGATGACATGGAAGAAAAGCATGGAGTAGCGTGATAGCCACTTGATTCGGTGAGTCGAATACGCGTACAGCATCCACGCGAAGAGGCCGACATACTGAAAAATACTCAAAATAGGAGGAAATAGCGGTCAGGAAAGGTATTTACGCCGATAAAGAACACGAGGGCGGCTCCCGCTTCTTTCGTGAGCTTGTGTGGACCCAAAGCCATTCTCAGGAAAGTTGAGGTGGTAAGAACTTTAGCGGATAATGAGTTTCTAGATAAGGAAGCCTTTAGGCCTTCAATGGAGGAAAAGAAGATGAGTGTTCAAGACGAAGCGAAAGCGGAGACAGGCTTCGTTTATTTGAGGACGATGAGGACATGTACATATGATATGAATCGAGGATATCGCAAGTTATGTGAGCAGTTCTCTTTTTAGAGGGTGACTGATGAGCGCCTGAGGTCATCACAGTTAGCAAAACTCAAGTTCTAATCCTTTTGTTACTCGAAGCGCGCCATTGGCGTTTGTCGAACGAAATTTAGTCAATCGCAATCCCAGGCGGGAAAGAGAGAGATAATGGTGTCCTAAGGGCTTTGCATCTTCACATATAATCTTTGGCTGCTTCGAGTTCATGTTCCAGATGGTAATTGAACTCACCTGAAATGAGAACCAAAGTATGCAAATAGTAGTCATAGTCGAGAAGTTAAAACTTCTTTGAAACAGGGAGATAGGATTTCATTGCTCCGGTGTATCATTATCGTAATAGATCATGGGGAAAATATTTTACTTTGGGAGAGGTATCGACGAAAGAGTGGAATGCCGAGACTCAAATAGAATAAAATACAAGGTAGGGAGTCACTCAGGCCGACTCGGAGCCGTCGAGCTCCTTGTTTTTCTTTGCAGAGGGGTCCTTCTCCTTTGGTGGGGTCGCCTTTTGACGTGCCGTAAGTGCAAAGGAGAAGGGTGGCACTATACGAGAAAGTTGTAAGCCACAAGAGGAGGGGGAAGATTGAGAAATAAGCGTACGCAAGCCATTCAGGTAAAACTCCCAAGCAATATTCGATTGCAGTGAATTTATCTGAGAAACCAGTAGCCTCATAGTTCTCAGCTAAGAAAAGAATCAGATGTCTATTAAAAACCTCGGAGCAAATAAATAAACTCACGATTATAGTAACTCAATCCCCAAACAGCGCTCTGCAACACACCAAAGACACCTCTCACAATCAAAGGGAACCAAGTCACAAGGAGCAAAATCAAAGTAGGATGAATCCTGCCTTCTCCTTTCGTCTTGAGCTCTCTCTTATCCTTTCGGATAGTATGAACAATAGAGAAGAGGAGAATGAAATTGCAGGCGAGGAAAACGCTTTGTCCTGCTGTGCGAGCAATTTTCGAGACGTTCATCCTGGCTTTAGTATCCGCAGAGTCGGGTTGAGTGTAATCCTGCACCAGCAAGATAGGAACCGCCTGGGCGAGGAGGATAAGTCTACTTGCAAGTACATGAGTCAGGCAGGACAACAAACCAGTGACGATAGCAGCGTTGGCAAAGATGAGGAAAGTGTGCATCCAGACCATGAAGTTCTTCCGGTATATGAATACAGCAGCAGGCCAGAAGAAGACCAGGATGATGACTTTCAACTTCTTGTTAGTCTCCTTTGTAGTCGCGAGGTTCTAGCCACGACTCTTAGATGGCAGGTTGTGCTGATGCCAAGAGATAAGGAATCGATAGGAACAGAGAACCAGAGTGAAGTAGCCTTCCGCGCCAAGAATTAAGCTAAGTAGATGATGTTTAGCATCTAGGGTATCGCAAGGCTGAAATCACGGGGCTCACTAAGCAAGAAAGACATCCGTATTGTCGAAACCAAGAACTCCGAATGCCATACCGCAAGCCTGAGAAGCAATACCTGAATTGACGAAAGTCAGAGACTTGATGAAGGTTCGGTGACTCAAGATCAGCATACGGATGGTGACATGGAAGAAAAGCATGGAATAACGCGACTTCCACTTGATTCGGTGGGTCAAGTACGCGTAAAGCATCCATGAGAAGAGGCCAGCATACTAGAAAACCGTCAAAAACGTGAGGATGTTTAAGAAAAGGCATTTACACCAATGAAGAACACGAGGGCAGCCCCCGATTCTTTCGTGAACTTGTGCGCACCCAAAGCCATTCTGGGCAGAAGTTGAAGGTGGGAGGAACTCAAGTGTGGAAGAAGTTATGAGACAAGAAAGTCCTTGGTCCGTGGATGGAACCAAAGAAGATGAGTGTTCGAGACAAGGAAGAAGTGGAGATAGGCCTCCTGTTATTTAAGGGACCGAGGATATGAATGATATAGATCGAGGATGTAAAACTTTGAAAGGCTGCGCAGAAGACAACCGTTTGCCGCCGCAGCTAATTGTGGCGAGTCACTGCGCAGGCTTTTCGGTGAGAGCTGCGGAAGCAGTGGAATAAAAAGGAGATGAGGGCTTCGTTTGAGTTGGTGGCAGAAATACGGAATGAGCTCAGAAATTTTATTTTCTTTAATAATGATGAGAATTCAAGCCGAAGGTCTGCGTGAGGTCAGTTATTACGCCAAGCTGAAGGCATGCATCCACTGGGCCCCAATCGAATGACTGTGCCAAGCTGTAGGTAAGGGGTGGAGTGAGTTTGTATAGCAGGACTGGTGGCCAATTGCCAAAAGAATGAACCGAGATTTCCGAATATCTGGCTGCGCACCTCCAGCAGCTGTAGATGCCTGTCGGGTGGAACAAAGTCTCGAATGATGCGACGAAAGAATCGGGATATTGATCGGACTTTATACATTTTCGTGCAGGTTACCTTCTGCCCTGATGGATTCTCTCATCGCAAAGGCCCAAGCGCTCGAACCTGCTCTCAAAAAGCGCAAGCTAAATCATTACAAAAAGAAAAACTCAGACCCTGCTCACGACAAAACCTTGCAGTCAATCGCTCCGTCGACTTCAGCTCCCAAAATCTTTGAGACCCTCCGCCACTGAAGCTTCTGGAAAGACCTACGACCATCTAAGCAACAAAAAACTCAAAACACAGCTCAGCCGGCAATCTGCACACAATGCACGTGCAAAATCTCTCGTCGAGGATGCGGAACTCCTTCTAACAGGTGATGCTGGCAAGATGGAAGTAGGAGGGAGACGTTGAGCGGACGTGGAGAGTAACTCAATCGGAGGTAGCTGAAGGCGCAGGGCTAGAAGCTTCCAATTTCCGCAGACAGTGGAAACTCGATGGCGGGCCCGTATGTCTCAAGATATACGCGGAACGGGAGACACCATGCCATTGTCGGGATTGAGAGGTCATGTAGCGACCTTCGATTGGCGAACAGGGCAAATGCATGCAGAACTTCAGCTCCAAGAAACTTGTCGAGATATCACGTACGTGCTTCATTATTATTTCCTATAATTGTGTACACTAGACTTGTATCATCAGATTCCTCCACGACCAGTCCCATTTCGCAGTCGCTCAGAAGAAATATGCCTTCATATACGATAAAAACGGTGTTGAGCTACATCGACTGAAAGCCCTGATCGAACCCTACCCATCTCTCTTACCTCCCCTACCACTGGCTGCTTGCCGGGACAATGAAGTCGGGATACTTGAAATATATCGACACCTCGACGGGCACCCAAGTCGCCTCTCACGCTCCAGGATCTCTTGGTCCTACTATCTCTATGACACAAAATGGTCATAATGCTGTTATTCATACCTGGCCATTCAACAGGAATCGTTGGGCTCTGGACTCCTAATTTGTCCAAACCCTGCGATCCAGCTTCCTCTCACACCTTGGCCCCGTCACAGGCGTCGCTGTTGACCCCTCCAAAGGTGGTTTACACATGGCTACATCAGGTAGAGATGGGATGGTCAAAGTCTGGGACCTCCGAAATCTAGGCAAAAACGCTATCCGATCCTGGCGAGACCGTCACGCCTCTTCAAGTTCTGGTACCCTTCTCGAGTTCAGCCAGAAGGGTCACCTTGCTGTTGTCAGCGGAGGCACTATCAACGTTTACACGTCACCTTCACTCACAACTCCGTTTCCGAATGTCACCACTCCTCCGCCTCTCTACATGACCCACCCCATTCCTCAACGTCCTCTCACAGGCGTAACTTTCTGTCCGTTCCAGGATATCCTCACTGTTGGACACGGCGCAGGCCTTTCTTCCATCCTTGTCCCAGGCTCGGGGGAACCAAACTTTGATTCTACCGAAGCAGATCCTTTCGAGAACGCGCAGGCTAGGAGAGAAAGAGAAGTGAAGGGGCTACTCGACAAGATACCTGCATCCATGATCAGTCTTGATGCCGATGTTGCGGGTAGTCTCGCCCCGGAGAAAGGCAGCACGAGATCGATACTTTTGGGCTGAACAAACCCAAGAGTCGGAAGGAAGAGACGCCTTTTGCTCGGTTAAAGAGGGAGGAGAGGCTGAGGATATCTGGCAAGGCAGATGTGACTGAAGAAGACGGGGTGAATGATGAGCGAGAAGACGAGAGAGGTGGAGGTGTAGCAATGTTGACTAAGGGAGAGAAGATCAAGAATAAGATGAGAGGAAAAGGCAAAAGCATGAAAAGGTTTGTTTTGTGTTAGCCATTTCTCCCCTTATCTTTGGACTAACTTGGTGCTCCTTTTCCCATAGATTCCTTCGCAAGCAGAAGAAGAATGTTATCGACCCTAAGTCTGTAGCTATTCGAGCCAAGCTGGAGAAGCAAAAAGAAGAGAAAAGGAAGGCGGAAGCGATGAAGAAAGGCATTCCGCTACCTCAGGCAAAGAAAGGTGGCGCTTTGGATATCTTCAGGACTGGTAACAGATAGTATTCTACTCAAGCTTTTTGTTTTCCTTGCGCTTATGCATCGCCTTCCGGAAGAGAGCGATTTCATAATACATCTTCTACTCCTTATTGAACCTGAGTGCCTTGGTCTACTCTTCTCATCTGCTTCTATTGAGTGGTTCTTATAGCTGATTCACTATTCTGGTCACTAGAACATACACCTCGCCTAACTTGTTTCTGTTGAAACTAAGAAACTTCAAGTGTCCATACTCTCAAAATACTATCTGGTCAACTCCTTGGAAATAAACTCGAATGCCCTCACTTGCAACTCTGCAACACCTTCCTTGTATTGACTGGTGGCGGGATCAATCATGGCATGAACCGCTCCAGGAACCACAGCTAACTCGGTTTCCACTCCAGCGTTCTTTAGAGTCGCAAATGTCTTTTCACTCTCCCCTGGGAAAATCAAGGGATCCGCTCCTCCATGGTAAATAAACGAGGGCGGAAACTTGGCAGCATTTGGTGCCTCGTTGAGATATATTTCAGGGAACGCTTCTGCCAATCCTAGCTCTGTCACCTTTGTGTATCTCTCCACCTCAGTCGTCAGTTCACTCAGTTGCTTGGATACACCTTGAACTCCGGTGAGGTAATCAAGGAACAGACCGTTTACCATCAACCAAAGACAAGCGTCCCATCGACCTTGAGCGTCGGTGAATGCAGCCCGCTCTAGGTCGAAGAAAACCGGAGAATCGACGCAGGGTTTTCGGACTGTTGTCGAGAAAAGTCCCACGAGAAACTGGGCCAGGGTAAAGTTTGTTCCCATTGACCCATGTATCATTGAGGAAGTCCCCTCCCATTCCAAATGCCGATAAGAGCGCGACCGGTTTAGGCTGAGCGTGAATAACCGCAATACGGGCGACATACCCTCCTGCTGAGAAACCTGCAACGGCGATACGCTCTGGATTTAGCGTCATTCCGGATGGAAGATGCTCATTCACGGCTGGAGAAGAGATACATTGAAGAGCTCCTTGGTCTGATCGATGATATCTTTGTAAGTGAGGGGGTGAAGGAGAGGGTAGTCAGCGGCTATAAAAGCAAAACCACGTTCAACGCTTAGATCTATGAGAAATTATATTAAAGGGTGTTCGCAAATGGAAACAGAGCGTACCTCTGAGCCAAGCGGCGAATAGCCTATCATTTTTACCACCACTCACCAGCCCGCCACCGTGAAAGAAAATAACAACGGGAAGGGGTTTAGAGGAGACGGTAGAGATAGGAAGCCAGAGCTCAAACTCGAGAGGGATGCCTTGGAGGTGGGAGTAGACGATCTTTGATGAGGACATAGTTGAGAAGGCGATTCAGCGGCAAGTTACATTCCGGCAACTAGCTTGACGAGTTTTATAGTAATGACGGAACCAATGGCTTAATCAATGAAACCATTCCAACTATACAATGAAGGAATGTATGACTCAGGCTCCCGACCGCAAGAAAGAGAGGATCAAGAAGAAGCACCTGGCACACCATCATCATCAACTGACTCAGCCAAAGCATGTCACCATATCGAGAGTAATGCAACATCCTCAGGAATCTGCGAACCACAACGTTGGATAAGAAACAGCATCCGTGCCGACTCTCAGCTGACATTGACAGACTCTCGTATTCGGCCTCTCTACCTCGTTTGAAAATCTTATCCTGCTTAACACTGGGGTACCAAGCAAGGACAAGGCAGAAGCCTTGGCCACTGTTTGATCCCTCACGCTCCTTGTGTTAGACCGCCTTTTTTGGTCCGTGTCTCCCACTCTCACTTACTCAATATTTTCATTTTCGCCCGTGTGCTTTCTGATTCACTCTGCAGTTCTAGAGAAAGTTATGTCTCAGTGGACATTACCTATTTAAACCATAAAGCAGATTAACGCGAGTGCAATATTGAACTTTTATTTAGTCAACTCCTTGGAAATGAACTCGAATGCCCGCGCTTGCAATTCTGCAACGCCTTCCTTGGGTTGATTAGTGGCGGGATCAATCATGCCATGAACTGATCCAGGAATTACAACCAATTCAGCCTCTACTCCCGCTTCCTTCAGAGTAGCAAACGTCTTCTCACTTTCTCCTGGGAGGATCAAGGGATCTGCACCTCCATGATAAATAAACGAAGGTGGAAACTTGGCGGCATTTGATGCTTCACTGAGATAAATTTCAGGGAATGCATGCGCCAATCCCAGCTCTGTCACCTTCGCGTATCTCTCCTTCTCCGTCGTCCACCCACTAAGCTGCTGAGAAATACCTTGAACTCCGGTGAGGTAGTCAAGGAACAGCCCATTTACTGTCAACCAAAGCCAAGCATCCCATCTACCTTCAGCGTCAGTGAATGCAGCCCGCTCTGTGTCAAATAAAATAGGAGAATCGACGGTAGGCTTTGGGGTGCGGTCTAAAAAAGCCTCCTGTGAGACTGGACCAGGGTAAACTTTGTTTCCAGTGACCCATGTATTATTAAGAAAATCACCACCCATCCCAAACGCTGATAAAAGGGCGACTGGCTTAGGTTGGGCATGAATGACTGCAATTCGAGAGACATAGGCTCCTGCAGAGAAGCCTGTTACAGCGATACGTTCCGGGTTTACAGCCACTCCAGCTGGAAGATGCTCATTCATAGATGGAGATGAGATAAATTTGAAGAGCTCCTTGGTCTGAGTGATGATGTCTTTGTATGTGAGAGGGTGAAGGAGCGGGTAGTCAGCCGCTATGAATGCAAATCCACACTGGATGCTTAGATCTGCGGGAAAACTGGATTAGAAGATGCACTCAAGTAGAAAGGATGAAATAAACCTCTAAGCCATGTAGCGAACAACAGATCGTTTTTGCCGCCGCTCATCAACCCACCACCGTGGAAGAAAATAACAACGGGAAGAGGTTGTGAGGGGACGGTAGAGGTTGGAAGCCAAAGTTCAAACTCGAGGGGGATGCCTTGGAGGTGGGAATAGACGATTCTTGTGAAAGACATTGTTACGGCGTGTACTCAGCTGCAAATTACTTTACGAAGCCCTGTTCAATGGGTTTTATAGTATGTCGGAACTAATAACCTGGTAAATGGAACCATTTTAATAGAACTATGTGATGATGGTTTTTCCGCCCCTCAAACAAGAGGTGGTAATGTACTCGGACTCCTGGCCGCAAGTGAGAGGCTCGGAATTCTGAACGACAGGCTTCCCACCATCAAAACGTTGCACAACCAAGGTATTTCGCCATATCGAGAGCAGAGAAATACCTGCTCCTATAATACACCACAAACCACGCCACATCCTCATCGAGTCCAAACGTAGGCACAATTTGGATAGTGAAGTGGGGGAAGAGAGATTGATCGCACAGGTTGGTGAAAGGCCGTGAGCCAGAAAATTCTAAATGTCTGTGGAGTGCTAGTCAACAGAACCTCAAAGTTTCGAGTTGTAGATCATGAGCGATTTGGCAGAAGAGACGGCATCTGTGCCACTTTCAGTTGTAGTCAATAAATTGCTTGATTTTTTGCCTCTCTATCCCATTCGGAAGCGTTTATGCTACTTTGTATTTGTGTACTAAAACAAGGACAAGTGCGAAGCTACCGCTTCCTTCTGACACCTCGATCTGCCCAGGCTTGTGTTGGAATTGTTCAATTTTTTCTTTCTTCGGCTCTCGTTCACGCTTGCCTCAAGAATTTAATTCATGTTATTATAACCATTAATTTACTCTATTACCCGTGAGAAATCATTTCTCGTCGGCATTATCGGTTTAAACTATGAAGCAGATTAACGCGATCGTAATATTGAGACTTTCATCTAGTCAGCTCCTTGGAAATGAACTCGAATGCCTGAACCTGCAACTCCTCTACACCTTCCTTGGGTTGTCCGGTGGCGGGATCAATCATACCATGAACAGCCCCAGGAACGACGACCAGCTCGGTCTTTACGCCCGCCTTCTTCAAAGAAGCAAACGCTTTCCGACTCTCGCCTGGGAGAATTATAGGATCCGCTCCGCCATGATAAATAAACGAAGGCGGAAACTTGGCAGCATTCGATTTATGGCTGAGGAAAATCTCCGGGAATGCTTGCGCCAAGCCTAACTCTGTCACCTTCGCATATCTCTCCTTCTCCGTGGTCAACTCGGCCAGTTGTTTGGATATGCCTTGAACTCCGGTGAAGTAATCGAGGAATAGACCGTTGACTATCAGCCACAGCCAGGAGTCCCATCTACCTTCAGCGTCGGCAAATGCCCCCTTGACTGGGTCGAAGAAAATGGGAGAGTCGACGGTGGGCGTCGGGGTGCTGTCTAGGAAAGTCCCTCGGGAGACGGGATCGGAGTAAACTTTGTTTCCTTTGACCCATGTATCGTTAAGTAAATCATATCCCATGCCGTATGCCGATAAGAGGGCGACTGGCTTAGGATGGGCATGAATCACAGCAATGCTAGAAACGTACGCTCCTGCAGAGAAGCCTGTAACAGCTATACGCCCTGGGTTTAGTCTCGTACCAGATGGAAGATAATCATTGATGGATGGAGATGAGATGAATTTGAAGAGCTCGTCGGTTTGCGAGATGATGTCTTTGTATGTGAAAGGATAGAGGAGCGGGTAGTCAGCTGCTATGAATGCGAATCCACGTTGAATGCTTAGATCTGTGAGAAATCCAGGTTAAAGAATGTATTTAAGTAGAAAGGATGAAACGAACCTTTGAGCCATGTAGCAAACAACAGATCGTTTTTGCCGCCACTCATCAACCCACCGCCGTGGAAGAAAATAACAATAGGAAGAAGCTGGAGAAAAGCGGCGGAGGCTGGGAGCCAAAGTTCGAGTTCGAGAGGGACGTCTTGGAGGTGAGAGTAGATGATTTTGTCGAGTTCATCGTGGGGAAGATTTGTTAGGTTTTGAATTGCATGACTGGAACCTGGACAGTGGATTTTATAGCGACGCCTTGAAATGACTAACGAGCAGTAAACGCTGAATGTTAGAATTACAAAGGCACTCGGAATTCCGAGTGACCATAAGGCGCGGAACTCCGACAGGTAGCTGACGGCCCCACAAAGTCCGAAGCCCTCGTTCGAATAGCGGGAAGAAGATTGATCATCCTCGTAGACAAAAGTTGTGATCTACCTAGAGATTCTAGAAATGTTTGAGAAGACGTCAACGCCTCGTGGACCCGGAAATCTGAGTCTTACGTTACTGTAGTATTGTTCTTCGTAGAATCTGGCACATCACCTCGCTTAACCTCGCATAATGTGCGACGGACACGGTTTAAAGATTGTAACCTCTTCGTACCTGATAATTTCTGGTGTGGATGTTGTCCTGGTTATGACATCATGCAATGTCTACAGCAACCGTAGGCGCTTACAGCAGTTATCGAAAACCAGCATTTGAATCTTGTGTAAGGTTCTCGAGCAACAGCTATCTCAAGACACATATAATCTTCTTAGACGTCTTGAGTGTTCTTCACTCTCTCATCATGGTTTTTGCATACACCAGCTACGAATTCTATCTTTACACTCGACTTGTGCAGCTCCTCTCGATCCCATTCGAAAGCTTTTATCCAGCTCAATCTCCTGAATGGAAGGACCTTTCAGGTAAGACTGTTGTTGTAACTGGATCGAATGTTGGGATTGGGCTGGAGGCTGCACGTGGTTTGGGTGAGAGGGGAGCGACCATTGTCCTGGCGTGCCGAAACAAGGAGAAAGCGGAAGCTGCTAAGCAAGATATCGTCCAGAATTCCAAGGGAAAAGTCAAGCCCGAGCAAGTCGAGGTCAAAGTTCTTGACTTGTCTGACCTTGCTTCAGTCAATAAGTTTGTTGAAGAATGGGGCAGTCGGCCTCTTGATATTCTCTTCAAGTGAGTCTCCACTTTCGCTCTTTAGAATCTCCAGTTACATGTGCCCATAGTAATGCTGGAGTTACTGTCGCCAACTATTCTCAGAACCCACAAGGCTTCGAGATTACATACGCCACAAACATTCTCTCACACTACCTTCTAACTCTCTCGCTACTCCCACACATCCGCGTCAACGGCCGCATCGTTAATGTATCTTCTGATGGTCACTTTGGTGTGGACAAACAATTTGACCCAGTCGATCTTGACCATTCCAATGCGTTGAAAGCCTTGGGGCTTAAAGTTGGTGACGCTCTTCCAGACGGAGGAACCATGGTCCTCTACAGCAGGAGCAAGTGCATGCAAATCATCTTCACGAAAGAATTGCAGGAGAGATTGAACAACAGCGACATTTACAAGTCCAAAAATATCACAATCCATTGCTATCATCCTGGTCAGTTTCTTATCCATAACGATTCAAATGAAATCTTATAGAGAGATATAGGCCTTGTCCGTTCGACTATCTGGGATAGACCGGATAACATGTCCGTTTCCCCCACCCTCAAGAGCATAATCCTTGGTGTTGCGAATACGCTGGGCAGTCAGTACATTTCCCACCTGTGTAACTTCCTCATCCCGTTTATCGTCTGAATATAGTCCCAACCACCGAAGGTGCTGCGACCGGAATACACCTGGCCGTTAGTGAAGATGCAGCAAAGAAACCTGGATACTACTGGTGGCGCAAGAGTGTTGTTGGACCGAATCCGGTTGTTCAGAATACAGAGGTAAACCGTCTGGTATTCGACCAGCTCGCAGTTGAATGCGGGTTAAAAGAGGCATTGAAGATCTCACATTAGTAAAATCTTGTTTCAACACTATGGTTTCCTTGGGTTATTGGTTTAGTACATGGGTTACAGCTTAAGTAGGACACAGTCATAAGGTGTACATTCAAGTTTGAAATTCCACATGTGTGCAAGTGCAGCAAGCTGGCTAGTTTGATCGCAGAATGACTCAGATTTCGCCTGTTCTTGAAATTTATGTCGCGGAGGCCCTAAGAGCTGGTAGGAGAGCCCGTCTTCAAGGAATATGGGCATCGTAAAACTAGTCCAACACGCGATTGTGGCGCCTTTCTCGCTAAACCGAGCAAATAAGAAAGATCTCAGACCAAATTTTGATGGAGGTTGCCAACAAGGCTGAGAAGTGTTTGAATAAAGTTGACCCATAATACCACAATTGTTCCCTAATCAACTTCAGCACTCCATACAATCATGTCGTCCCTCAAAATCTGCAAAATAAACATGGCGTCCCGAACCACACTCCGTCTGTCCTCAGATTCCACTACTGGAGGCGGTTCGATGTCTGACTCTTGCACTGTTTCCAGAAGACCTTCTTCAACCTTCAGTCGCTGCACTCGATAGTTGCCACCAGGACCACTTCTCTGTCCAAATCTCTCTGGCCCTTTAAGGATCTCATTCAATCCTTCGTCGAAGACAGTTTTGGCGATGTGGATCGCCCTAGTTGGGCTGCGTTTGACATCTGCAATGTCATGAAATAGGTCAGTTGAAAAATTTTCCCCTTGAATCCAAAACCTTACCGTGGAAGAACACGGAGAAGTTGAGTCCAATTCCCAATCGCGTCGGGTGAATGGGATTCAAAGCCTGCTGTGCTAGGTGGAAAGATGTGGTGTACGACTTCAACGCCTGAACCTCAAGTTCAGCACAAGACGGCGCGTTTGGGTCTAGCTCGCTTGAGTATATTTCAATGAGGTAGCGCAAATAATCGCCTTTCCTAAAATATTCATGATAGTTACAATATCTGCCTTTTGAAGTTTGGAATTGCACTTACATTTTCAGCCAGAAATGCTCTCTCCTCCACAATATCATCCATCCCTCCCTTCACATCCTGTCTCAAATTGTGGGATGGCAGAAGTACAGTCGTCGATGAGCCGAACAACTTTCCAGCATACCGCTCGCAACTCTGCCTCAATCTTCTCGCGCTGCTTTTTGATCAAAGCCAATCTTTTCTCTGTCGACGCACACTTGGGGCTACCTTTGGCACTATCCAGTCTCTCCTGCTGAACATCCTCGATGCTTCCTACAATCCGTCGACTCGACCGCAAATCGTTCGTTTGGTTCTTATATGCCATCGATATCAATGCTCTCTCTGGCTGGGCAATTCCCGTTGAAAGTATAGGCGTCAGATACGATATGACATCTTTGACCATGATTAAATCAAGTATGGAAAATAGAACGAATGATTTTGTCAAGTACCTTCATTCCGTCCAGGCTGCAGGCTGCCAATTCAGCATACAGAATTCTTTGCTCTCTTGTCATGGGAGGCTCTTCTTTCTTTGGTTTCTGTACTGGCTGGCTTCTTGCGACCCTCTGTAGGCACGTGTTGCTGAGCTGCAGGCTGTTTGCGTTTCGTTCGGAGACGAGTAGGCTGAAATAGGGCTATCTCTCAGCGGTGCTCTCCATTGAAATATTCGGGAACTCACAGGCACCCATGATGTGACTGAGAGGTTAGAGTAAGAAAGGGTCTCTGAGTGTTGAGAAAGCGAGGCTGACATTTCTTATGAGGAGGTCGACACGGCGGAGCCGCATGTTTCCCTGCGTGATCGATGACCTTCTGGTTTTCTACTGAATATACTGCATATCCGCCGGTCCGGCTGTGCATCAAGTGCTTCATCTGTGGCATTCTAGTAGCACGACTTTCACGCTCCTAAGGAGCTGAATCCATGATAAAGGCAGAAAGCTCACAATGTTTCAGACAATTGGCACTCACACTAGTGCTAGTCGGGTGCTGTTCGCGCCTCTTCGTACTTACCGTCGAGGCCACGTCACAACAAAACAATTCCGTCGTCTGTTTCAGCTCTTGCATTTCTCTTCACACACCGGCAACAAACATGTGCCACGTATCCAATATGTTGCCATTGGATAAACATGGTATAAGCGCCCTACGAATGCATCTTGTTCCCATCATCCATAATCATGTTTGAATCCCTCCTCACTCACTTTCCGTCGTGGACGTCTCATCAACCGACTCCTACCTCACCTTCCCAGCTTCCTCATGAACCCGCAGACAATGAACCTGAAACCAAAACACCGCCTCTCGTCGCATTTCCAGACCTCCCGGTTGAGATTGCCCGCCTTATTGTCGAATATGCCGCTCTAGACAACAACACAGCCTGTAAGCTTTGTCTTGCCTCAACGGATATCCAAGAATGGTGGGCATCATCTCCTACTCCCACATAGTTTCTGACATTTCCTTATATAGGGCCGAAGAAATCTTATACCGTGCAGTGAACGTTACCCCACAACGACAAGTCCATCTTCATCGTCTCTTCCGTGATAAGCCTTGTATAGCCATCATGGTCAAAAGGTTATATGTCTGGCAAATCACTTGGTCTGTGCGCAACATTATAAACTATTGTCCTACTCTCGAGTTTCTTGGAACTCATTCCGGTAGCTTCATGGCTACGGACTTGAAATTACCATCAACAGTTCGTGGACTGTCGTTTTCGATGCCCTTCCCGAACGAAATAGACTTTAACCCGAATTGGGGAAATATTACTCACTTGGCAGTGGAAATCCCTTATCCTCTCGAAGTGTTCGTCAAGTGGTTGGGTAATCATAAAGATGCGGGTGTGAAAAACCTTACTCATCTCTTCATTAAATCCACCAATATGACATTCAAGAGATGGAGGTTTGAAAAGCGGACCACTGAAACCTTTGAGAAACTCTCACTTGCTCTCCCTTCTTCTTGTCGTTTGTGTATCATGTGGGGTCGAGCTGTGACCAGGATGACTCCACTGAGCCCTGGTGAACGGGTTACTGTACGGTGCTTCAGCGGAGAATTGGATAGTCGACTGTGTTTTGCTTCGTCGATGCGTTGGTCAATAACCGGTGAAGATGATTGGACACCATTCACGGTCACTTGGGGTATGACAGAACCTGATTGTGTTACTGGAGATTTCGATGCTCCATATTCTCGGGAAGGGACAATCTGGAAAGCAGCCGAAAGAATCCAAAAGTTGCGGGAACCATATCTGGCCTCAATCGGGTGACAGAAAACAAAATCAACTCATTTGTAGAGACCAGTAAAAATACAAATTGTGAGTGATGCAAGGAGCAGTCATTGTGCAGATAGTCTGTCAGGAATCCAATGGTGGTAGTACAACAGTTAGCTAGCTCAAGCATTCAGTCCTTCATTTGAAACTTGGTTAGTTTGGCGACGTTCGGCGCGATCGTAGTGAGCTTGTTCTTCTTGCTTCGTCCCAGGCAAATCATTCTCTTGAATAGGGAGACATGTGAGAAATCCGAGGAAATTGAGAGCCATCTGAGGAACGAGCATTAATATACAGAACAGTACGGGCTATCAATGAGCGAGACTAGCCTGGCAAATGAAAATGACTCGCAAAGCGTCAGCATAGGAATCAACAGCCAGCTGACGATCATGAGGGTTTAGTTCCTTCACAAAATCTGCTGAATGTCTAGGAATAAAATTTTAGTTATTGATCCCTGGTGAATATGAGTACGGCAGAACAAACCGAATTTGAGAGATCAGCTATTATCACAGCTCGTCACTAACGCCATGTCTGAGGATAAAAGAAAAGCTTACATTGGGGTCACTGAATCTTGACCGCAACTTTTGAAGCAGGATCGATTGAAGCAATGCGCCGCTTAGACTAACGCCAAGAACTTGACCAGTGGTACGGAATAGGTAAGTGACTATGAGGAAGGAATCAGCTGCGGCTTCGTTCTGTCATCTGGGGCCACATACTACCAGTGGCGACGGCCATATCCTCTTTCCGCACGCCGGCAATCATAGCCTACATAACGGGTTAGTTTTTATGCACACAATCGTTCTGGGGGACGAACAATGAGAGTTGTGGTTATCAGGGACGACATGCCGAAGCCTTGAGGAACAATATCCAGCCACAGATGTAAAGTTGTCGTTCCCTCGTTCCAGAAAAATACGAGGGCACTTGCTAACACCGTCAATGCGGCTGAAGTTAGACTTAGGTTATACAGCTTTCCCGTTCGACGCATCATCCTGAAGAACTTTTAGGTCACGAGAATGCCACAGGCACAAAAGGCGACAACACACCAGCCCGCGAAGACACTTCCGGACGAAATGGCGATCTGTTGACAATCAAAATCTGCTAAGAGCATATAGTATACTAAAGAAGATTACCGAATGGGGAAGGAGGTGAAGACCTGGATCGGATCGGATTAAGATTATGGACAGAGAAAGTTCCAGTAACTACACACCTGCATTTGCAGCAGAGCTGAGGCGGACAGCTTCGAAGTACTACGCAAGTTCAGCGATTGGAAAATGAATGGTGAACTCCTGCTCCTCACTAATGGTATGTTGTATAACTGGGAAGATTTGAGTATAGTGAGCTCGGAATATGTATAAAGACTGACCATGGAAAATGCAGCCATGCTTGTCACCAAGTTGTTCAAGGATACTGCAAGAGGTGTTCGTTTCGTCATCAGTCTCAGGGGCATGACTGGAAAAGGTGCCCAATATTTCTCCGAGAGAAAGAAGAGAACCCCGGACACGGCGCTTGTAATGAGGAGGCCGTAGACAACGGGGTGGGACCAGGGAAGTTCCTCAGATGACTTGAGGCTGATCGCAAGGAGCAACGACCCGACGGTGCCTACGAGTGTAAAGGAACCGAGAAAATCAATTTTCTTCAACTTCAATGAGAGCTTTTGGTTTTCAATTTCTCCGGGAAGTTTAATGTTGACCTTCCAAATGACAAGGATGACGCTAAATGCGAGAACAGGCAGCTAGTGTTGATTAGACCAAGTTTCACAGGCGTGAAATATCTCACCTGTAGCAAGAATGCGTAGCGCCTACGAAATATTAGAATTTCTTGTTGTGAGAAGGCGAACCCATAGAAAAACTTGCCAGCCAAGTGTATCATTTATCCATCCACCCAAAGGACCGCCAATGCCAGCACCCAATCCAAAAAGGCTGAATCATGTCAACAATGAAAACAAAAACGATATGAGCGCGCTCACATATTGGCCATACCCTGGTACAGTCCTCGTTGTTTTCTAGGCTTGGTCAGCTGCCGAGAGAAATAGGAAATAAACAACAACGGACAGTGGAATAAGGTCCGTCACTGTAACACTGCTAACTATACGGAGTTAGCATGTATCTGCCCCCGGTGAAATGATGTTGCCTACCGGTCATCACGCTAAAGCCCAATGTATGAGATCAGAGAGTCACTTGAGAATGAATTTCTTACCCGCCTCCTCCCATTCCGGCAACGGCGCGCGCAACAATAAGTGTTTCCATTGACTGAGCCATTCCACAATAAATGGTTCCGGTTCCTAAGAGGAGATTAATTACATGAACGATAGAAGGTCAAAAATATCTCTCACCAAACAGAGCCAGACCCAGAAGCATCGCACCTTTGCGGCCCAAGATGTCAGATAGTCGACCTGTTTTCCATCGATCAGACGTGTAACTCCACTAGATAGCGGAATAGACATGCCGTAGAGTGGCGTAAAGCAACATACGGACAGCAAGTAGGCAGTGCCGAGATATGATGCTTGATTCGATTTGCCAAAGTGGCTGCCAATAGCTATGAACCCTCATCAGCTTCGAAAAACAACGTCATGGTTTCTTAAGATATACGCACGCGTCAACAACGTTGCTACAATCGTACCTGTGAAACGGCCGTCCATTTTTCAAAAGTCATAAAGTCGAGAGGATCAAACAATACCATCGAGTGCACCGAGAAATACAGCAGACCAAAGCCCAGCAAGAACAAGACACAAATCGGTATGAGAAAGATTGTTTAGAGGGGAAGGATCGTTGTCAGAGTCTGAATCTCCCAGAGTGCTACCGTCAAAGTCACTACTATCGTCTGTATTACAGGTGACTGTAGAGCTAAAAGACTTGTAGGAAGCTGCTCTTGAAAGATGATGTGCCGCTGGCAGCAAAGGCTCAGTCTCCCGAGAGGAAGAGCGCGCGTGGGGAGACATTGAGGCGGAATGTCAATGGGGCAGCTGAGCCTGTCTCTTTAAATACAGTCCGAGATACAGGTCAAAAAGAAGATCTGAGCTGGAATTTCCTTCTCCTGTGAGTGCGGAGCATGCTAGGCGGTTATTTCTGTCGGATGCATGAGCCTACAATTTCTGGACGGTCAACCAGCATCCACAAAATCAAATTTCTCGTTATGAGATGATGATGGTTGACTGTGAATCCGATAACCTCGGCAGAATGAATTTTGGAAGAAATCACGGATTTTCGACCTTCGGGGGATTACGATGTGAACCAGAAAGTGAAACTGCACTAAGGAGTCACGACAAGTGCATAGATGAAAGGTGGATCTCACAAGTATGAAGGAAGATGTGTTTGGCCGAGTCGTCTCCTCTGGCAACAGGCGTTGACAGGTTCCACCTTAAAAAAGACGCGGAAGCATGACTACATACATATCCCCTTTAGATGTCGTGTATTCCTCTTTGTCCGGACGGAACAGGAGGAAATTCATTAGATCTTCGGAGTTCAGGAAAGTCGGAGCGGCGGGCGCTCTCCTGTTTTCCGGTAATCTAAGACTTTCTAAGGTTCACAGGGACCGTTTATTTTACGCATCAGAAACGGAGGTGAAATGGTAAACCGCCGAGTCAGATTCTTGAAAAGGTCTTTCTTTTCGGCCCGGCAACTTCTTCGTCTCGTCTGCCTCATTGCACAGGCTCTCCTCGACTGGCGTCTTGTTGACGGACTCTCTACCCTTAGACCTCGGGTTCGCCTAGACTTTGTGCGCTTTCCAATCCATGGGGGATGTCGGAGCTCCGTGGTCCATAACGGAGTGCAGGATTAATCCCATCGACGCCACCGGTAGAGCGATTCAGCGGCAATGGTTTCCTATGATGAGCGTTTTGCATTCTCACAGTGGCCCCATACCATGCATCATAAATCCATGACAGGCGCAGACTTTTGTTCAGGCTGTGCAGAGCATGCGAGAGCTGTGAAGGTTTGCCCCTACACGAAGGCGTGATCATTTTTGCTCGCCCTGCTTGTCGTGCAAACTCCGCTTCATACTCCTTTAGTGGCTCTCGTGTCCTCATGCGAATCATTTGGTCTGCTCCTGTTACCCCACACTACTTGTTCTCGTCTCTATCATTTAAACTGTTCCACTTAATGCTAAGCCATCGAATTACTTCAGAAAACAGCTACACAGGCTCTGATCCTACTGGCTCGGACTCTCGGCACCGAAGGTGCTTCGTAAACGAAAGACAGAGGCGGAAATGTAAGATCCAAATTCCTGAAGTCGGCACTCTGCTCCGTAAAAACACCTCCCGCAACTCCGAAAGGTCTTTTTGTTTTGTGGATCCCGGGATCCCAGACTAAAGGCAATTCCTTGTGGTATCATGAAAACTGAAGTTACGGAAGTTCACTCTAACTTTCCCGTGATATCGAAAATCAACTCGTACTTTAACCAGGTTCACCCTGGGTCAATTGGACCACCCAAGGTCGACGGAATCGGGATCCTGTCTCTCTAACGCTAGCATCGTCCTCTTAGCAGCATGGTGTACTAGATGAGTATTGGAAAGAGCAAGAATGCTTGTTTACCCAACCTCGGGCGTCTCTTTGACCACGAGAGCGTTTGACAAAGACCCTTATCACCGTCGATTTACTTATGTTGTGATTGAATCTGATTGGAATGTGTAGAGTCTAACTCTCTGCCTTTACAGCGCCCATCACGCAAATGGTCATTGTTCGTTTACGGCGGAGACTTATGAAAGGTTCCGATACTTCATATCCGACAACACAGGATCAGGCAGCCACAAACCGTTGAAGTCCGTATATCGTTTCACTACACAACTACACATGTTTTGTTACATTTTTGTTCGAGAAGGACTTAAATCACCCCATTCAATGCAAGGTCCAGGAGTTGACGCCGGCTGAAGCGCTGCTTTGAATGCCTCTGCATTTTCAATGACCGTGATCGCATCCGGAATGGTCCAGGTTTCCTTACACCGTTGTGAAGTGAGATGGACGGACAACTTCGACCTCGTCGGAGAAGCGGGGTGAACAGCTCGTGAAAACAGTTCAAGAACTTCGTTCATTGTGATTTCGTCGAGAAGATTTGCGTCATTCCAACCTATAACAAACGATTAGGCCATTGGAACCGGAGAAAGCCGATACAACGAAAATGAGAAACAAACCTCTCAAGAAATCCCATTGCCCTTTCTGTACTTGGCCAATAAACCGATCGCTTTCTTCAGATAATTTCTTGTCCTTCTGAGTCCACTTCTTCTGAAGCCCAGCTTTTTGCTCCTTAAAGGTTTCCTCGTCGAGACTCTCGATATAAGCTTGCATACCCTCCAGAAATGCATCAACCCGTTGCTCCAAATACACGGGATGTTTCTCGCTCTGCACACAAATCCTCATTCCCTTCTCTGTGCTTCCATTTAACGTCCAGGCCGAGCAAAAAACAACATATCCGAGCTGCTCTTTTGTCCGGAGAGTCGAAAATGCCGGCTCGGACAAAATCTGAGCCACCAGAGAGCCAACAACCCTCAAACGTTGGTCTGCAATGGGCCCGAAGTGAACGTAGTAGCTGAGTGCTGAATTGACCTCGTCCGGATTACGATTCGTCATCGGATAGACCGCATTCGTTCCTGACTTGAGCAGCATTGTCGTAAGGTCGATTTTGGACGCCGGTACCTCCGTCAAGCCAAGGTGCGTTTCAGCCTGTTCAGCGATTCGAACGGCATCCTACGTAAATTTCATAAGCTCGAGTATATGGAGCAAAAGACGACAGCCGTGGATGGCTTACTGGTGCCTCGATGTTTCCGTTAACGAGAATTCTCAGCTGAACTGCTGAAAGAAGAGTACGAGCGAACAGCTGGATGTCCTCGAGTGTGACGTCTACCAACAGCATTCCCGTCAATATCGTGCCCATGTTCGGAATGAAACATCAAACCATCAAGCACAGCCAACTTCTCATCTGGCGTCCAATCCGGACTCGTCATAAACCAACTTGTATAATAATCTGAAATTGAATATGGAGTGGAAAGATGGAAGTTCTCCCATCCACGTTTCGCCTAAAAACATTTACAACATGGTCAATATCGACAACTACAACACAGACAAGACAGACCTTCTCCTTCATGACTGGCAGTCGCTCGGGCTTAAATGTGATGGCTTTGACACAATCTAAAATACGGTCTAGAAGAACGGGAAGCTTGTCGTTGTACCCAAACACAGAAATATAAGTTCCAGTCGATGTGCCTCCGAAACCATAATGCAACCCAGCGAGACTAGCATCGTAGGTATATTCGCTCAAAGCATCATTGACCAAGCTTACCCACAGACTATCATTGAATTAGTTCGAATGATAATAGGGGTCCTGCGTCGAAAACCTACTGTTTCATAACGCTCGCTTTCGGGGATGTGGTTGCATGAGGACTTCGAATACAGACAAAGACACTGGCACGAGGGACCCAGAACTGATCATCTTTTTTATGCCAAACGACTGACATGGGAGTTTGGCGGATAAGGAATGGTCTTTTGGATGGCTGTGAAGAATAAGTAACATGAGGTGGTGTCATGAAACAAATTAACAGACCTCCTCCACAGGAATTTTATGGATATCCAAAGCAGAAGGTACAAAGTCATTTGGTGCAGGGAGTCGAAGATCCGAAATCTCATTGACACCTTCAGCCTTTCAGAAAAAAAAAAGGAGTCAGCCAATAGAGGTATAGCAAAATCGGGCTGGAAAAGGCGGAAAATCACAAACCTTCTTCAAAAACTCTTCATCTAGTCTCTCCACATGGAACTGTGTGCCGTACCAGGGCTCTTTCTCCCACTCTTCCTCCTTGGGCACACCAGGAAGACTCTGATGAAAATCTTTCCTCGCCATCAAAAACACTCGACAATTCCTCGGTCCCAGCAAATTCAAATACTCGTCCGCTTTCTTCGCACCCGCGCAATCAGGGCTATCCCAGTCCTTAACAAGGCGGGGAGCAGTCAGCAACTGGTCCATTGGAATCCATTCCCATTGCGAGTGGGTCGCAATCCATTGGGCATAGGACGCTTCTAACCCCTTTTCGGCAAATTGGAAACTGATCTCATCAAGAATTCTGATTTCGCGTTGGTGAAATCCATCGAAAGGGGATGACGTTTTGAGCAAAGAAATGTATTGGAAGGTAGCAAGGAGAACCTCTTGGTACCGACCTAAGACCTCTATGAGAAAACTCAAACAAAGGTGAGGGGAAGAACGTACGGAGACCATCTTCAGTAAGAGTGATCGTAATCTTGAAGTTACTCATTTCGCGTCCAAGCGATGATGCGCCGCTGCTGCTAAGTGATGTGACTAGACCGATTCCTTTCAAGTATGAATATAGCGAACCGGGGCCTTCATGACCAAGAAAATGGGACAGGAAAGATCCAGGTTTGTACTCCCATTGCTTAGGCTGGTATTCGAGGGGAAAAGTGATTTCGATGCTTTGGTACTTCTTGATTGTTTGTACTCGGACGAGAGTCTATCAAAACTTAAAATGCGTTAGAGATGGGAACGAAAAACCTACTCCAAGTTCTGAAGGTCCCATCGGAGGCTCATGAATTGTCGGGATTGGTGCGTTCCCCTCACCGGATATGGGAGAGAATAGCTTAGAAACAAGATCTGAGAGCTCTTCCAAACTTTCTAAAACATCCTTTAGAAGAGATTCGCTTGGGAAAGATAAACTATACCTTGTCCAATCACACAAAGCCTCATCCGCGAGGCTGAATATTCTCTGGTCCACCATTCAATCAGCCTCCGTCGTGCCTCCTGTCCTACAGGACCACCATCTTCCGAATCTTCTGGTATGTCCTGTCCAACCTTTTCTCTGGCGGCTTTCAGCAGTGTTTCTGTGTTTCCAGTACCGAACTTGCGCCAAGCATGACCTGGTTTAGAAAGATGTTTTGTCAATTGGAAAACGCGTCTGCTGTCCGCCTGAAGGTTCTTCTTATTTTCCGAATTGACAGCGTTAAGCTCTCGAGTCGTGCAGGAAGGGGTGAAGAGCGGGCAATGGAAGAATGCCGCAAAGCGTGAGAGAGCGCCGTGAAGGGCTGTGGAACCAACACTGAAGTAGTAATTCGTGTTCGATGTAGACGTGTACGCGTTCGAACGGCCATTGTTTTTCGCCAAGAACTACAGGGAAATTTAAACAAATGTAACTAAGATCCAAGTCACAACACTTACCTCTTTGTACTCATTTTCTCGGAGAAAATGTTCTGTTCCCTGATAATAAGTCAGCGACACAAACATCTCGAGTTGAAATGATGTTACTAAGAACAGGAGGTGCTCCGTGAAGTGGGCGAGACCTGGCATATCATCCTGAATACGTGATGAATGTTAGCACACCCGGCATCGTATGAACTCTAGTGAGCTTTACCGACTGGATCAGAGAGATGTCCCACTGCAACATCTAAGGAAGCAGCAGCTTTGTCTGCGGAACCATCATGCACCAATGTTGCACGAAGTCCGTTAGCCAGCTCAATCATTCTGTAAGACCGGTCATCGTTGGGGGACTTCTGGATTTCCCGCGCAAATATCGAGAATGGAGGAATACCCTCTTTAGGCGGAGCAGGTGTCCAAGACGATTCCAAATGCATGAAGCGCCTTGTGAGAAGTGGCACACGGTTCAGTTTGGCGAAGAAGATGATGGGCTGTTGGAACAGAAGTTATAGCTTCGAACAGATCACGCGCGAATTCCACATCAGTTTATGACCACATATTTCTACATCTTATCCTCTAGCAGTCGCCGCAGAGTCGCATGGGTATGACAGACCTTTGACATATTTCCAAGCTTCACTGTCAAGGATAAATTCAAGCTCGAGGGCCAAGTCCATAGTTTCTCTTCACCTCCCAATCCCTTCCACCGATTTACACTTCAGCCACAAGAAACCGATAGGTCGACTGTAAAATTCTTTCATTTTTGAACGTTAAGTCGACGAGACAAAACCGTCCCGAATGCATGCCTACTCCCCTTAGTTTTTAGGCGAACCTACTCTCGACTTAGCTCCTAGCGGCCCCGTTCAAATAGTTCCCTCAAGTCACCAGCTTTCCGGATAATCGTCCCTCAATGCTTCGTCTCCCTGCAGTAAACCACCTGCCCTACATGCGGCATTAAGTACACCTTTCAAACTATCTCGTAGAAACTGCTACACAGGACCGGATCCTGCTTGTTTGGACGCTCTTCACCGAGGACGCTTTGTAGACGGCGGAAATGCACGATCCCGTGTCCTGAATTCGGCACTCCACTCTGTTTAGCATCTTCCACAACTCCGTCAAGTCTTTGGGTCGACGGAATTGGGATTCTGTCCCTCTGAAACAACCATCGTCTTCTTGGCAATACTGGAGTCCTGGATTGAAAAAGTTTGAACGCTCCCTCAACCTCGTGCGTCTTTTCGACCACGAGGGCATCAAGGATCAGGCAGCTAGCATCCGTTGAAATCTGTATATCATTGCACCATATGTACAGCTATACATGTTTTCTTACATTTTTGTTTGAGAAGGACTTAAATCACCCCATTCAATGCAAGGTCCAGGCGTTGATGCCGGCTGAAGCATCGCTTTGAATGCCTCTGCATCCTCAATGACCGTGATTCCATCCGGAACGGTCCACGTTTCCTTACACCGTTGTGAAGTGAGATGGACGGACAACTTCGACCTTGTCGGAGAAGCAGGGTGAACAGCTCGCAAAAACAGTTCAAGAACCTCGTTCTTTGTGATGTTATTGAGCAGATCTGCATCATTCCAACCTATAATGAAGGTAAAGCTTCCTAAACATAAAAGGAAAAGGGAAGACAAACCTCTCAAGAAATCCCATTGCCCATTCCGCACTTGGCCAATAAACCGATCGCTTTCTTTAGCTAATTTCTTATCCTTCTGAGTCCACTTCTTCTGAAGCCCAGCTTTCTGTTCCTTAAAGGTTTCCTCGTCGAGACTCTCAATGTAAGCTTGCATCCCCTCCAGGAATGCATCAACCCGTTGTTCCAAATACACGGGATGTTTCTCGCTCTGCACACAGATCCTCATTCCCTTCTCTGTACTTCCATTTAACGTCCAGGCCGAGCAAAAAACAACATATCCGAGTTGCTCTTTTGTCCGGAGAGTCGAAAATGCCGGCTCGGACAAAATCTGAGCCAACAGAGAGCCAACAACCCTCAAACGTTGGTCTGCAATGGGCCCGAAGTGAACATAGTAGCTGAGTGCCGAATTGACCTCGTCCGGGTTGCGATTCGTCATCGGATAGACCGCATTCGTCCCTGACTTGAGCAGCATTGTCGTAAGGTCGATTTTGGACGCCGGTACCTCCGTCAAGCCAAGGTGCGTTTCAGCCTGGTCAGCGATTCGAACGGCATCCTACGTAAATTTCATAAGCTCGAGTATATGGAGCAAAAGGCAACAGCCTTTCGATAGCTTACAGATGCCTCGATGTTTCCATTGACAAGAATTCTCAGCTGAACTGCTGAAAGAAGAGTACGAGCGAACAACTGGATGTCTTCGAGTGTGACATCTACCAACAGCTACCTCGTGAATATTTTGCTCACGTCCAGGAAAAAGCCAAACCTTCAAGCACAGCCAATTTCTCATCCTCAGTCCAATCTGGGCTCGCCATAAACCAACAGACATAATCATCTGAAATTGAATATGGAGTGGAAAGGTGGAAGTTTTCCCATTTCCGTTTTGCCTAATAAACATATACCACATAGTCAATATCGATACCTACAACAAAGACGTGACGGACCTTCTCCTTCATGACTGGCAGTCGCTCGGGCTTAAATGTGATGGCTTTGACACAATCGAAAATACGATCAAGAAAAACGGGAAGCTTGTCGTTGTACCCAAACACGTAAATATAAGTTCCAGTCGACGTGCATCCGAACGTATAGCGTAATCCAGCGAGACTGGCATCGTAGGTATATTCGCTCAAGGCATCATTGACCAAGCTTACCCACAGACTATCATTGAATTAGTTCGAATGATAATAGAGGGGTCCTGCGTCGAAAACCTACTGTTTCATAACGCTCGCTTTCGGCGTTGTATTTGCATGGGGACTTCGAATACCGACGAAGACGCTAGCACGAGGGACCCAGAACTGATCATCTTTTTTATGCCAAACGACTGACATGGGAGTTTGGCGGATCAGGAATGGTCTTTTGGATGGCTGTAAAGAAATAAGTAACATGATGTGGTATCATTAAAACAAACTAACAAACCTCTTTCACTGGAACTTTATGGACATTTAAAACAGAAGGTACAAAGTCATTTGGTCCAGGGATGCGAAAATCCATAATCTCATTGACACCTTCAGCCTGTCAGAAAAAAGAGCTGATCAATAAATTGCACGGCCGAGTCGGGGCTGGGAGCGGGGTGAGCGAACAAACCTTCTTCAGGAACTCTTCATCTAACCTCTCTACATGAAACAGTGTGCCGTACAAGGGCTCTTCCTCCCACTCTCCCTCCTTAGGCACGCCAGGAAGGCTCTGATGAAAATCCTTCCTCGCCATCAAAAAAACTCTACAGTTTCTCGGTCCCAGCGATCTCAAATATTCATCTGCTTTCTTCGCACCGTTGCAATCGGAGCTATCCCAGTCCTTAGCAAGGCGGGGAGCAGTCAACAACTGATCCATTGGAATCCATTCCCATTGTGAGTGAGTTGCGATCCATTGAGCATAAGACGCCTCTGAGCCCTTTTCGGCAAATCTGAAACTGATTTCGCCGAGGATCCTCATCTCGCGCTGGTGAAATTGGTCAAAAGGGGACGAGGCCTTGAGCAACGAGATGTAGCTGAAGGTAGCAAGGAGTACCTCGCGGTACTGGCCTAGAGTCGTGTGAGAAAGGGCATGCGAACGCAAGGAAAACAACGTACGGAGACCATCTTCGGTCAGAAAGATCTCAATCTCGAGGGTTGCCATTTCACGTCCAAGAGATGATGTATCACACCCCAATGACGTTGCAAGGCCTCTCCCTTTCAGATGTGAATACAGAGAGCCCGGTCCTTCGTGCTCAAGGAAATGGGCCAAGAAAGATCCGGGTTTGTACTCCCACTGCCTGGGTTGGTACTCCAAGGGAAACGTAATTTCGATGCTCTGGTACTTTTTGATTGTTTGCACTCGAACTAGAGTCTAACAATCATAAACAATTTTCAGAGACAATTTTTTTTTTAAAAAATAGGGAAACATACTCCAAGTTCCGAGGGGCCCATCGGAGTTTCATAAATTGTTGGGATTGGTGCATTTCTCTCGCCAGATACGGGCGAGAACAGCTTCGAAACAAGATCTGAGAGCTCTTCCAAACTTTCTAACAGATATATTAGAAGCTATTCTCTTTGAGAACGGGAAATTTACCTTGTCCAATCACGCAAAGCCTCATCCGCGAAGCCGAATATTCTCTCTTCCACCACTCAATTAACCTTCGTCTAGCTTCTTGTCCGGCAGGACCGCCATCTTCCGAATCTTCTGGGCTGTCTTGTCCAACTTTTTCTCTGGCAGCTTTTAGCAATGTTTCAGTGTTTCCTGTGCCGAACTTGCGCCAAGCATGACCTGGTTTAGAAAGGTGTTTTGTGAGCCGGAAAACACGTCTGCTATCTACTTGAAGGTTTTTCTTGTTCTCAGAATTAACCGCATTGAGCTCTCTGGCCGTGCAGGAAGGTGTGAAGAGTGGGCAGTGGAAGAACGCAGCAAAGCGCGAGAGAGCGCCGTGAAGGGCTGCGGAACCGACGCTGAAGTAGTAATTTGTGTTTGATGTAGACGTGTAAGCGTTCGAATCGCCATTGTTCTTGTCCAAGAACTATGTCGAATGTGAGTATGTTAGCAAATCCTAAAATCATGAGACTTGCCTCATGGTACTCGTTTTCTCGTGGGAAATATTCTGTCCCCTGATAAGAAAATTAGTGACCCTAAAAAACTCTGCTAACTGAAAATGGAATTACCAAAAACAAGAGGTGTTCTGTGAAATGGGCCAGGCCTGGCATATCATCCTGTGCATGCGAGAAAAGGTCAACATGCCTCGGCGTCGCATGAACCTAAGTGAGATTTACCGACTGGATCAGAGAGATGTCCCACTGCAACATCTAAGGAAGCAGCAGCCTTGTCTGCGGAACCATCGTGAACCAGAGTTGCACGAAGACCGTTAGCTAGCTCAATCATTCTGTAAGTCCTGTCATCGTGGGGTGACTTCTGAATCTCCTGAGTAAAGATTGAGTATGGAGGAATATCCTCTTTAGGCGGAGCAGGTGTCCAATGCGATTCCAAAGGCATGGATTGCCTGGTGAGAAGTGGCAAAAGTGGGATGGTGATGGAACAAAAGAAGTTAAACTTATAGGTCCATCTGGATCACACGACGGGTGGGGGCTAAGCGCCTCCGCTCTCAACGGACTCACAGGAATCCAACATAAAGACCGAAAGCGAGTAGGACCACATATTTCTGCTTCTTATCCGCTAACGGTCGGGTAAGTAAGGCACCTTTTCATATTATTAGACTTAGCTGTAGCTTGCACTGCCAAAGATAAAATTTAAGCACAATGGCCTCTTCCATAGTTTTCTTGCACCTCACAATCCATTCGGCGCCCAAATACGATTGGCCCAGAAAAAATTGATAAATCCTCTGTAACATCCTTTCATTCTCTACCCAGATCCCCTCCACCCGGAATACATGCCTACCGACTCTCCGCTTTCAGGCGAGACAACTCAAGAGTTAGGTCCTGGAGGTGCCGTTAAAATTTTTGTTTGATGCGAACGTGTGAGTTCCTCAACGTTCAGTAAGAGAACGAATGTAATTTAGCTGCCTAATGCGAACGTGTGAGTCTAAAGGTAGTGCGTAAGTAAAAGGAAGGTAATGAGAGTGAAAAGACGAGTTACTCCTCAACGTTCAGTAAGAGAACGAATGAGGGTAAGCGCCAGTCAGTCCTTGTATGTACGAGCGAAGCTTGAGGTAAAATGACACGTAGGTTAAGCGACAAGTCCGTAATTAAATTAAACTTATATTGTAACATTGTTCCCCGAATTCATCAGCCTCCCGCAGCGAGCACCCGTTGAAATCTGTATATCATTACACTACACAACTATACATATGTTTTTACATGTTTGTTTGAGAAGGACTTAAATCACCCCATTCAATGCAAGGTCCAGGAGTTGACGCCGGTTGAAGCGTCGCTTTGAAAGTCTCTGCATTTTCAATGACCGTGATTCCATCCGGAACGGTCCACGTTTCCTTACACCGTTGTGAAGTGAGATGGACGGACAACTTCGACCTTGTCGGAGAAGCAGGGTGGACAGCTCGCAAAAACAGTTCAAGAACCTCGTTCTTTGTGATGTCATTGAGCAGATCTGCATCATTCCAACCTATAATAAAGGTAAAGCTTCCTAAACATAAAAGGAAAAAGGAAGACAAACCTCTCAAGAAATCCCATTGCCCATTCCGCACTTGCCCACTAAACCGATTACTCTCTTCAGACAAGTTCTTGTCCTTCTGAGTCCACTTCCTCTGGAGTCCGGCTTTCTGTTCCTTGAAATTGGCTTCATCTAGGTGGTCAATATAAGCTTGCATCCCCTCCAGAAATGCATTAACCCGTTGCTCCAAAAACACAGGATGCTTTTCACTCTGGACACAGATCCTCATTCCCTTCTCAGTATTGTTATACATGGCCCATGCCGTGCAGAAAACAACATGCCCGAGCTGCTCTTTTGTGCGGAGAGTCGAATATGCTGGCTCAGACAGAATTTGGGCCAGCAGAGAGCCGACAACCCTCAAACGTTGGTCTATAATGGGCCCGAAGTGAACATAGTAGCTGAGCGCCGAATTGACTTCATCCGGATTACGATTCGTCATCGGGTAGACGGCATTTGTGCCTTGCTTGAGCAGCATTGTCGTAAGATCAACTTTGGATGCCGGTACCTCCGTCAAGCCAAGCTGGATCTCTGCCCGATCAGCGATTTGAGTGGCCCCCTGCGTAAAATACGTGTGCTCTAGTGTATGGAGCAGAAAGCGACAACCGCGGGTGACTTACCGGTGTTTCGATGTTTCCGTCGACGAGAATTCTTAGTTGCACTGCTGAAAGAAGAGTACGAGCGAACAGCTGGATATCTTCGAGTGTGACATCTACCAATATTACTCTGGTAAATATTTTGCCTGTATCCGAAAAAAAAAAAAACGGCCGCACCCTCAAGAACCGCTAGGTGTTCATCATGCGTCCATTCGGGATTCCTCATAAACCACTTTGTATGATAATCCGAAATCGAATACGGACTTGAAAGATGGAAGTTTTCCCATCCGCGCTTTGCCTAATTAATGCACACACACCATATGATAAGCACTAACAGCTATAATGAAAGGCAAGTGACGGACCTTCTCCTTCATGACTGGCAGCCGCTCGGGCTTAAACGTTACAGCTTTGATACGATCCAAAATACGATCCAAAAACACGGGGAGTTTGTCGTTGTACCCAAAAACGGAAATATAAATTCCCGTCACTGTGCTCCCAAACGTGTAGGACAGCCCAGCAAGGTCAGCATCGTAGGTATCTTCGCGAAGGCTATCATTGACCAAGCTAACCCACAGACTATCATCGACATGATTACAGATTGCCAGAAAAACAAGTCCAGAGTAAAACAACTTACTGTTTCATAACACTCGCTTTAGGAGATGTGCTTGCATGTGGACTCCGAATATCAACAAGAACGCTAGCACGAGGAACCCAGAACTGATCATCCTTTTTGTGCCAAACGACAGACATCGGAGTTTGACGTATGAGGAACGGTCTTTTAGATGGCTGGGAAAAAAATGAGTAACATGAGGCAGTTTTATGTTAAAAAATTAACTAACTTCTTTCACAGGAATTTTTTGTACATCAAGTACAGATGGTACAAATTCATTTGGCCTGGGAAGCTGAAGTTTCGAAATGTCATTGACACTTTCCGCCTTTGCAAAAAAGTTAGTTAACATGCCGCTAAGTGAGTGAGCGAATAAACCTTCTTCAGGAACTCCTCGTCTAACCTCTCCACGTGAAATACTGTACCATACCAGGGTTCTTTCTCCCACTCTTGTTCCTCCGGAACGCCAGGAAGACTCTGATGAAAATCTTTCCTCGCCATCAAAAACACTCGACAATTCCGCGGTCCAAATTGATTCAGATATTCATCCGCTTTCTTCGCACCCGCGCACTCCGGGTTATCCCACTTCTTGACCAGGCGAGGGGCAGTCAGAAGCTGATCTGCTGGAATCCATTCCCATTGAGAGTGAATCGCGATCCATTGAGCATAAGATGACTCTTCTTCCTTTTCGGCAAATTGGAAACCGATTTCATCAATAATTCTGATTTCGCGTTGGTAATATTCGTCAAAAGGGGACGAGGACCTGAGTAGCGAAATATATTTGAAAGTAGCGAGGAGGACCTCTTGGTATCGACCTAAAAAGAGTGTTTTGAGAAAATCGCAAGTGAGTGAAATGAGAAGAACAAACGAAAGCCGTCTTCTGTCAAATTGATCGTAATCTTGAAAATACCCATTTCGCGCCCAAGTGACGATGCTTCACTGCTCAGCGACGTGATTAGGCCATCACCTTTCAAATATGAACAAAGAGAACCAGGTCCTTCGTGACCAAGGAAATGAGCTAGGAAAGAACCAGGCTTATACTCCCATTGCTTAGGCTGGTATTCCAAAGGAAACGTGATTTCGATGCTCTGGTACTTTTTGATCGTTTGCAATCGAACTAAAGTCTATCAATCATGAACAAAAATCAGAGGCCAGACTATATTTCAAAATAATAGAGAAACCCACTCCAAGTTCTGACGGCCCCATCGGAGTTTCATAAATTGTCGGGATTGGTGCGTTTCTCTCGCCGGACACAGGAGAGAACAGCTTGGAAACAAGATCTGAGAGTTCTTCTAAACTTTCTAACAGATATTTCAGAAGGAATTCTGTTGGAGACCGAAAATATACCTTGTCCAATCACGCAAAGCCTCATCCGCGAAGCCGAGTATTCTCTCGTCCACCACTCAATGAGTCTTCGTCTTGCTTCTTGTCCTGCGGGACCACCATCTTCCGAATCTTCTGGAATCTTCTGGCCAACTTTTTCTTTGGCCGCTTTCAGCAACGTTTCTGTGTTTCCTGTACTAAATTTGCGCCAAGGATGACCCAGTTTAGAAAGGTGTTTCGTGAGCTGGAAAACTCGTCTGCTATCTACTTGAAGATTCTTCTTGTTTTCAGAATTGACGGCATTGAGCTCCCTGGTCGTGCAATCAGGTGTGAAGAGTGGGCAGTGGAAAAATGCGGCAAAACGCGAGAGAGCGCCGTGAAGGGCTGTGGAACCGACATGGAAGTAATAGTTTGTGTTTGACGTAGACGTGTAGGCATTCGCACGGCCATTGTTTTTGGCCAAAAACTATGCGAGAGGTGAGTGTGGTAACGATTCATAACACACACACACGAGACTCACCGCTTTGTACTCGTTTTCCCGGGGGAAATGTTCTGTTCCCTGACGACAAATCTAAGGCTTAAGAAAATCTCCAAGTAGAAATGAGCTTACCTAAAAACAAGAGGTGTTCTGTGAAATGGGCCAGGCCTGGCATATCATCCTGTGCATGCGAGAAAAGGTCAACATGCCTCGGCGTCGCATGAACCCAAGTGAGATTTACGGACTGGGTCAGAGAGGTGTCCTACTGCAACATCTAAAGAAGCAGCAGCCTTGTCCGCAGAACCATCGTGAACCAGAGTTGCACGAAGACCGTTAGCTAGCTCAATCATTCTGTAAGAGCGATCATCGTGGGGTGACTTCTGAATCTCCTTAGTCAAGATTGAGTATGGAGGAATATCCTCTTTAGGCGGAGCAGGTATCCAAGAAGAATCCAAATGCATGAAGCGCTTTATGAGAGGTGGTAAATGGTTCAGCTCAGAGAAGAGGATGATGGAACGGAAGAAGTTGCAGCTTCGAAAGGATCACGCGACGGTACAAGCCATTACATGCAAAGCGCGTCAACACAGTCACCGCGAATCCTACATAAAGATCAAAGGTCGAGTGTGACCACGTATTCCTGCGTCTTATCTGCTAACAGTCGCGTGAGTAAGACAGACAGACAGACCTTTGACATATTATTCCCAGGCTTGGCAGTAGCGCTTGCACTGCCAAGGGACAAGATATGGACTCAAGCGCCAATTCCATGGTTTCTCTTGCTCCTCATAATCCATTTCACCCAATTCCACTTGGCCCACAAGAAACTGGTAACTCTTCTGTACCATCCTTTCACTCTCAACCCGGAAACGACGAAACAACCCTGGCTTCTCAACTCCGTCCTCCTCTGCCGCCTAGGCGAGCGAACAGTCTCCCCGCCGAGGACCCTCCAGAATATACATCCACTCCCTCCACATTTTCAGGTGAAACTACTCTAGAGTTAGGTCCTAGACGACCTTTTCAGCCAGCTCCCCAAGTTGTTCCTCAGCCAACTGGACAATCATCCGCCTACGCTTCACCTTCCCGCAGCACACAGTCTGCCCCACGTGCTACATCAAATACAACTTCCAAACCTTCCCCTCGATGGCTTTCAGATATCACTCGAAATCCTGCTGTACATCAGGCTTTTGGAGTAGCTAGACAAGTCACAGGAGACCTCCGAAGAGAACTGCGGAACATGGAGTCCAATCGTCGAGGTGCTGCTACTCGATCTCAACCCAACAACTCGAGCTCATCGTATTACTCTCACACCATCAACGGTGTTCCCGTTGATCAGAGTTACTCTACAACTTCCTACGCTCCCCCTCCAGGACCGCCGCCGCCGCCAATGCCATCACTGCCTCAGCCGCAGTCGGACTTTGCACGCGAATTCTATGCTGCTGGGACCGGAGAGTTCCCGACAAGTCAGCAGGGTGACTCAAGAGGCTCAGATGCCTATGCTCCCGAACCTGGTCCGAGACGGGCCAGGTCTGCGGAAGAGATTGGTTCTCCCTAGACTTGACGGCAATGTACCACTCGCTGGTGATCAAGGTATTCCAGACGACGGAAGGCCAACTACGACCCCGGTGCCTGGTCACCCTCTTCTCCATAATGGCAAGATGTTAGTATATCCCAAGAGCCACTTTTGCCAAAAATGTAATGCTACTCTGCTTTTTGCTTTTGAAACATCTTACTCACGCTTTGGCTAGGTCAAAATACAGGATACAAGCAGTACGACCCGTCCAATCCTTGCTCCAAATGCTGGTCTAAATACTCCAAACCATACGAAGGAGCACTTACTTACGCCGACTTCAATGCCCCATCTCCCTCGGAATCCTCGTCAAAAACCTTCCAAAGGCCCCTCCCATCATTTGGTGGATCCCTTTCTACCATCTCAGCACTTCCACCTGGTGGACTATCCGCCCCTCCTTCGTCGTCACATCGTCGTTCTAGGTCAGTAGAACCTGGCAACTCATCTCTTCCTCCGAACTTCGAATCAAGGCTGGTCACCGTTTAATAATCCACCAAATGGAGGCTTCAGCGGACCAATGAGACCCTTAGCTCCATGGGGAGGGAATGGGTTCCCTCACGTTCAACCACCATCGTCTTTTGCTCCTGGACCAGTCATGCCCGCTGGGGATGCACGAATTGGCGGAGTATTGTGCTGGAGATGTAGAGGTAAGGGAAGGAAGAACCATTTGGGTGGACTCGTGGAAGAAATTTGTCCTAAATGTGGTGGGTTGGGGAGAATACGATGATACTGTATGTATACTCTATTTTGGACGGTGTGCTTGAAATGTATATCTCGCGATTCCCTTGTATTTCGGACTGTATTGGATTGTATATTTTATTTACTTAGGACTGTTGTACCGCAAGACACGGTTGTATATTACCTTGGATATTGATTATTTTGATTGCTTAACTTCGTATTGGCGCCCCAGATGGCGAGATTATAGTCAAGAAAACGATATGAATGTGAATTCGACTCCCTACGAATAAGGTCAAGAGGCACCACCCAAATAGGCTTGATAGCCGGAAACAGTCGGCCCGGGTGATTTATCGGTGAACAAAACAAAAACAGAACGTCGATGTAGTGCGCCGAAAGGACGGCGAATGGCGAAGAACATGTTCGCGATCAGAAAGTGAGACTTCGATGGACTACAGTACGCATAAATTACGAGTAATGTGAGGCCTGCCTACCGTATCGGATAGATTAGGAGAGAGGTGAGATAAGTGCATTTGTTGAAGCAATAAATAAATTAAGATTCCGATCTCACTTGATTCAACAGAAACCTAACCCCTTCAGAATTCAAATAATGGCCAAGCTCTATACCATTCCACTAACAATATATAAGAATTGCCGCGCCGAGAAGACTGAATAAGCAAACATACCATCCCATTTCATCTCCAAGGTCCCTTGGTCTGCGAACCTAGGAAAAAGTCTCCTCATGTTCACATCAAACACGTCTCGAGGAGTTGGATTCCCGGCAGTAACTGTTTCCTTCAGCCAAACCTGAAGTCTCTTGATCTGTAGAGCGCCTATAGCTTCTCCAAACGACGAGGTGTCCCATTTCACATATCGATCCTCCATTGTCTCGCCCTCCACAAACGGTCGGTGAGCATGGAAATACAAGCGCAAGGTGTGGAGTTTGGGTGCGCGTGAAGCTATGCTTTCCGCGAAAGGCTGGGCGTGGGAAGGGCCGAACTTGAGGATTGAGGGCTCAGAGATAGAAATCGATAAGATTCGTAGGTCCGGGAAAGTCATTTCGTTTCCAAGAAAATTGGACCCTATAGTAAACTTCAGTGTTAAGAGGAAGCATTGAAAGATTCACTCCTATCGGAAGACAAAACAGGTAGAATGACAGAAAACACACCATATTCTCTCAGGCAATTCGATGCAACCGTCAAAATATGGAGAGACTGTGACACTTCCCTGATCATTTCCTCGAGTACATCAGGTCCATCGGTATTGCGTTGAATGTCCCGGATGGATAATCTTCGAACACGTCGCACGTCAAAGAATTGCAGAAAAGCGGACCAAGGGTAAAGGATGCCTTCGATTTCTAAGGTTTGGAGAATGGGGCGGGTGTATTGAGGATCTGGCCTCTGAAACACCTCAATTTTCCTCGACGGGCCAAGGATACGAAGTCCTTTTAAACGTTCACCCCATCTTGTGGCATATGGCCAGGGATGAAAGTGTGAGGGAAATTGTGCATGGATGCTAAGGAGTGTCGGAATGCTCTTCATTTCGGCCAGGGCTTTGTCAATGTCTGCTGGAATTTTGCCATTCGTTGCAGCAGATGTGACTAGGTTTAAGGTCTCGAGACTTGACGCACGTTTTAATGACATAAAAAGTTGAACCCAGTTCGCGGAATCCGTTCTCGTCATGGGCATAACAAACCCAACGTCGATCAAAGCATGGAGGTTTCTAATCAGAGAGACGTGATGCGAAGCATTCGACATGAGCATCGTTACATGTCTGTCTTCTAGTCGAACGCTTCGAAATAGGGCGCATTGGCTTTCGCGTAAAAAGGAGCGGGCGACGAGACAGAACGCAAGAAGCTCTGGGATTTCCAAGTGCGATAGGATTTCGCGGACAATCTCTGAAGGAAGGTTAGATAGGCAAGTCATGGAGGTTTGCAACAAAGGGCCATAAAACATACGGAACTATTTGGATAGAAATACTTTCGACCTCTTTCTTGGCATCGACGCCCCTTAAATCCGACAGGTTTGAGGAACCGGAATTCGTTTACTTCTGAGTCAGAAAAAAACATTACAGGAGATCCCTGAGAGGTCAACCCAAGGTACGGTATTTAAAATTCCGCATCCCAACAAAATAGAAAATAGCTTAGAAGCAGTTCTCACATGTTCGTCGGTTATCGTGAGGTTTTTACCCTCTCAAGGAATAAATTCGGCCGGACTTGGAATGAGATGAGGGAGAGCAGATTCCAATCAAAAGGCAAGGAGAGGGGTGAGGAACTTCCGGTGGAGTTTCAAAAGCGCTCACGAAGTGAGACGGGCATTTTCGTACCCCAGCGGCCAACCGAAAAAGTCCTTCACCCTCAGATGTCTTGGAAAATTTCACCGCATACGAAAGATAAGACATACCAGCAGCTGACTGTCCCTATTACCAACCCTTGGATGCAGCGAATGAGAGACGCGTCTCTCGGCTCAAACGAATTAGCGCTGGTCAAACAACGAATACGACATTTAAGACAGTCTTAATCAACTGTAAGAATTTAAGCTTCTCGCGCTTTCAAATTAGAGAAAAAAGGGGGCAGACGTACTCTCCGAAATTATTTTGACACAGCTAAGACATCCAGATTTGAGAAAAGACATGGTGGCGATGACGAAGCCGGGTATGTAAAGTTTTGGCGTGTCTCCTGCATACTATCAGGGCGTTAATGACAGAGCTAATGGCATCATTTGAAGTTGAAAGGTAGTTCTCTCGCGCAAGGGAGAGATTGTTAACGATCTAAATGAGCTAGGGACGAAAATCTCGATCAAAGATCCAGACAGACGTTAAACATCGTGAGGGTCTGGATATGCGGATGTGAAAGTACTCTTTCAAAGTAAGTTACAACAAATATACAAAATCCTGTTACAGGTGGGTATCTACTTATAGGTTACGTATACGGGGAACAGTCCACTTCTCATTACAATATGAATAAATTTTTCTCTCCCAATTCAAAGCAGCGGAGAATAAAAATTATATGGAACGAACCCAGCGTCTCAGTCTACACCCTCTCATAAAAACAAATGTACGCCTTGGTTTTCAAAACCTCTTCCAACGTCGTCAACCTCACAACTGTATCACTCACATAGGCCCACTGTCGTTTTGAGCTCTTTCCGGGACTCTTATCACCTTCTTCACCGGGCGGAAGCGCAACATACGCAACGTAATGTCCACCAAGCTGTAATTACAGTTAGCATCCCAAATCCTAAGGGGACAAACAAAAAAAAAACGAACCATGTTCCCAAGATGAACAACAACCGCATAAAGCCGATACATACAATCTCCATCCCAGGACTTCCTCTGTACCATCCCCTCTTTCTCTCCTGTTAAGAGGAACCCCAAACTCTTCCTTCCTAGGAGCCAAAAATGGCTTCAAATCCAGACATTCAGGAAACGCAACGTAGTCATCAATCTTTTTGCTCCTAGCGCTAGCACCTGGCACTTGTTGGAACCGCTTGAGGTGAATGACGAGGACAGGGAGGTGGAATGTCAATGAGGAAGCGTTTATAGGCCGGTGAGAGAACGGTAGGTTTCTTCTCTTTTTTCTTTGGCTGTACTTTGAGTGTTGGTTTCGAGTTGGGCATTGAGTTTAGGTTTGGTAGAGAGCGGAGGAAGAGGGCGGTGGGAGAGTTCTAGCATTGCTCGAATCGGGGTTTGATAACGGAGGAGAGGGCAATGGAGAATCAGGAGTAGGCCGAGGTGGAAGAGAGGTCGCTCAACCCTTCCTCGTCGTCCGTCGTTGTATCTCCCAAGCTCGACATACTAGTATCCGATATGGTCCGTTGTCGACGATTGCGAGGAGGGAGAGCGAGGGAGGCTCGCAGTGGAGAACCTGAAGCTCCATTCGCGTGGGGACGATGATTCTCGGGCTTTGGCGGTGGTGGTAAAGAGACGGGTCTGAGAGTGTGATCTCGCGTTAGAGATGGTCCTTTCGGAGGGACAGGAGGAGGTGAAGGGAACGGGCTATCTGATGGTCGAGCGGTCATTGGTGTAAAAGGCGTATCAAAAGAAGTCCGTGACGATTCTTCCCCGTCTAAAGATGATGATGAACTGGGAGATGCAACAGAGCTAAGAGTTGAAAATGTCGACGCATCGCTGGCATCCGAGAGCGACCGAATGCTCTCCACCCTTGGTGACGGTCCAGGAGCGGATGCCAAGTCCTGTTCTGGACCCGGACAATCTTCATCGTCAGAATCGACCTCTTCAGCTTCACCTCCTTTCCTCTTCCCATTTGGCAAATCTACACCATTCTGAATCTTCCAGCACCGTCGGCAGCCAACCCTGTTCTCTCCATCCAAAATCTCAACAGCAGTAAACATCTTCAAACATTCTTCAATGCTTTGCAACGAGCCGCCGGCCATAGACAGTTTCGCTAGTTGGTCACCTGGTGCAGTCGATGCTCGAAAGAGGGGGAAATTGGGAGAAGAGGAGGACAGGCTGACATCAGCAAGGACACGACGAAGGTATTCGACCTCAGGATCAGACGAACTCGTCTTATGCTTTTTTCTAGGCGAAAGTGACCGAGGTCGAGAAGTCCGTCTCTGCTCTTTCGTCAACGAAGGGGAAGGCTGAGGAGAGATAGATGGTGCTCTCGAGGTTGAGGCTTCATCGGTTGGAGAATTGTGCCGGGAGAGAACGATTTGTGGAACAGGTTCAGGATTCGTCAACTGTTGCGGCATGGGCTGGTGAAGGTCTTTGCTCGTCCGGTCTCGTCCCTTCCTGTTTGTTAAACCCATCGTTACGCTGATTCTCCTCCCTAACTTATTCCAATTATCCTTCTTCGAGACAGATGATAAACGCTTGTCCTTTTCTTTAGCCCCATCTTTGAACTCCACGTGGAGAGGCGCGGAGTCAGGGGTAGAAGGACTTGGGCCATCGTCTACAGAACCGTTGGGGCTAGGTTCCGGCGTCGGCACTTCCGGAGCGAGAATGTCCACGCTCCGCCTCCTCTCATCGATAATTGGTGGGTCTTCGATCCCATTCAGCATCTCATTGTCATCACGCTCCTTTGGCGTAGGAGGGACGGACGAGCTCCGAGTTTCGTGCACAGGTACTGAAATGGGAGCCAGCCCTATAGTAGATGATGCGGCAGAAGGAAGCTTGAACTTCTTGGCAAAGTTCTTGAAGCGATCTCTTTTTCGTTCCCGAGCATAGTCTTCCGGTTTGACAGACAAGCTCAGGTCATAAAAGTCTTCGTAAGTTTGCGAGATATGCTTGCATTTCTGGCAGACAAGGACACTGGTGAGACGGCCGCCGAAGATCATATCAGAAAATGAGATGAGGCGTTCGGACTCGGGGATTGTAGGCGGAGGGAGAGGTTTGCCTTTAGGCAGCTTGGGGATTGGCTGACGTTTCTTGATGACCTGCACCAATGTAATGAGACACGATTTTTTAAGGGACAGAGGAGCAGAGAAAACATACATCCATCTCTTCCATGCTCATAGCATCCAGGAGTATTCGAAGAAATTCGTGAGCATCTTGTTGTGCAAAGTCAAGGTACTGGTCGTATTTCTTGCCGACAGCGTTGAGGAGCGCTCTTATCTCGGGTGAATTGGTAAACTTTAACAAATAAAAATAAACAAGTACCTTGGCGTTAAAGTCTCCTTCTTTCGACTGTCCTGGCTGCTCCAAGCGCGTATCAACATCGTGACGAACACGTCGCCAATGGGCATCTGGTCCGAGAACGGCTTGATGAACTCTCCACCATAGTTCTCATGAGAGTTTGTCAGCTGCGGCGATCTCTGCGGGGCAATTAGAACGCTGGAGCTGTCAAGGAGTCGCTGAGGAATCGGTTTGAACTCGACGAGATCCTTCAGCAGGCGAGTTGCAATCAACTATAGTAAAGAAATGGTTACTCTTTCCATCGGACACGAAGGAAGCAACGTAACATACTCCTTGTACGACCGAGTTCATAAAACAGGTATTGCCATGGTTGACGAGGCCGGGGGGAAGGCTGTAGTTTGCCGCCTAGAAGAAAAGGGACAATTCAGCCAAGGAATGTAGAATTACAAATAACGGAGAGATCTGACCTCTTTCTCCCGTTCCTGTCTTTCCTTGTAAATTTCTTGAGAAGTTGGAGTCTTCGCCTTGGCCATAGGACAGTAGAGAAGGAGTCAAAGCAGCTGGCCCAGTTCCTTTATGTACAGCCCGACGAATCCACTGTGCGCGGTTCCGCAGTTGTTCACTTCAGCTTCGGGCGTCGCTTCCTAGACAGTCAATTCCACGTTTAGTGAATGACTCGTAGTCGCTGCACAGAAAACGTGTGGCCTGGAAGGATGTCCGACGTGAACGAGATGGGGTACAGATCTAACCAGCCCTGGGGTCCATTCCGTGATGTCCACATAACCGCGACTGAGCGGCACCTGTTTGACCAGGCACTTGCTCTCCTTCGTTCGTCGAGACTATATCTAGAACTACCACGTTGAATGGATGGTCCAATACGCTTGTAACGACCAGAAATCTCTTCTGTCCAGTAACGTTGAATGAACATATGATACCACTTTTAGGACCTGGGATAATTTCTTGAATCTTGTTTTCCATGCATCGCTGGCTCTATAATTATATCAGAATGGCTTAAGCAGGGTACAATTCGGCTATAGTTGCCTATGTACTAGCCTAGCTATTGAGGGAATACTAAGTCTCTTCTCATTCACTTCCCAATATGCGTTAATATCAACCGTTCCGAGATACTAGCTGAGGAACAAAGCCCATATTACTATATTCTCCTTCAGACTGTAGGTTTCCCAGAGCGTAAACCTATGAACCAAAGGACTATGGAGATTGCAATGACAATAAAGCGTTCTTTTCTGCCTCCACCCTTAGTTTAACATGCTCTCAGACAGATAGCAGCACTTATTGCTAGATTAATTTTGTGGACAGTATATTTCCAATTTTGAGGTTCAGTCGGTCGATCGAACCTGGCTTCCTTGAAACGTGTCTCCAGCCTGTTGCACGTAAAAATTCGCTTGAAGCACAAGTAACTGTCAGCACAATTTAGCAACCTTGAAGCATGAACAAACTCCGGTTCTCAGAACGAACGTTATGCCAACCTACTATTTTGTCTCGCTGCTTGTCACGATGCTGAGCTGGTGTTCTTTCGACGTTGGAAATACCGAACCGTCGTTCAAGGAGTAGTCAAAATTCCATTTCATAAGCAACAAAGCATACTGAGTGTTACTATACGAAGATGTATGGATACGTTGAGTGGCCCATAGTATCGTCGACAAGTGCTCGAGATTCAGAGACCGAAACTCAATTGGTCACGTGTTATTTGATGTCACTCTTCACACTGTTGGTCCGTGCGTTGTCCGTTCGTATAAAATTACAGGGCTTTCCATATTTACATTATCATTTTCAGATGGCTCGACCCCCATCACGTCCTGGGGTTGTGGGTTGTGGTTGTGAACTCCTTAGCACATGAGGCTAACGCTTTCGCGGGGACCTTTCATAACTTGCTTTCCTTGCTCTCAAGGAAAAGCACTATCACAATATTTTCCTGATCTGCCGAGGCATTCCTGCAGGTGGCTCGGTAGGCTTTTTTAACTGAGCTGAGCCCTAACCCTAACCCAACTTTCTGTTTATGTTCAAAGAGAGCAGCATAGGCTGCAGGTGTCGGGTAAATGTTGACTTCGAACTATTAAATTAGCTCAAAATAATAGTATGACAGCACCTAGATAATGTCTATATGCGTAGAGTGAATTAAAATGAAAGGAATGACATAATTTGTGAGAACTGTAACCCTCCACCGTCTAGTAGATACTCTTGCTCTAAACTTTATTGCAGCTCTTTAAAGAACTGAGAAAAGGTACGGCTCATGATTTCCACCGCTTTCTTCATAGTCTCGTACTATGCGAAATCAATCAGTCATTGTACACGAAAACCGTGAAAGCTTCATCAACTCACATCGGCGTCGCTGTAGCTGATACGGAAATGCCCATCCCCAGGAGTGTCGTCTGTCGCTTCCTTTGCAGCAAAGTAAAATCCTGAACAGACTTATGTTACCTAGCAGAAGAATATCGAAAGAAGGTATGACAAACCTGGTCCAATAAGCAACTTATTATCTCCCAGCGCAATAAAAAGCTTCTCTTCTAAATATTTATACCCACGACTGGCAAAGGATGGGTGGTCTTCGAAATGGACACGAATCCAGAGAAACATGCCACTCGTAGACGGAACAAACGAAAAGAATGGATTGCTACTGTCACCGCGGGACCATTTCTCAGTCCACACAGTAGACTTGGGGTAGGCATAATAGACCACAGAGCCACGTTGATATGATCTGGCGTCTGAGGATGCAAGTGACGCACGAAGGTCGAACCCCTCGCCAACAAGGTCAATGAAGTTATCACGCCGTTGAGCGTATTGCAATCTCAAACCTTTTCATGGTTCAGACAAATGCCAAAAAAAATACACAAACAAGGATTTAGCTTACCACGAAGCCATCTGATATATCCTTCATATCCCCATTCGAGTAAAAGAGCGGTGACCATAGCTTGCGCAAATCCACTTGGGCCTTGGGTAGTCGTCTCCGTCTGGCGCTCTAGGCGTTCTGCAAACAAAGGGTTCACTGTGAACCAACCCATGCGACAGCCTGGGGCAATCGTCTTGGAGAATGTGTCAATGCGGATTACACGACCTTGGTAATCAATCCTATAGAGCAAGTCAGACAAAAATTCAAGATCGAGTGCAGAACAGTCCACCTCAGGTAGCTTGGTTCGAGAGTATTGAGGAATTCCTCGTCGCTATCTGTTGCTGCAGAAAGACGTGTACGGTCGGCCTTGGGAACATATGGGCCGTGTTGAAGTATGTAGTATGGATCATCCTCTACAATGAGGAGGTCTGAATGGAAATGAGTAGAGTTTACAAGAACGTGATATAGAATCCTGACCAAACTCGACTGCAATAGCATAAATCTCTTTCTTCCGTTCTAGGCCCATTGTCTATAATAATGTCAGGCCCGATCAAACAAAGACAATTTAAGAGATTACCGCGCCAGTAGGGTTTTGACCAATGGGTACTGTGTAGATGAGCCGAGGACTAAAAGTTATCAGAAATCGTTGGGGCAGCAAGGGAGGACAGGCAAACCGAGGAAATCCACGGGCTTCAGAATCCCAACCCTCCAACAACTCTCTGAGTGCGACGGCCGACATACCCTGCTCACTGTCTTGGCCAATTGGAACGATGTTGACTTCGTATGGAATCAGAGATGCGAGAGCCGAAGGGTAAGTCCTTAATATGAGTAAGAATATTGCTCTGTGAAGTTGGTAGACAGTCTTTACCATTCGGTAACAATTACTCCTTCACCTGGGTTCACGAAAGTCTGGAATGCAGTGCTGCCAGTCAAGATAAATAAACAAAGGTCTCCTCACTAGAAAAGAGGTTACCTGTAACCACAAGTATTTCCGACATGAATAAGGTTAATCCAATTCCCATAAGCAGGTCGGAGGACCTGACGCGAAAACATGTCAGGATACACAACGTTCCAGAGCGTAATCGAGTACCTTTTGAGTATATTCCTTGAGGATCGCCTGCAGCTGAGGTCCACCTGAAAGTTGGATGAGAATTGGAGGAAGGGACCAGGGATCTGTCAATTGCTACCCCGCTTACCTTTAGCTTGACCATATTGCAGAAGCGTGGCCAAATTCAAATCACCAGAGTGCTCTGGATATTTAGAAACAGACACTGGTACGGTCTTCTCAGGTCTCTGAGAAGAGAACAAATTCCAAAACCAGGAAAGCGCTGAAGTCTTGGTGGACCCCTTAACAGGGAAGGACTCGGGAACAAGCCCTTCTGCGGATAGCTTCGCAAATGGGAAATAATCCGGATTGGGCATTCCTACCAAGGTTATGTTTATTCCTTCCTGAGAATAATATCGTAGGAGGACAAACCTCCAGCCATCATAATGATGTCTGGTTGACCCATCCATCGTTGAAGACCCTTCAAAGGGGACTCTCCTCGCCTTTTGGAGATCTCAGATATGTGGTGAGAGAGGTCAATAGCATCTGGGAGGGGTTTCTCGGCCATTTGAACGTGACGGTGGCAAGGATAGTGGACGCTCGGAAGCAAGGTAGTGCGTTTGTAAGCGCAGTCGGACGGGCATTGATAACGTTTGTAATCAACAATGACATCCGATAATGTGTTTTCAAGAGAGTAAAGAACAATGAGGACTAGTACGAAGTTTTCGAGGTGGTTGTTCAGTTGAAAGCTTTATTCTTTGTTCCATTCCACCATTTGCGGCTAGTTTCGCGCCATCGGCGTGACTTGTGACACGACGCACTTGCTCCCTCTTTGAGCTTAACCTTCTCCGTCCTAGCCTCAAAGCGTTCCTTCCTCCCTCTCTTCATTTTCAAATCTCCTGGGGATTCAAAATCTCTACTCGTATTGCTCTTAATATTTACCATGCATTAATGCTCTGCAATAATTCCTTCACAAGGCTAAGCCATCCTCAAGATCTAGCTTCTTCTCCCACACTTAAATTCCCGTTACAGCAAAATATGCCTCGGGACTCAGCGCTCAGTACTTAGTCGCGCCACCCGACTAACCGTACATAAAATTCATGAAAATACGGCCCTATCGCCCCAAACCGTCAGCTGCTTGGCTTCCACATGGTGACAACCGCCTCTCAAAACCAATTGTTCCTCCAATCGCACTTCCCACGTTGGAAATCCTCTTCAAGTCCAGCTGATGCGCCAATTTTACCAGTCCGCGGAAATCGCAGAAAAAAGTCACCGTTCCCAGCTGAATGCAGGCGGAGGTTTTCTCGTATTTCCCAGGACCAAAGCCCTGAGGATCGCCGCAAAAGGAAGAGATCAGAAGGGATCCCGCTCAGTTTCCCAGGCGAATCGGAGGACAATCGGCCGATCAAAGACCTTCAAGTCTCGGAAGCCGTCTTCTTCCCACGATCAAACTTCTTGCGTTTTTTTGGTGTTCTTGTCCTCGGGCCTTCTCCTGCCTTTCTCAGGGTTAGAACTTCAATGCTGTCATGAGAAAGCATTTCTTTCTCAGTGATTTTCGGTTGTACCCCTTTATCTTGAACGTCTCTCAAAATTTCATAGACCATTCTAGATCGTTTAGAACGGATGATTGGATGTTAAGATGTAAGACGAATATCCCATCGCGATTTGCCTGCGGCGACCGGTATCAACTCCATCTCATCGCCTACGAGCAAAACACAAGCCACCAACTCTTTTTGCTTTTTTCTCAGCGTTAACAACGTGGTCCACGCTTTACGTTCTGGACTTATCTTCCCCATTGGGATGAATATATATCTCTTTGAAATCGAGATGCTGAAACGACGAGCCACATGAGTTCCATTGGGCAACATAGATTTTTTGCTCCGCTAACTCGCTTTAGACTTCATCCTCTTGTATTTTTTATTCAGCCCTGCCAACTCTGTCCTGCAGCCCCAGCCCACGATTTTATTTTAACTCTGCATTCACACCAATCCTGGCCAGCGGCCGCCTCAACCAATTAGCCTCCTCTACTGACAATACAATGCAAGAGATAATCTTACCCTTACCCTTACGATTATGTACATGTACTATTTCATTTGACTTTTCTTGTGAATATTATTCTATCAGCCTCCTTTCACCTTTGAACACATCCTTGTAGACTAGGGCTGACTTTGAATGGAACGCTTACTGGTCGAAAAAGGAAAGATCCTCTCACCTCCCCAGAGAAGGTACGGAGATCAAGCTTTTAGGGAGCGCGTTACCCCGTTCACTACGCATTTTTTCTCCTTCTTTTGCGTCAGTACCTGCCGGCCTTCTTCCCTTCCCTGTCCCTGCCCTGCCCTTGCTTCGGGGACGAAGCTCGAAAGGGCATCTGCCGCAAAACCTTCTTTTCACCCTTGGCCTTGGGATGAACAAAGGAGAAGCCCACCCGAGAAAAGCTTATCGCTTCGTACAGAATCTAAGCTTCTTTTTTCACTCGCCCACCTAATAGGCCTTTCCTAAACGTTTGGCATATTCCAGAAGACAAGAGACAAGAGTATACATAGTTTTAGTCAAACACTAACATCCTAATGGTAACGTAACCGACATTCAAAAAAGTAATCTCTTATTTGACTTCTCCATTCAAGTCAAAGCATCATGGGGACTACCCCATGTGTTTAAAGGTGCAGCTTTGTCCCACACCTCCGCCCACTCGCATCAAGCCACTGTAACAGCCCAAAAAGCCACCACTCCGCACTCGGACACGAGAAAATCAAGAGAAAACACCGGCACCGCCGTTTTGGAATTGTCTCGGGCTTGAAGTTTGTAAAAGTCAACAATTTCCCGGAGAGCGGTTTGGGGTCTCGGTAATGCTTTGGGCTTTTCGAGGTAATAACATGAGTTGCCGCAATTGTTAATTCACAGGGGAAACACCCTCGTTCATGGTGTTGTGCATGTTCAGGGAAAAAAATCATCTCCGCAATCGATGGTCTGGTCCAAGCTGGTTCAGGTTAGGAAATGTGTTTACAGTTGATTTTGTTATGTAGATTTTGAAGGTCAGGGCAGGATATGTGAATGTAAGAATACAGCGGGTAGACGGGTGGTACGAAAAGAAACTCAAGCTCGAAACGGGCGAGGGAAGGTGAGGATGCCAATCGGGAGAAACCCGGGCAACACCGAAGGGGTTTCGGGGGGAAACCAAAGAGAGAGAGAGGAAAGGAGAGTGAGAGAGGCAGCAAATGTAATTGGTAAAAGTACAGGTGTGTGAAATGTCCCACAACAATCAAACAACGAAAGCAAAAGGGCAGAGGTCAGGTAGATGCGCCGAATCCAATCCAATGTGCAAAGGAAAAATCAACTTCAAGTCAAAGAGGAGGATAAAGTGTCCAGGAGACGTTGAGGAAGAACGGAGGTAAACGGAGAAGAAGAGAAGGGAAGAGAAGATGGATAGAAGTGATATGTACCAGTACCGGCGGAGGAGGATCAATTTTAAGTGTCCACAGAAGAAAAGGAAGCGGGAGAAGCAATCTGCACGTCCAAAAGGGGCAAAAAAAACATAGAAAGCTCTTCTCCAGCTGGCTTTGGTTATACCTCTCAATACTCCGTCACCATTCCAGGGTTAGGTTTGCTGAAGGGCGTTCCATGACCTGGGTAGTGGTCTGATACGTGGGCATAGCCAAATTCTTGCGATGGTACTAAATTCAGAGTAAAAAAGATGTTGCAATTACGCGGATAAGAGATGAAATGTGCTGTACTAACATCTATGAATCTTTGCAGAGTCTACGCCCTCTTGAATGGGGGGAGTATTAGCCTGGGAACCCGAAGATGCAGCGGATATTGTGGAGGCGCCAGTGGAGGGACGCGCACCTGTAGCAGACGATGGCGCTCGCCAATCGGCAGGGGCAGCCCCTCCTGCAGAAGCCTCAGCTGAAGACGGAGGTACCATATCCATACCAGCATTGAATGCAAATTGCGGTTGAGACTGTTGATTGCCAAGCCCATACGGGTCGACGGAGGGTAGTTGAATCATACTTCGCACTCTTGATATTGACCCGGTAGCCGTAAGCTCAGGGGAGTAGCCCTGAGCAGAACCGGGAGGTTGTTGGTCGGCGTCTTGAGGTGTCTCTGGTCGATCAGCTTCAGGATAAGGAGAAGCGTAAGGATGGGCAGCTTGACTATGTCTCCGGGGGCGCCGAATGGGTAAGGACGAGGAGGGTGGATAATGACTTGATGAAGAAGGCGGTCGGTTCCCGCCGGGAGAATGGCCGCGATGGTGAGAGGAGCCTGGGCGAGAGTCGTAGCCAGGAGCAACAGGGGACATGTAAGGATCATCGCGATGTGCCATTGAATGCATGGAGTAGCCAGTATTGGGCCGACTATGGCCGTCAGGAGAGATGGGAGAATTTGCTGACTGCTCGACAGGCATATGGGCAAATTGGCCACCATAACTAGTGTTAATGGTAGGAGTAGGGCGACCGCTGTAGCCATTTGGGGGAGCGCCATTTGAATGACCAGAGGGATTGAGGAGGGAAGATAGGGAGCCGCTGTTATTGTGGGATGCGCCATTGGCATTGTAAGAGTTCCAATGAGGGGGTTCAGAAGAACCGTTACCATTTGTGTACGAGTAACCCTCGTTGCCATAGGAAGGCATATGATGGTATGAAGGCGATTCTTCAGCGGGAGAAATGGGCTGCAGGGAATGAGAAGAGTGACCGTACATCGAGCTGTGAGACATATGGGGAGGATTGGAAGGGACCGTGAGGGGAGGAATCTGACGCTGGTGTTGGTGCTGGTAATTCCCGTTCCAAGTGGGAGGAGGTGGACCAGCCGTATTTGGCGCTGTGGCACCGTTGTAGGGGTTCGGAGCGGAAAATCCGCGGGCACGACCAACGGGGGTCAGTTTACCTCCAGGATTTCCGGGACCACCATTGGAAGGATTAGGAATATTCAGGGGAGGCGGGGGAGAAATGCCTGTGGCTGACCGCGGAGGAGGAATAGCCTGAGATTCTGAAGTATCCCGTTTCCGTGGTTTAGGTAGACGAGGAGGGACGCGACGCTTGAAGTTGGCCACGACTTCTGGGGGAGAATGTCTATTCAGTGTCGGATGAGCTGAAGAGGCCGGAATGAGTCGTTCACGTCATGTTGTAAAAGGTTCTAGAAATCAAAGACGTACACCATGTGCTGGCGTCCGGATCGTCAATCGCAGGGTCAACATTGCGCAAGTTTACTTTTCTCATGAACCCGTAGATCTGAGCAAGAGTCAGTTAAACAGGCTAAGGTGGTGGGAAAGGTGGGCGTTACATTGAGCTGTCTCGAAAAGGAGGCAAAGCGTGACTGGCGGTATATCGAAGGCAGAACATGGAGAGCGAGTTGTTCAGGACGTTCGACAATGATATGTTCTCCTGCTGGGTCCCAACGAATCATGTGGTGATTTTCTGGGCGTTCGAGAAGACTGAATGGGAAACGTGGTAAGAATATAAATTTGAGATAGTAGGATAAAAACAATGAAACATACGCGTAGAGTTTTGTGAGGAAGGTAGCTTGAGGTTTTGTCTCAGGCTTAGGAGGGGGCGTGTCGTGCTTTTGGTGAGGCTCTGGATGTTCATCGCTCTCGTCTGAATGGGGCGGCGGGGGATGATGAATAGGAGCAGGATATTGGTGAGGCTGGTAGAAGTTGCGCGAAGACGCATAGATGTCAGCCATGATGGTGAGACGAAAGAGCTCACACCGACGCAAGTCTGGAGCTTCTTTATCCTCGATCCTTTCGAAGGGGGTCGGCCACGGATGCAATGCCAATTGGGATCTAAGATTCGCCCCTTCTGATATCGAACCCTGATGGCCACCCTTCCCGTCCCCATGCGGTCGCTACATTTCGGTCCGTTGTTCTGCCTGTTGACCTCCAGTACTCACACCGAGCCTCGTCCGGCCACTTTGCATTCTTGCGTAAACGCCTTGTTTCTCTCCTGCAGCTGTTGTAAATTTTTATATTTTTCTTGGTTCACCCATGGCGGCCCTGGAAACAGCCACCTACCCGCCGCGCCCGCTTCCCTGATTACCCCCAGCGACGGTTGTCTTGTCCTCTGCCGCTATGGCTACTCCATATTTCAACTATCTCAAATATCAACTGTGACATGATTCACCGCTTCACCCACTTACAATTCCTTGGATCCACCTTAGACGCGTCGTGCAAAAAACCCAACGACTATTATCGTGGAAGTTGTCACTTGACTATCTTTCACTCGCACTCAGCTCTCTACTCCCTGCCGGCTCCGAGAGCTCTCACAAATCACAATGTGCCTCGGGCACCTCCCGCTCGTCTTTATCGCACCGCTCCAAAAGACCTTCGCCATCTCCGATACCACCCTTTTCTTTCGAACCGGTATAGGCAACTGCATCGAGCCGACGGCTGACGCCACACCATTCATATTCATTTTCTTGTCTCCCTTGTCCTGCGGTTATCGCTCATGAACACCGATCTCGTGACGTCTACGACTTGCTGCCTTTGAACCTAAAGTCCCTTTGGAACGTCCGAACCCAGAAATACTGAGCCAATGGTCTCACTTGCAGCCCCGTCAATGAGACGCACACAAGGACACCACTGACTAACTACTCTTCGACCGAAGCTAATCACCTCCCATCCGAATCGTGATTCGTCGTCCTCGTCTCTTTTTCGAGAGCAACTCCACCGAGGCCACCACAACGAACCCCGATAAAAGCACCTCACTGCCTTGTGAGCATCAGAAAACTTGGACCAATGGCCGTCCAAAACTGCGCCAAGTCATAAACAAGACGTGTAGACTGCTTTCACCATGCGAAACGATATGCCTAGCACGACAGCCCCTGTTGTTTGCGTCAAAAAGCGCCATTTTCCCCACAGAGAATGAGCGGCACATTTCGTTTCAGAACGTACAATGAGCCAAGTATCAACAACATCCATCATCATCCCCGAAGAAATACTTAGAACTTCCATCCGACGATCTCTTTTACGACTCTAACCCCAAGTTGCTGATTCGGTCACTTCAAAAATGTTCAACTTGGTCCGCATCGTGTCAAACACGTCCGTCCGTCGGTTGAAATCCAAACCATGTCATTCATCTTATACTTACTTCATTTGAGCTCCATTTGCTTTTAGTCCGATATCTAAAATACAAGACACAACCTTGAACTCAACTAGCCCCGATAATCCCTTGAGCGAGGTTCAGTGTCGCTATAACTGTCAATTTTTGCGCTAATGAGGCCGGAGATAAGTGAGGATTTAACTCGCGAAGCTTTTGCGTCAGGCGCCTCAACAAGGTCCAAGGAAGAACCGAAGACGAAGCCTGAACATGAAGCTTCCGAGGATCTCTCTCATCATCTCAACCCAACGCGGTACCGGGTGGCACCTTGACGTCTGTTGTCTCTCTCCCTTCATCCCCTTACGCTAAATATATAGCATACAACCCCCCTTCCTCTGAAGACAATGTAACACAATTCTATCTCACATGCCTATGAGTCCCGAGCTCTCAAGAGTTATTCTTTACTCAAGACCGAGGCGTCAAGTAGGCAAGAGGGCAAATCGGATACCTTCAATCCCACATTCACAGATGACACCACGAATATAACGGAACCTTATTCACACGGATATGATATCCAGAACCTGGTGAGAAAATACTCTGTTCTAGGCGATCCGGAGCTGAGAGGGCGTTTTGATCTTTGCTATTTGGTCCCTTTTTGTAAGCTTCATTTTTCCGGTGCTAAACAGAGAGGATATAGGCCACACGCCCCTCCTCAAGATTCTGGTCATAGGGTTTAGTGTACATGTTGGGGTACTAGGTTTATGAATGCGAGGGTCGAACTGTAATGCTCCTTGAACTCGCCTTACGTCGGAATCTGCCACTCTTGGCAATGCTTCTTTTTTCCACAAACTTGATGACGTCAAGTTGGCTCACTTCGTCCTTGCTCTTATCCTCGTTCTAGTCTTCTCGAATCTCGAAACTCTTGTTGTCAAAGTGCGGATCTGCCTGACAGTTTGGCGGCTCGCATGGCGGGAGTCAAGAGCTGACAGTTAACTAGCTGTAAGTGATTGTACCATGTCCACCTTTTTAAAGACACCCTGTCCACTCATGTTGCAGTTCCTTATCAGTAGCATTTGTATGTATGCTTTGTCCAGTGACCATACATGCTAGAAGGTTTGTTTCTAGTTAGAACGACTTATACCTCTTCATTCGATGCAATTGTCCCTTAACACATGCCTTGAGCGAGGGATGCATTCTGTCATTTACTGCTGGTAATTGCTCTTTGAATGATTATTGTCTTTAGATTTAACTTTAGGCTTTTACTCAAAGCCGCAGAAGTACCTATCTCGATCGTCCTTCGATAGTACTGCCACAGTCACCTTGTCCCTTTGTTCTTTGTTACCGTCGACCCTGGATACTAAATCTCAACTCGAACTCAGGCTCAATCACAGTCGTGCAAGAGCTGACGTTTACTTTGAATATCACACCTCACAAAAACAAAGGTTGTAAAAAAATGCAATGCCCATCTAAAGAGAAGAAAAAACCTATGTAATAAAAAAGTAAAGACTATGCCTCAGATTCCGAGTAAAGCGTAAGTAATTTGTTGTAGTGGTAGCGAAAAAGCGAAAAAGGAGAGTGTTCATAGGATAGCGAGGATGAAGGATGAATTGGTGGTAGTACAGCGAAGAGAGAGACAGATTTCATTTTGAATTATGAGAGTTCGAGCCGGCAAATGGGAAAAGAGGAGAGGAAGTAAGGGGAAACCAGTAAACCCGGGGAAAGGAGGGGAAAGAAGGAGGAATGACAAAAAAAGCAAAAGAGAAAGAAAAGGAGTGTCTCGGAACACGGCATATGCAAATCCTCTCTTTTGTTCCATTCGTCGCAGGACCATCTCGGCTCGACTCCAAGAAACGCACGCTGATTCTCCCGACCAGCGCGACAAAAATCATACCTCCCCATCATGATGCAGCGTAACATTACTGAAGGCTCCAAACAAATCTTCCTTGCCCATTGATGGCGTCCATTCCATCAGGTGTCGGAGGTATCCCCCCAGCGCCAATACCTAATTGAGACGTTGACCGTCCGGCAATCCCCAGTATCAAAGTACTGCTCATCCCATTCGCATGGTGCGAAGTACCACGCGAAGGAGTCGATGGAGTAGAGAGGTCTTGGTCTTCTAGGTGTAATGAGTGGGATTCTTTCATATGTCGGAAGTTGACAGCGTCAATGCCATTAGAAGAGGATGGGACAATCTTTGTGGAAAAAAAATTGCACAATCAGCGTCCAGCGTGGGACGAAGAACAACCATGCTTACGGGTGGTCGAGTGTTCCTCAGTAAACCCCAGTTAATCTTAGCGAACCATTTGTGATTCTTCACTTCGCTTGCCCCGCTCCGACTCCCAAGCCGTGTCCGCTCACTCTTATCAAGCAGCCGAGTTATGCAGTCCTTGCCAGCCCTGGACAAAATACCCACGGTTAGACCGATAAGAACAAAAGGGAAAAGGCGAATGAACTTACGTTGAGACCTTAGGATTATCCTTGAAATGAACCGGCAACATGCGAATGTTCTGGAAAGTGTCATTCCGTTCTTGACCCTTGAACGGTGTTGTCGCGTACTGTGCAAGCAGGTTAGCTTGTGCTCCAAGCGGAGAGAAGGGGGAAAAGTATTTACAATCATTTCGTAGATAAGTATCCCTAGTGTCCACCAGTCAACTGCAGCGGTATGGCCCTCGGCAGCGATAACTTCTGGAGCAATATATTCTAGCAAAAGGCCATAAGTAAAAGGTCCGGCCGTGTGCGTGACCAAGAGCATACCCTCTGTTCCAACGAATGAGTTTGTCCGAAAGTTTGCCGTGCACGACATGGTGTCTACTAATGGCGTCTGAGGCAAGATCAGGGTTCAGCCAGTAGACCATCAACCGAGAACGAGTACATACCCCGTTTGGTTCGTGGATCATGCCTGGGAGTGTTGGAGGTTCATTGGACTGTTTGGCCAAATCGAAATCAGACAGCATTATGTGTCCAGACTGATGAAGCAGAATGTCTGTTTTGGAAATACAATCGATGATCAGCACCTTTGGTCATCCCCGAGGAAATAGTCTACTGACTTTCTGGTTTAAGGTCCCTGTAGATGAACCCCATGAGATGGAGGTACTCGAGGGCGGCCGTCACTTCTGCCGCATAGAACCGTGATCCATCCTCCGGCAAACATTTACCAGGCCGGGTTTGGAGAGCACGGAAGAATTCTCCACCCATGCAATATTCCATGCAAAAGTAGAGGTACTCCTCTGATTGGAAGGAATGGTGTAAGGTAACAATGAATGGATGATTTGAAGTCGCGAGGATCTCCTGCTCTGTGAGGGCACGCTTGATCTTGCGCCTTTCTATCATCTCCTTTTTGGAGAGGACTGAGATGGATCAACAACAAATACATGGTCTTGTGACGACATACTTGCCTTTCATAGCGAAGAGCTTCTCGGTCTTCTTTTCTTTCACGAGGTAGACCTTGCCGACATCGCCTTTTCCAAGCATTTTGAGCTTGACGAAGCTTCCTGGACCAACTTCAACCTAGAAGCGGTTGGCTTTGGCTGACGAAACAACGAGGATGCGAAAATATTTACCTGGCTAACCTTGATCGAGTTGCTGGAGTACGTTCTTCGGAACGGCTGCTTCCCGGGGCCGTCTGAGAGACCATTAGCGATCCGTGTCTTGGCCAGTGGTATGGGAGGTAGAGTTAGCACGGGCTCCACGAGTCGAGCGGTTGGCACGAGAGGAGGAAGCGGAAGGAGACCGTCTCGAGAGAAGCTGACTGAGACTGGGGAACGGGGGGAACTGCGATGCTGCCTGGAGCTAGCATACCATTTTTTACCGTCGAGGATCCATTGCCACGGGCAAAGAGACCCTTTGCGTTTGGGGCAGACGCAACCCTGCGCAGAAACCGTGACGCTGAGGCGCCCATGCCTTTTGGTGAGAGCGGTTTGTTCTGAAAGTTTGTCTGGGTAGGGATGTGCCGTCTTTGGTTTCTTCACGGGTGTGCTGTTCTTGCGTAGGGCATCTGAAGACTTGTGTTGTAGACGGTTGAGGGTGCGTTGGGGTTGGGCCTCGCCACTCGAGTCTGTTCCAGACGAGTTGTATGACGACCGAGAGCCCGACAGGGCTGACCCCGGCGTCAGCGAAGGGCCGTTGGACACAGCAGGACCGTTGGTGTGCGTGTCCACCGTCAGAGAAGAGCCGCCCATCATGGTCAGCCTCTTTGAAGACCCATTGGTAAACCGAAACACGGACTTCCATCCGTCCTTGCTCTGGCCTAACATCGGTGAGCCTAGGGCTCCGTTTTCCACAGTCATCCCGGGTGACGGCATATCCGAACACTCGAGTCGACCAAGCGAAAATCGAGAGGGGGAAATGTAAAAAAAATGAACGGAGAGGAGGGGAAGAGGAGTGACCGTTTGCGACAAGCTTTCGACAGAGCAAGCGCTCGCTAGTCCTGCAAATCACCGCATCCCGCCAAACCCCTCTTTTGATGGCATTCTGAAGGTTGGAATGAAATCCAGGCTCCGTGCTGTACATACTAATACAATAACTTTGAAAGACATGCTCAAGACAAGGTCGAGACAATAACGCAAATAAGCAACTCTTAGCAAATCATCCAATGGTTTGCTGACTCCACAGTAATAGGTTCTGTAAACTTTCTTTCCCTCCGACCCTTCAAGCTTTCGTCATTCCGTCAATTCTGCCTCCAGCCCAGGTACGCATCGCACATTCGTCGTCGTCGCCTTGAGGACCATCCACTCCTCCGGACAGTCGTGAAGGAGAGCCGAGTCCAGCCTGAGAGTTCTAACCTTGCGATGATTTCAGAAATTAAAGAGTCCCTTCGCTTCGAAGTTTCCATGTGACTTCCCAGGCACCCCTTTGGCTCCAATAAGTTGCTAACTTCACTTCCTGAACAGGATTTTCAGAAGCACGGATCTGCAACCGTCTACCATCTTTGCATTCTACAGATCGTGGCAAGACCCTGCTAGACATTTTGGTTAATGCACCACAGGAGATGGTAGAGATCGACCAGCCGGCTGCAATGTCAAACCTGTGAAGGGACCACAAGTAAAATGTTAACATCCACAACGGGTAGCCTGAACGGCTTGATATCCCGTGTCCATTTCTGAGCATACTGATTCTGCGACATCAGTTTCTCCAGATATGTGCTAGAGGCCAAGGTAATAAGTATGTAAAAGTTTCGTACTGGAGTGAAACAGCGGCCGCTGATCTTTCGGCGAACTGAAGTAAGGATATTCGCTCTACCCGTCTCAGAAAGTTGTTCAATGACATCACAGGCGACACTGCAGATGGCGGTAAGGTATCCTCTGGAGTCCTGGAGAGGCAAAATAGCCGTGAGAACGCTTGGCTGGGCTGGCCGGACTGAGGGACTCAGTGTGAGTTCCATGTAAGGCAATCGGCTTGTCGACGAAAGCAGAATCCCGTTAGACTCCCATTGAAATCAGGTGAAAGAGATCGAGCCACAACCAATTAGTTTAGTAAGTATCCACTACATAACGAGTTAGACTGAAAAAGGTCAAGTTTCCTTGCCATTATCCGACTTGATCATCATCGCAAACATAGGAAATTCTCCGTACCCTTCATGCTCAAAATGGGCTTCCCCCATTTTCCTAAAGCCCATTGTTCCATATATCACAGCCTATGTAATGAACCATACATAGTAAGGAGAGAGTCAAGAGATAAAAACTTGTGCCTACATTCAGCTCTGTCTCACATTCAAGACAAATATTTTTCCCCTCCTCTTTAGCCTAAATTATCGACACGGTGAGTGTCATTCATCCTGGCAGAGAATCATGGACAAAAGAGACAACACACCCGATCCAATACGACCTTCATCAAATCTCTCCCAATGCCTCGTCCTCGATATCCAGGATGTGTCCCAATAACATCAAGGTGCCACGCATCAGTACTTACAGAGGGCCCACCAAATGCACTCGAAATGAGTTTTATAACTTTGGGGATGAACTGAAAAATATGTTGGTGGATTTGAGGAGACAAGACAAGAGGAAGATGCTAACATAATCATCCCACCACTTATTCAACTCTTTAGAACATCTCTCTTTGAATGGTTTCTAGAAATCTCTCTGGTCTTCGCTGCACGTACCGAGTCATTTAGCTTTCTATTGAATGGCACGGTCGGCGGGGGACTGACCTATCATACATATACCTCCCAGGAGGAAACCATGCTGCCACACCAACAATCTTCTGTTCTTCGTAGGCGAGCCATACTTCACCTGCTGCAAATGCAGATTGAATCATGGGTTTCACGAAGAGGCGTCGAAGTGAAGGGTCGTTTGCGAGAACGATGGAAGTAAATTCATCTTGAAAAAGTTGCTAGTATGACTTGGGTTTGGGAGACACTGTAAGAGAAGAAATACAACCTTCGGAAAATGCAGCTTCAAGAACATCGAGAATACTTTCTAGGGTTGGTTCTATATTGTGAAGAACAATGAGTTTAGATGGGGATATTCGTAATCGAATGCAGGCCAGATGCTTTCATAATCGCAAGGCAGAACCGAGAAAGTTATCTGGGATGCAGGAGTGGAAAAGCAGCACCTGAAAGCTCTGTCAAACGTGAGACGGTGGTCGGTTTCCGAGAAGTTGCCATGAAGGAGGGAAGCAACAAAAGTTTCCGCAAACACTGGTATTCAATTTAGGAAATAACTAAAATTTGGCTGTTATTGGCCCTTAGCATGATTTAAAATTTAACGAAGCCCTCAGTAGCTGATGGACTTGGGAGGATTAGAGTTATTAGAAAAGGATCAAAATGGCCATAGGAGCTCGTGACGGTTAACGATTCCCACCAACAAGCCTTGCAATTGCCACCATTTTTCACCATCTCCTTATCCCTGGCTCGTTCAAAGCGTGTTCCAATGCCTCTGAGTGTCGAAACCGAAATGGTTCACAATTCAAAGATCAAAAAAGGGCCAAACAGTATGCCAATAAGCTAAGCTGTCCATAAGTTTCTGGACAAGTCGGAAGAGGAAATATTGAACGAACCGTCCCAAGTAATGCTTATTCCCCCACTTTCCTCAATCTCCGGGAACAAGCGCCGTATTTCTTCTTCTGAATCCTGCCTCATATATTTCGGACAATAGTCAAACCACAAATCGAGGGTTTTAATTGTGGGAATCGCACAAATGATATCTTTTGCTTCATCCCAGACGTGTATTGCACCACCAGTTTCGCGTGTCCACGTTGAAGCATTCCATGTACCCCAGAGATAAATATTTTGAGGTGTAATATTAGTGGAGCTACAGAAGAGATTTGTTGGATGTAGGATTTGGAAGGGCCCATGAAACCTTTGTTTGAGTATAGTAAAGCCAGCGTCCTTAGAGAGGGTAACGGAGTATTGAATCCACGCAAAGTTGGCCCTAAAAGTGTTCGTTTAATATGCTATCTCTGTATTTGTAATGGAAAAAAATTGATACCTTTTCCTTGATCCCAATGCCACGAGATTGATAGGATATCAAGAAATTCTGCCGCTGTCTGAAGATTCGCTTGGTAAATACTCTCCTCTTTCTCACTCCAAACGCCATTCCGGTCAAGCAGGAGAGATAGACAACGAACGAATCGGATAGAGCAAGGATAGGCAGAAGGCTCGCAAAGTTGTTCAATGTGTAAGGTATGAAGATGAGGGTTGATAGCTCGAATCTCCTGGTCTTCGGAAAAAGGGATGTAATTATCAAGCAAGCGTAGGCCCTTGAGACGTGCTCCCCAGCGAGCCAGGGATGCCCAAGTCCATGCGCCTCTAGGAGAATTCGCTTTGAAACTGCGTATGGATGTGAGCTCCGAAAGATCGTCAAGAGCTGCTATCATTTTTGGAGACCATCGCGACCATTCGGTAGTCGGAGGAATGGTATTAAGAGATTCAAGTACACCTGCCGTCTTTAATGCTGTAAACAATGTAATCCAACTCCCTTCATAGGCAGAGTCATCAGTTGTGACGGCGTGAAGATGCCGGATATGGTGAGCATGTTTGAGTGCATTTGCAACCAGTCTCGTAGCCTTGTCATCATCCAACCTAATGCTGTGGTAGAGCACGGCCCGCGAAACCTCGAGAAGACATTGAGCAGATTGACAACACGCTACAAGAGTTTCAGAATCGCAAGAGAAGAGAACTTCATGTTGAAGTTCTGGTGGCAAGCTATTGAAACCTCCCATGTTGCAGATGGAACTAAAAAGAGAAGTGGCGTTACGTCAGCCATGTACACTTGCTCTTGACTACCTTGAGTCCCATTTCATAAAAACCTCGCATGCTTCGCCTGGCTCAGTTATCAAAACGTAAAAGACTCGGAAACAACACCTGCAAAATGCCCGCCGAGTGCGCTCCCGGATAGTACGCCACCACGTGAGATTAGCACCGATCGCGCCCAAGGGAGTATAAACGACGAACGCACGCCCAACGCCCCTCTTCCTTCAACCACTACATTCTCACCTTCTTTCACGCAAAAACACATTTTTCTATCCCGCCTTTCCCTTCTGCAACAGAATATGGTCAAGATCGCTTCTAGCTCTTCGCTTTTGTTCGCTACACTTGCTATCTCGTCCTCGTCCTCGAATCTCGCCAACGCTGCTCCCGCTGGCGACTCTTCTGGAATTCAAGAAATTTCGCGCGCAGCTTCCGGCATCCGACAGTCAGTTCGGTTCTTTCAGAGAGGGATCCCGCCTTGTACCAGCTCGATGAACGTGGCCTCCTCAGTTCGTCTTTTCACATGCTTTCCTTTGCTTGTCCTGTTTCAGTATTAAGTTATCAATCAGATTTAGAAGAGCTCATTTGCGGCTCCGTCGTTCCCGTTCTTGGGGGCTTGCCAGTTATTGGTCCAATTCTAGGCGGTCTCACTGCTGGACTCTGTCCCAAGCCTGGGGTTGAATCCGTAGATCAAGCATCCACTCAAACTGCACTTGATTCTCAGACGGCCGAGAAGCTCAAGCAACTCAAAGCGGCTGTTGCCGAGTTTTCCACTGCTAACAAGGGCCAAGGTTGAAGACACCAATGTGTCTGATTCTCCGGACGGCGTGGATACTCCTGAAGATGGTGAATCTGAAGAAGGCGATGGTACAGACGACTCACCTGCAGCTGGGGACCCTGCTCTCGATCCCAACCAGCCAAGTGGGACATCTCCTCCCCCCAACACGCCGAATCCCGCGTCCACTGCTGGTGCTCAGGATGCTGAAGGAACGAATGATCCTGGCCTCATTGCCCGACGCTCTGCTGTTCTTGTTCGCAAGCCCGCCGATATACCTTCTGCTCCAGCTCCGCCCAAAGGTGCGGGTCCTCCGTCCCCACCTCACACGCCTAGCCATCCTACCCCGCCTACCAGTGGGCCTCCTAGTGGGCCTGCTGTTCCATCGACTGTCCCTCGTCCAGCATCTGTCATGGTTGGACCGCCAGGCGTCGTACCACCACCACCTGCAGCTCCGGTGGTTCCCCCCACCGTGGCCCCTCCTGCTCCCCAGATGCCTGTTGCAGCCCCAGGACCTCCTGCTACCCGCCACCCATTTCCCCCCCGATTCATGTTCCCGCTGGTGCTCCTGCTACTCCTTTGGGTGGAAGTGCATAAGTTCTAAGGATGTTTATGCCTTGAGATACCCATATTCCGTCAAGTTGGCTTCGAACAGACTGCCTGGTATTGTACTTGTTCCTATGTAGCTGTTAGACGATTCAAACATTTTATTCTGTACACAACTGCGAGCTGACACATCTGGACAATAACTCCAACCTAAGATGAAGATGCACGATCGTTCTAGTTTTCAAAGAGAACGAGGATTGAGTAATTGGTTCAGAGCGTCTATGAACTTCATCCTTTTAGACTCTCTTCAATGCAGCTCTTGACCTGCACGCTGGCCGCCCACACTAACAAGGATGCTTGTGTTACTTCGGTCAGCTGGAAGCTTGGGGGTGGAAGTGCAGAGTAAGGACAGAATGAGAGAAATTTCCGGCAAATGTTAGTGGCTCAAAGCAGTTGCCCTGATGCATTGTTGTTCCTAGCCGATTTTGCCATAAGTATTCACTTAAACTGTAGGCTTGAACTGCGGTGTATTATCTGAATATTCACAGCACGGTTAGATACTAAATGTATAAAGAGTTACTCCTATGGGGAGTGCCTGTGAAAGGAGGGGAATGTTGGTAAGGTTAAATGCAATGGTCTTTCGCCATCGGCAGAGCTTTAGGTAAATTACTATCGTATGTTATCCCAACATTTGACTTCTTCTGGGTCGTGGCAGCAGTCGTGCTCCTTTTTTAATCACCTTGTCTGTTCAGGTCGGGTACTCTCCCCAGAAATTCTGTGCGAGGTTCAAAAAGTAACAGTAGAGTACAGAGCAGCGTAATTGCAACTCCGGAGAAATAGCTGACCGGTCCATGATGATGGCAGTTGTTTTTGGGTGTAGGTCGAGTTGAACTTCGCTTCTGGCCATGATCAGCGCAATTACTTTAAATCCACGCATTGATATCATTGCTCCCATATCTAGATTATGACGGCCGCGCAAGAGTCCCCCATTCTGTTTCGCGTCGGACTTAAAGCCGCTCTTTCTAAAATGGTACAGCTTTACTGCAGCTTCGCAAGGACCTTCATGTCCGATGGCCAATCTACGTTTGGAAGACTTACCCGGCGAAATTCTTTTCTCTATTTTAGCTCTCTGTAACCTCAGAGATATACTTGCTCTTCGACAGGTACGCCTATTAATCAGATATCAATAGGAGGATTGAATGAGCTCATGCAACTTCTCAAGACAAACAAACAACTCCAGAGACTGACTGTTGAACGAACCGTCTGGCTCGATGCCTTGAGCAATGTTATATGCCAACTTCAGCTTTCAAATGCTGCTTTTCCCCTGACGACTATGTCTGTGTCGGAACTTGAATGTGCGGCCACAGGGTGGTTGCGGTTTAAGCATGCCTTGTATAAACACGGAGCTAGCCCGCCAGACACCCAGCTTAGTCCATTTCAAACTCGCATTATTCATCTGGAGAAGATTCCTAGAGCTATGTGTATTACACCTGGTGGTCAATTCCTTGCCACTGTCGTGAACAGCACCTTGATATTGTGGGACCTCACCCAACCTATCCCCACGTGTCGGGCTCAGATCTCTGTGACAATTCCCAGTGACATGTATGCTGGTGTAGATGTGCAGACTGTCGACGCGGATTACTTGATCAGCTTGTGGTCCTATGATCTCGATGCAAATGGTTTATCTATAGGGTAATTGTCGCACTCGTCTCGTGCTGACTCTATCATACTCATTTACGTCACCCAGAGGAACTTGGAGATATATCTTAAGGTTCAAGGCACCTTTCAATGCATGTGACCTTGAACTTCTCGGCAAGCTCGAAAGTGCAGAGGAATATGGGACGGCGACACTTGGTTATTTCGAACCCTTCCAATGCAAGCTCATAATGTCTGTTAATAGACCTGAGGGACTACACTATCTCCTTTGGGATGTTCGCTCAGGTGCCTTGAGCTGCTGGCCGTCTTTGCATGATCAACCCGCCTACGTTCGTAGCTCTTGTTTCTAGGTACCTCAGATCATTAAACTTTTTTCTTTGATTAGATGCTTCTTTGTAGCGAAGTGCTAATAGTCGGCTACTCAAACGATCCAAGGGATGTTGAGGTTTTCGAGCTTCCTATCCTCCCGAACCCTCAAGATTACGCACCAGCAGCATTTGCTACTGTTGGAGCTCACCTCCTTCACCCCAGAGTTAAAGCTGAGCCTTCTCGAACCATTGCTTCCATCTGGGAGCCTTCTTTCAATGACTACCGTTCCAATCCTCATTCACTCCGAATTGATATGATCCAAGACAGAGGCAACCGCAAGTTCGAAATTGCACACAAACAAATCAGACCTGTGGCTCTTGATGCAAGTTCGAATACTCTTCCTCTTTCTCCCATCGAATTCTCCATCCTTCATGAAAGATCATATACTAACTTTCCGTTATCTGTGGGGTGGTTTCCGACTGCTTATACCTTACCGGACGACTCTCGTCTCTTGTGGTCAAAACCAGCCTTGAATTCACCGCCTTACGGTCGTCTGATGTATCATCTCGCTTCAGTTGCAGAAGGATCGGAGGATGGAGGGACAAGTGGACTCTTGTTTGAGTCTTCAGAGAACTTTGAGCTGATGCAAGCTACTCTCTGTCCTGCTTCAGGACGACTGTGTACTGTGCAACTGGGAGGAGAAGACGTGGATCAGGTTGGCGTTGTGGTTTCAGATTTTGTAAAGCCATATTTCGTTGTTGGAAATGAGGGACATGGAGAAACAAATGGAGTTGCGATGGGTAAGACTGCTGTAGATGAGCTAAAGAAAACTGTGAAAAGAAGAGAGAGATGGTTGAACGTCCTAGGCGCCTTTTGGTCAAGGTCAAAACGGTGAAAGAAAGGAATAGTACATGCAATACAGTCAATTTCTCACACTACATTCTCTTGGCCTCACGTTTTTTTTATTCAATGATCTAATTGATATGTGAATTTCAATAGCTATCCGATTCCTTTCCTTTCATAAGCGCAGTCTCACTTGAGTGTTTGTATCCGAAAGGTCGGGAAAAGCGTAATAGGATATTAGGGTTAGGGTTAAACGTTTGCTGATTCATAAAAAAAAGAGCCCACAAAGCCAGAGTGGCCATAGCGGGACAGGAAAATATTGAGATAGTGCATAACCCGAAGGCCATACAAATCGCAGCCACCCTCTGAGGACAAACGTCGCCGTGCTATGGAGGGCAACCGCAACCCACAATCCACGGTACGTGAAGGGGATTGTACCGTCAAGGTAAGTATGAGGAGTTGGATTGTTCGATGGCTCGTTATGAAGGCTGGAGACAAAGCGCACGGGCCAGCTCGCGTGACACACCTTTCTTCAAACCGTCATTCTGGCGTTTCTGGACCCTCTGCCTCAGCGTCATTAGATGTCACACCTTTTCGTAGCTTGAACAGTCCGCTCTCGTATTGTTTGGCCCTGGACTAGTCCGAAAAGTGGCCGTATCTTCGAACTGCCAAAGCCTGGAAGCGGTTTTCACAACTAGCTCTGGCGCACCCCTGTTCCGCATTTTTCCTCTCCGCTGTAGCAAGATTGTGCTACAACCTTTCCATATAATTAAGCGAACTGGTCCTAAGCCAATCAATCAGCCATAATTCCTTTAGAGGGGCTATCATGCCAGCATCTCTTCTCGACCTCATACCTATCGAGGTTGTGCACCACATCATCTTTTACATCCCGAACTGGCGGGAATCCGATCTCCGCTCTTGTGCCCTTACATGCCATGCCCTTGTCCAACCAGCCCAAATAGAGCTCTTCTCAAGAATTGGCATTTGGAACATTCAGCAAGCTCAAAACCTCTCGGACATATTCACCACATCTCCATATCTAGGATCATACGTTATCCACTTGGAAATGATTTCAAGAGGAGTGTCCACCGCAACTGCGGACTTCTGTTCCAAGTTATTTGGCTTCATGCCTTCTTTGAAGAAGTTGAATTTGAGGGAATCTTTTGGGCAGCAACAATGGGAAGCTGTTCGGGGCGCCTTTATGTTGATCTTACCCAAGATTGAGTCCTTGAACATAACGTATATGAACCAAGTACCTCTTTGGGTTGTAAGCAGCTGCCGACGGCTCCAGTCGTTGGATGTTTATGACGGGTACTTTATCGACGATCCGTTTAGCACAACTGGAAGGGACATACAGCCTTTACCGCTTCAGCGTCTTTCTATTGCCGGCATTATGAAAGAGGATAAACAAACGATTTCACCTCTCTTTGATTTGCTTGTTCGTTCAGCCAGTACAATTGTCTCGTTAGACACTCCAACAAATATTGGACCGTTCGGTGGGATGGGAGATCGATGGGATTGGCCACTTGGTAGCGCTCCAGAGCTTCTTAATCCTATGCGAAACACACTCGTCTCTTTGTCCCTGGATTATTGGGAAAATCTTCGTACAGGTAAGAATGCAACAATTTCTTCTCCTACCCCTTTCATCCATCAAACAAATTAATGCTAACCTTTTTTTGGCGGGGTAGACAGCTGGAGTCCTCACGAGCATCCTTTCTCTATTGGTCGCTACTCCCATCTTCGAGAGTTCAGCATTCGCTTCGAGCCCGACATCGATGAGGATGAACCCGAACTTGACGGGCAAGCATTCTCTCAATTTGCTGCAGAGATAACATGGCTTGCACAAAAGCTCGAAATAATTTCGACCCCTCACCCTCTCTCGCGAATTCGTGTTGGCATCGAATGTTGGGCGGTGCTGAATCCCAACCATGAACGCATTTTTGCAGCTTGGAAGAGGTTAGACCGTGCCCTTGAAAGACAGACAGTGTTGCCTTGTTTTAAAGCCTTTTTCGTTGAGAAGCATTACAAAAAAGGTCCTGCCAATATTATGAAGCAGCTTCTTCCTGAGACGGACGCGCGCGGGTTGTTAGTTTTGGAGTAGTTGGAGTGAAATAATCGCCCATTACACTTGTTTTGGACGGAGAGTGTACAAAACATTGTTGTTGTTTGAAGTCGGACACTTGTTTTCCTTCGAGCAATCAAACGCGCGTGTTTATTTCGATTATATGTTTAAAAAGACTTGGTAGTAGGATTTAATAAACGGAAGTATTCAGGAGTTGGGATGCATAGCCAACCCAATACTTGGGTGATTGTGTCCGTGTCCTTGCCTTAGACCATCACCAAGGTTTTGTATCCTCAGTCGTCAACACCTCACATCATGTCTCTTACCACGATCTCTGCCGACATATTTGACACTATTATATCGTTCTTCCCCTCTGACGACAATGGCGACCTCAAAACGTCGACTTTGGTTTCCCTTGCTCGAGTCCACTCCTCTCTTCTTGTACCATCTCAGCGTCACATCTTCCGCAAAATTTCTCTTGGAACGACATTTTCTTCTCTCACGTACTGTCGCCACGAAAAACGAGAACACAGATATTCCCAACAGAAATTAGAAAAACGTCTGAACGCACTCATTTCCTCTCCACACCTCATTGGCTATATCAGAAATCTCACTCTGGGCCCTATGATACTTCAGGAGTACACATATAGCGAGTAATACCTTCTACTATGGATGTGATGGTTTCAAGAAATGCGAAACAGACTTTTACTCGCCTCTTCAATATGACGTACAGGAACTGATCAAGCTTTTTGACAAGGACAGGAGCCAGGTGACAAAGCTCACGTTGCGAGGTGCTAAACCTACCCATTGTGACTGGAGCGAGGTTCAAAGTATTGCGGTCACCTGGTTGCGCGAGGTCTTGCTCCCGACAACGCAAGAATTCAGGATCTTTAGACTCTCTGGCGTGGATTTAGGAGCCTTATCTCCTGCCTGCATCCAACTTCGTTGTCTCGTGATCCTCAACTCCACTTGCTCTCAGCTCACTCTACAAGACATTCCTGCTTTTCTCGAAAAATCACGTCACCTCATGAAGAGAAAAGAGCCAGACCATTCGTTCGATTCAGTTTGGGTGAACGCACTGGAAGGATTCCTTAGCTCGAGAGAAGACGGACCTGCATAACCTTGGCGTTCGAAGCACTTGACTGCTGCCTTCACAACACTCTTTATCGCACTTCAAGGGGGACTTCAAGAATTCTTCCGTTTCTCCTCCAACTTTGCAGCATTATGTTACAAAAAACCATATTAGATTGAATGAAATTTTTCAAGTACGGTATCAATTTCATGCATGAAAAGTCTGCCCCCTTGTTTTGTTGGCCCATAAATCTGAAGAAGTCCCTGGTCACACTACATGTCGCCATTCTCGACTACCGTATCGCTTTGAATTATCCACGCTAGAATGTGACCCACGACAGCTGGTATGACATTTTGGTTTCAGACTGGGGTTGTTGACGCGAGGATCCCCTTGCCTTAGGCTACCACCGTATACGGAAACTTTATGTCCTCAGCCGTCAACACCTCGCGTCATGTCTCTTGTTACCTTCTCCACCGAAATCATTGACGCTATTATATCATTCTTCCCCGTCGATGACAATGGCGATCTCAAAAGGGAGTCTTTGGTTCCGCTCGCTCGAGTTCATTCCTCTCTTCTTGCACCATCTCAGCGTCATATCTTCCGCAAAATCTCTCTTGGAACTACGTACTATTCTCTCACAAAAGCGGGCCCCCAAAAACGAGAACACAGACAATCCCGACAGAAATTCAAAAAACGTCTCGCAGCACTCCGTTCTTCTCCTCATCTCATTGGCTACATCAAAGATCTCACTCTTGGCCCTCTAATACTCCAGGAGTACTCATATAGTGAGAATACCTCCTACTATGGATTTGATGGCTGCAAGAAAGGCTTCTGGGACTGCTACTGGCCCCTCGAATACGATGTAAAAGAACTGATCAAGCTTTTCGACAAGAACAGGAGTCAGGTAACAAAGCTCACATCACAAGGTGCTAAACCTACTCCTTGTGACTGGAGAGACGTTCAACAGATTGCAGTCTCCTGGCTACGCGAGGTCCTGCTCCCAACGACTCAAGAATTCAAGATCGTCAGACTCTCTAGCGTGGATTTAGGAGCCTTGTTTCCTTGCTGCATGCAACTTTCTTCGCTCACAATTCACAAATCCACATGCTCTCGACTCTCCGCAGATGTACGTTGCCGCACTTCTCGAAAAAGCACACGATCTCACGAGAAAAGCATCTGGTCACACTCTCGATTCCGTCTGGATAAAGGCATTAGAAGAATTCGCTAAAGAGATGTATCTGTATAGTCTTAGCATCAGGAAACTACTGAAAATGTCGCACTCAACACGCTCTTTAATCACGCTTCAAGGAGGACTCAAAAGTACTTCCCCTTCTCCCACGACCTTGCAGCATTATATTATAAAACATATATCAGAATGAGTACTAATTTCCCAATACGGTATCGTCATTTCCGCATGAAAAAATCCATCTCGTTGTTCGCCTAGAATTCCGATGAAGCAGCTGGTAGCACATCGACTGTCTTAGTAGATTTCTCTTCCTCAGACCTTCCCTCACTACGGATACTTAAATTCTCGATCAAAAAGATATCTTCCCTTTTATTTGTACTGGCGGAGATGGCTTAGGACTAAGTGATTCTGGATTTGCTCCTACCCTCAGCTAATAATGGTTCATGAATGATACGAGCTCTAAGAGCGTGCTAGAACATTTTCAGGACGACTTATTGGGAGAAGACTGTTATGTATTGCGATTCTCTATTAGTTCTAAATTGAGGGCAATAGTGTGGAGTCGATGAGGTGGGGGAGGACACCGGGAGAAAGTGGCCGACAAATAGATAGCGAGGGTCATAATATAGACCAACATCCATACTAGAAGAGAATAAAAATGGTATACAAGTCCGTCGAATCAACCTGATACTGAGTGACCCCACAGATCTAATGCATAGGTAAGCCGGATTGTCGAAGAAGTTCTTCTTTCCGGAAAAATATAAACGGACACACCCTTAGACACACTGTTCAAGGGTGACAGCTTTCTCCTTCCTGCGTCTTTCAACCTAGTTCTAGTCCTCTTTCCCATATCAGTTCCTCGTCACCATTACAAAAGCCAAAAGCGGCGTCGAAATCGGCAATTAAAACCCATTTGGGTGGGTTAGAGGCGTGATAAGTGCATATGAGAAGCCTATCGTCAAATGTTCCTTCCGAATAAGTCTCTAAAAAGCGAGTGACTGCAGGAAACGGGCCAACATGGCTCTCCCTGAAGTAAATATTATCCGGGAGGTCGATGAGACAAATGAGAAGGGTTTCAGGTAGAGCTGTGGAGTCCAAAATATTCAAGTAGTGCACCGTGTCCTCTAAGCAGTGCCAATTGCCCAAAGATAAACAGAGGTGACTGAGGCCGTACAATGACCTTAAACGGTTGGAAGGCGGCCCAATTAAATCGAAATCTTCCTTTTTCTGAAGAAATCTGAGATCTGGGTGAGTAATATTTAAAAGACTTTGGCCAAGTGTGCCGGATAGATTCCATGAAGGTGAGGGACCAGCATAGATCTGGCGAAGAGTTGGATGCGGGGATCTGACCAGGACAAGGTCGTTTAATGCGCAAAGAGAGACAAGTTTTGGAAACAATAAAAGCAATTTCTCTAACCGCACCGTATATCCAATATGAGTTCTGAGGACAAGAATTCGAACATGGGATAATATTTTTCGCAGTCTCGGTGTGCGGGTTTGGGTAACTAGATGAAAGACCTTAAATCTCATGCCCGAGTGAGTCCAGACGCGTCGGAAGAGATATAGATCCACCCTAGAGAAAGGAAAGAAGTAGCAGCAAATATTTGTATCGCGGACGAACTTACCATTCTTGCACAGCGTGAGAGACCAAAGTGAGGTTCCATTTTTCGAGATTAGGAGCTTTGAAAGGCGTGACATAGTCTACAGCTGCCCATTCAAGAATTTCTCTTGACAATTCCGGGGGGAGTTGGGTCCAAATACTGGACGAGGAAGATGCCATCATCGTGGAAGTAGCAACTGAAGAGTTGCTTCTCGCCGTCACGCTCTGGATGAAGCCGACGACCCTCAATGCCACGTTTGCACTTGTTTCGTTGGCGCTCCTTGGCTTGTTCCTCCGTGCTACATTAACCATCCAAGATGTTCTTTCTCCCCAAGGATGTCGAATGTCTCGCATGTGGCCTTCGTACTTGCTCCAAACAGAATTTAACACTTCATGGACTCCTCTCGCTCGGAGGTACCGCCTGTTTTTGTATAGAGAGAAAGAGCAATATGTGACTTATTGGCAACCACCTAATGTGTGTAGTTGGGATCTCTATTTGTTTTTTGTTTGAGGAGTGTGGCTGAAGTTGCTGGGAACACAGGTTGGAGACGGTTTGCCTGTGTTGTTTATTCCTGGGAATGCGGGTTCGCATGCTCAAGTCAGGTCTATCGCTTCATCCGCTGCTAGGCAGTATTTCGATTCGCCCGGAGTGGTTTCCAAGGAGTTCAAGGAGAAAAGTGCCATTAAACCTCTCGACTTCTTTGCTGGTATGTTACCTCTCACTTGCTATTATGGACTACACACAGGCTCACGATGTACTTAGTTGACTTTAATGAGGACTTATCTGCTTTTCATGGACCCACAATGGAGTCTGAGATCGAATACACGTCCAAAGCAATTGACTACATCCTCACCTTGTACCCAAGCGGAACACATATTCTTCTCATGGGTCATTCTATGGGTGGCATTATTGCAGCCTCTCTTCTCCCTTCTGCCCATATCTCAGCTATTATCACCATGTCCACACCACATACCCTTCCCCCAGCCAGGTTCGATGCTCGAATAGACGGACTGTACGACCATACCCTCCAAATGCTTCGAACAGACAAGGAGACACCTATTGTGTCAATTTGTGGTGGTGCTACTGATATGATGATACCATCCGAGTCATGTGTTCTTCCCTCTCCGGAAAGTGAGGGGATTTTTCGGAGGACCGTATTCTCTTCTGCGCTTGAAGGCGCTTGGACGGGTGTAGGTCACCGGGAGATGGTTTGGTGCCATCAAGTTCGGTGGAGAGTTGCTCGAGCTGCACTTGAGCTTGGTCATCCGGAGGCTCAGGTAGACGTAGGCAGGAAAGGCAAAGTGCTCGACTCTTGGTTGAGGGATGGTCATTTGCTTCCTCCTTCTATTCAAGACCAGGGCATTACCGAGACTCTCAACTTCCACGAGGGTATAAATAGATGGGATATCCCACCAGTTGGTCGACGACTTGCGCTTTCTCAGCCGAAAGATGCTAAGACGACACTACTGCCTGTGCCTAGAGGCAAGATGGGAAAGCGGAATATGAGATTTGTATTGTATGTTTCGAAAGGTGGAATCAGAGGCGTTGCTCCTCAAGTTCGCTCGTCTATGGAGGTCTCGGTTTACCATTGTGTACCATCTCCAAACGGAGGGGACCAACAAGAGGGGTTTGTGTATCCAAGCTGTCGAGGACTGAAGCCATTTTCTTTGAAACTTGTTCCACTCCCCAAGGCAGAGAAGCCTTTTCCTGTGCCGGGCGAAGGAGCTGATGAGTCGGAGGGTGTCGTCGTTTACGAAGCTACGTTGGAAGTTGATGCCGAGTCGCCGGTGGATTCTTGGATTGCTGTCAAGGTAGACACTCCGGACCGAACTGGTTGGGTAGTAGGTGGCTTCGATGAGGAGAAGGTTATTGTGAATGATATTTCGACGTTTGGTTTGTTCATTTTATTCATTACTGTATATTTCAGCTGTGTAATTTTTTCGTTTAGGTCTAATCTTGCAGAGATCTGCAGAAGTTTTCGTCCTTGCAAGCTTCGCTCCTCGATACCATTTCCCTGGTCTGGCTTCGAATGCGTTATTGGTCCACCGAATTTCACGAATCAAGGGTACATTACCTCTACCGAACCCTATATGTGCATCTGGTGTGTCGCTTGCTACTCTTCATTCACCCAGGGATCTAAATTTCCATTCAGCATCTCTCATGCCGCCGTTACTAGAACATACATCCAGCCCCTCCGAGACCCACTACTTCCCTATTCGCGACTCTACCAATGTCCTTCTGCATACTCACGGTGCAGCACCGTTCATCGAAAGTGACCCTAACAATGGTGTAGAGTTCACCATATATACCACTGAAAGACCGGAGTGTGTGCGTGGAGACAAGCTCGTCATTCGGATCGACTGGACAGCAACACTTGGCCGATGGACTAATCGGTATTTTACGACTGTTCTAGCTTGGTCGATTGGGATCGTGTTGCTGGTTATGTTTGAGAGTTTAAAGATGTTGGATGTTCAAGGTATGAAGAAAACTTTTGATTTTTTTCCTGAAGGTTTGGGACTGACTTGGTGTATTTTAGGTAGTGTGCCGAGCGTTGGACAAAGTATTGCTAGGTTCACAAGAACAACATTTCCCAAACTCGTTGCCATCTTGTTTGTTGTTTCATTCGTGCCTCTTCCAGAGTGGTATTTGGTGGGTAACCAGGGGCTGATACTGTTCACACCCTTGACGCCAATTTTATTGGTTTTGAGTTTGGGATTGGTTTCAGTTGTATGGGGTGTTCTAAACATCATATTATATCCTTTGGAAAAACTTGCGAGGCTTAGAACCTCTTCGAGGTGAGGGGTTTTATCTCTCCCCAAGACGGTGATGTATAGCTCATTTTGCAAAGCAGAGAACAGGTCACGTATGTCCAGCGAGGAACAGTGTTGTCGATGCTTCTTATTTTCGTCGTGATTTTCCTCTTTGTTCCTTGGCAAGTGGCCTACCTAGGGTGCTGGCTCATCCAGCTCTACACGTGTGCCCAGCTGGTTCATCACCGTCCAGAAGGACTATCATCGGCTCCGGATTCTACCGCCATTCCTCTGCTTCGCCGAGACGAAGATGAGCCCGAGGAACCTCCGGTGCTGCATAGACCATCTACGAACCGAGAAGAATCGTTGCACCTCCTTCTACTTATGACTTGGCTGTTGCCTCTTGCGGCACCTGTTTTAGTCGTTTGGGTACGAACGCTTGCGACTGCGGGGATCACAACTCCGTTCAGCGGGGATCATGACTTTTTCAACGTCGCTCCATTTCTCATTCTGGTGGATTTCGCTTCGTGGAATCATGGTACACTATTCGAGCGTCAAAGGTATGTCAATATCGATACCCCTTTGGCTTGATCAATCCCTCATTTACTGTTGTGATTTTAGTTTTGAGCGATATTGTTCTGTAAGGTGGACTTTAGCTGGTGTATCGAGTTTGGCGTTTGTTTTGGGTTCGAGGAAGCCGTATTTAATATTTGACTGGACTAAGGTAGCGATGGGTTTGATAGTCTTAGTTCGTATTGGACCTCGGTACGTAGGCAGGCCTGGGTGGTCACCCACGCGCACAACAAAATATACCAGTTCTTAAAGTGTAAATGAAACTAGTGTTGACGGATGATATAAGGTTAGGGGGAGAACTTATATATGCACACGTGCACTGTATGTGTTTGTTGTTGCCTTTGATCGGAGGAGTAATCGTGCGCGCCTGTTTTTGCCCTTCTTTGCTTCCTGACGCGGACGTGCTCGGTTGCTCCGAGAAACCATTCCAATTCCGGCCAATGTCTGCAGCGGAGAACGGGGCTCCAAAAACTGCTGCAGATGAGCCAGACAGTGTTTCTATTTCTTCACTGCCGCAAAATTCAGAGGAAGGTGCTACTTCAAATCCCAGTCAAGACTCCACACCACTCGTTTCAACCAATTCCACGACCACTCCCGGAGACGATTTAGTGCAGACAGGTTCTGACAATGCCGATTCGTCTGTAAATGTTCAGAATGAGAGCGCGATAAATGAAGAGAGCAAGGTGGACGACGGAGCAGAGGAAGAGGGAAATGAAAAGTCAACCAAAGCAGGAGGTGCTTTGACAGCCGAAGAAGGCGAAATTGGTCCGCAGCCTTTATCCCAGACCGACCAGGATACGGATATGATGTTGCTTGACGACGACTCCAATGCAACTAACGAAGAGGATGGCGACTGGCTCACCGATGCCAACCTCGAGAGCAAGCGTGTCAAGGTATGTTCCCTTGAGATATCCTCCTTTTTTTCTATTACGTTATTTATTTTTATTTTTTATTGTAGGTGTACGAGCTCATTGGATCTAAGTGGGAAGACCAGGGCACGGCGTTCTGTACTGGCGTCATTCAAGACGAAACTGGCGAGGCATTTCTCGTCGCGCGGCATGAGACAGATGCATCACAAGTTGTTCTTACAACTGGCATCAAGCCAAATGACGTTTACCAAAGACAGCAAGGTCATTTCATATCCCTCTCTCTTCAAAGTTTGTCATCACGCGACTCACGAGTCTTACAACAGAGACACTCATCGTTTGGACTGAACCCAATGGAGTCGATTATGCCCTTAGTTTTCAAGATGCAGACGGATGTTCTGAAGTGTGGAATTTTATCACTGAGGTCCAAAAGCATATGCATTCTGTTGGTATGTCCTCGACCTGGCTAGAAGCTCTGTCTTCTGACATATGTTACTTTTCTTAGATCAATCCTCTTCACCTGCTCTTAATCCTTCAGACTCATTCCAAACGGGAAGAATTGCAATATCCAGTTTTCTCCGAGACAATCATTTACCGTCGCCTTCACTGGGTGTTTTGGACCAGATTGAATTAACTATTCGGTCACTAGGGAGAACGCAGGCATTGAAGGAGCGCCTCTGCGAATATCTCATAGGCGAAGTACGTTTTAACTATTTCCTGGCTATATAAACTTATACAAATTCCTAGGACTATCTCCGTCAAATCATTTCTGTCTTCACTATTGCCGAAGACCTAGAAGATCTCGACAATCTTCATATGATATGCGGACTCATGCAAACCATTCGTATGGCTACCCTTTCTTCTACGCGAATGTTTGGGGACTAATGCTGTTGTGCAGTTATGCTCAATGATCACAACATATACGACCACATCCTTGAGGACGAGCTTTTTCTCGACGTTCTTGGAATGCTTGAATGTATGCCGTGGCCATTTGCTCTATCTTATTTTGTTTTTTTCTAATGTTGGTCTAGATGACCCTGAATTTCCCCATCACAAGGGCAATTACCGCGAATTTTTACAGCAATCCGTTCATTACCATCAACCCATTGAGATCGCGGATCCTTTGATCAAACGCAAAATCCACCAAACCTTCCGACTGCAGTTCCTAAAGGATGTCGTACTAGCCCGGACCCTCGAAGACTCCACATTTAACGTCCTAAATTCCTGCATCATCTTCAACCAAATCGACATTATCGCTCACGTTCAGGGAGAACCTTCCTTCCTAAAACAGGTCGTCCTCAGCTTCGTGGAGGAGAAAGTTATGTTTGCGATCTGGAATGCTGAGATTCCGGGAATTTCTCAGCGGCAAAATGGACAGCAGAAAGACGATCAGATGGACGTAGATTCCAGAGACTCAAAGTTTTCTAGAACAACTAACGGAACCGTACCTCCCGTCTTAACGCCAGAAGAGGTATCAAAACGGAAGGAAGTCGTGCTTCTTGTACAGCAGCTCTGTGCAATGGGCAAGAACATTCAGCTCCCCGCTCGATTACAGCTATTTCGAACATTGGTAGAGCGTGGCATTCTTTTTGTGGTGCAATGGGCTCTTGGTCTTCCAGAACAAGATCCACCACCAACTGCTCCTCAAGAAAATACGTCTGCGGACAGTGCTGATTCCAAACCTACACAAGATACTCCACCATCACCTCCCTCTCACGCCAACCTCAACCTCATCTCTGCTGCGGGTGAGATTCTAGCATGTACGCTCGACCATGACCTCCTCGGTGTACGGCAGTTTCTGCTTAGACAGGTCGCAGTCATCCAGAAGGGACCTGTCAAAATGCCGTTTAAATCCGAATCCGTACTCGTTCTCCTCTGCCGAATAATGGCTCAAAGCAAGGACTTGGCTGTGCAGAGTCTCGCTGGGGATTGTTTGAAGACTTGGTTGGAAATCCCTCTGGAATCGACTGGCAATAGCACTGGAGAAGCTGCTGGGAGACTTCAAACGGGTGGGAAGAAGGACGATCCTGTCAATGAAAACTTTTTGGAGTATTTCTATAAGACGGCAGTGCACGTGCTTATGAAGCCACTGACAGACCTGTCGGATTGGAAGAAATTACCTGGTTTGTTCTTGAATTGTTTTTGTTCCGGCTTCTCGCGCTGACCCCCAAACGCTTTCCGTAGATGAAGTCATTGTACTCTCAAGAGAAACGACGAACCGATACCTCCTCTTGTGCGACATCCTACACAGTATGGTCACTCAACACCATTTCCGAGGATACCTCTTCATCATCTCTGGTAACATTATGCCCAAGATTGCTGGCCTTCTCCGCACGAAGGACAAGCACCTCAAACATGGTTTGTTTTTCCCTTTAGAGGTTTTATCATTGTCTCTGACCAAAATAATTCATACAGCTGCCTTCCGTTTCTTCAGGCTTATCCTGAAGCTGAACAATGTCACTCTTCGAAGTCAGATGATCAAATCGGAAGTTTTTAAGCCGATATTAGATTTGACTTTGCAGGAGTCGAAGCGGGATAACCTTCTCAGTTGTTCATGCCAAGAGTTTTTCGAGGCTATCAAGAAGGTGAGTTACTAGTGCCCCTCACCCATGTTCAGCCGTGTGACCTCTTCTAGGATAACGTCAAAGATTTAATCACGCATTGCATGACCCAGTATCGACCGTTAATTGACCAACTGGCGGAGTCACCTCTTGGCGCAGAGCGATTCACGTTGTTCATTAAGAGGCATGAGATCAACATGGAACCGCCTCCAGCTCCTTCAGAACAGTCAGTTGATGTTACTTTCCCAACCTTTTTCTAGGGCTAAATAGCATGCAGATCATCTTCAGATACACCTGTCAAGAAATCCGATTCAGAATGGGTTCGAGGGAAAGCAGAAGAGGACTATTTCATCGGCGGTGATGACGATGACGACGAAAGCGACGGTTCCGTCCTTTCCATCAGCGGCCAACACAGTCGTCTCTTATCATCTCCCGGTGGTGTGGGTGTGGGTGGCCTCAAACGGAAACGTGGGATGCCTCCATTAACAGGTTCACCAAGCCTACGCGGGTCTGGTTTCCGTAGTCGACCCGTCAGATCTTTGCGGTCACCTCTCGAATCGTTGTCGGATTACAGTGACGATGACGAGGACGAAGACAAGGGGCTAAGCGAAAAAGGAAAGGTAGATCTAATTCTGGGTCCCAAATCCAACGGTGCTGCTGGTCCTTCCTCTCCAGCAACCGAAGCATCGTCTCTACGATCCCCACCTCGACGCCCCCCGACGGAAGACGATGACCAAGACAATCTACTCGAAAACTTGTACAACAAGTCCAGAAATGCCAGTCCTGCTCCCGGCCGAATCAATATTGCTGCGCTCTCAATACCTTCGACATCCAAGTTAACCGGTGAGAAGCGACGGCGCGACGAGGATGGAGATGATGCGATGGAGAGGCTGGCGAAGAAACCCGATCTTGGATTGGATAAGCAGCAGCCACAATCACCACAACAACAGCAACAGCAACCAGCGGAAGGTGCAGATCCGCCGGCCAGTCCTGCGCCTAGGAAGAAAATCCAGCTCAAGCTGGGCGCCGTAGGAAAAGCCGTCGTAGAAGGCGCAGCGAAAGATGGGGATACTGGATAGGCGTCCAAGCCGAACCTTTTTTTCCCTCTTTCTTGGGCAGTCGTTGTCATGCTGTTTCGGCTTGCTGTCTGAATGCTTTCGATTGATTTTTTTTTTCGGACGTTTTCTTTTCTTCACAGACTTTTTTATCCTTGTTGTGTTTTTAGTTACTTAGACGAGTGTGTGTGGTGTATGTGACTTTCGTATGCAGACTATGTTTGGGCCTGTGACTCTGTCAATGTTACAACTACAAAGGAAATTCTTGCTTTACACTTACACCATATCCCCATTAAGACACTCTTTGCCTTAACCCCATGTCAATCTCCACCCAAATTGCCATCATGTTGCACCCTTGGAAAAACATTGAAAAGCCGAGGGCCACCGCGCCTGGTTGTACCAATTCTCTTGTTCATAGTCTAAATGAACCCCCCAAACGCTCTTAAAAAAAGGGTGTAATGGACTATCATTGTTCAGTGATCCTTTAATGGGGATCGGGGGCAACAAAGGACCGTTGTTAACTACTATAGTTTTTTACCCTTGTTTTTTCGAGCCGCAGCTAAAACTCCTTTTGGTAAAGGGTGTGAAACGCATGCGTGTTGTTCGTGTTTTGTTCATGTTTGACCACCCATTCGTGGATATTCCCTATTCAGTATTCCTTAGAGCTCCATTCAAGATGGGGTTTAAATGAACAGACTGGTCAATGTCGAGTCGTTTATTAGGAAGGTGAACAGGTAATTACATATCTCGACAATCTTGTGAGGAGAAAAGGGTGTTCACCGGAAATGAATACAATGCTTGCGGCTGAAATGCACCAGAATATACGATGCCACAACTTCGTTCTTAGTAAAAAATAATCTAACTAGACCTTATGATCGCAACTATGAGTTCCTCACTTTTTGGAACACGACCGAAGTTCAGGGTTCCGTTGGCATGGAAGCTTTGTGAAACTTTGACAGAGCTTTTGAATTTAGTGGTGGCACGCGACATCGAACTGATCAAGCCACACGTCACTTTTGGAATTTGTACAATCGATTTATGTTCGTAACTCTACTATGAAAACGTTACTGCGGAGATGCAGGATAATAAGCGCGACTCAAGTAAAGGGAAATAATAGAGTTGGTAACATGAAGCGAGGATTTAATGCGAGGAGAATGGTGACCGGTGAATGAACAAGCACAAGAAAATGGTAGGATTCCAACGACAAAAAAACGAATCGTCTGCCAGTCTACTCCTCAGCAGGCGCATCAGCAGACTCATCCTTAGCATCTGCTGGCTTGTCTGTATAGGAAGGTTAGAAACAAATAAGACAAACGAAATAATAAATGACTAACCAGAGTCTTGCATGTCTGAAGTCCAGAGAGTAAGGTTATCCCGAAGCAGTTGCATGATAAGAGTGGAGTCCTTGTATGACTCCTCAGAGAGGGTGTCAAGCTCGGCGATGGCATCGTCGAAGGCCTGCTTGGCAAGATGGCAGGCACGGTCGGGGCTGTTGAGGATCTCGTAGTAGAAGACAGAGAAGTTGAGTGCGAGACCGAGACGGATTGGGTGTGTTGGGGGGAGTTCGGTGACGGCAACGTCAGAGGCAGCTTTATAAGCCTCAAGAGACTTGTCAGCGCTGTCTTTCCTCTTATCGCCAGTTGCGAATTCAGCGAGATAACGGTGGTAGTCGCCCATCCTGTAACAGAGCGTGAGAAAATGCGATAAGACTGATCTGAAACGGTGGACCTACATCTTGTGGTAGAAGACTTTTGACTCGCCAGAAGCAGCGGAGGGGATTAGGTGCTTGTCAAGAACGTCGAGGATGTCCTCGCAGATCTTGGCGAGCTCAGTTTCAATCTTTTCCCGGTAGCCCTTAATCATGGTGACCTGGGCCTCATTGCCCTTAGACTCCTCTTTCTGCTCGATAGATGACACGATACGCCACGAAGCACGGCGGGCTCCAATGACGTTCTTGTACGCTACGGACAGTAGATTGCGCTCCTCAACGGTGAGCTCTTGGTCTGATGATGCAACGCGCTTCATGTTCTCAACCATCTCTGCGTCGCGTGAGTTTCTCTGGCGGTATACAATTAGAAATACCAACTAACCTTCGTAACGTTCAGCCTGCTCAGCGAGCTTGGCAAGGTACACAGAGTCTTCGCGTGATTCAGACATCTGTGGGGAGGTTAGTGGAGTGAATACGGGGTCGCTCGTCACAACTCACGATGGCGAGAGTGAAAACGAATCGAGGGGGGTGAGATGGGTTGGCTGTGGTAGTGGTAGTTGGGAACAAGTGTAGAAATCAGTGGCGATCATGTGCCTCTTATGGGGATCTGGGCAAAGGGCAAAACAGCTCCCGGGCCCATTTCCACCAGAAGCTTCTGCCGTCACCATCAGCTTCATTGTTCCCAATCCGCGCCCAATTTCGGTGTACCAGCGGATCTTGCGCGCCGTGGAGACATGGGCCGAGACTCCCAGTACATTGTCCTCCTCATCGACTACAAGTTTTGAAGCTTTCCTTCAGGCGCTTTGTCATTACTCCATTTGGTTCGGGAGCTTCGTGGGATAATAATTTCGGTTCGATGATATCAGTAGTGCACAACCAGTGACATTTGCAAAGTGTCTATCTAGCGGCGTACGCGGGAACCGCTATGACTGACACAATACGAGTACAGTGGCTTGAGAAGAGGCAGTATGTGAAGCTGGGTCATTCCTGCAGGTGACAGCGTCTCTGCATAACCCCCTCAAAAAAAGGCCCCAGCCTCGTAGAGAAAAGGGCTACGCAGTAAGCAAATAGACGAGGAGCGTTAAATTCGGCGGCTCCCGCGACGCGTCACTTGGAAGAGTCTGGGTTGGGAGTAAGTGGGTCCAGGGTTAAGGGCACACCAAGCTCGGCGACACGCAGGTCCCAGGGCAGCCACGTCAATTGTGCATCATTGTCCGTCTCCTCGTCGGAGGCGATTGAATTTAGGTAACATCTCTTTCAGGTATTCGGTGTGCTTCCGCCTCAGGTCAGCTTCTTGAAGCTTCCCACGCCCCGTCCACACCCTTCGTTCTGCTTCAGGTCCATAGACAACGGTATAGTCCTCCAGAACTTCATCCTCAGTGGGAACAAGGAGACATCCAGCGCCAACAACGCAATGGGAGGATATCTGGACTGTGTGATGGACTCGGCATTTCGTAGACAGAGTATTAAAGTTGCCAATTGAGGGGACATTCGACTCCTTGGGCTGAGGGTTAGCTTCTGTCGAGATAAGAAATCAGTCTTGACACTTGCTACAGCCAATCTCAAAGAGGTTATCGTCCCCAATGCGCATCACTTCCTTACGCCTGAGATTTCAAGTCAGCATAGGCCCTGTCTGCTTTGGGAAGGCTGGCTGACGAACCGGTTGACGATAATCACGTTTTCCTCAATGATACAATTTGAGCCAATAACGACAGCTCCGGCAATAGCAAATATTGTTGCTTTTGGGTGCACGACAGTACCTAAACTACCCCAAAGTCGCGTCGGTGGACAAGTAGGAACCAAGGAGAGCAATTGGAAAGCAAGACCTGCGCCAATGGTAATATCACCCTTGAGTTCAACATCTTGGCATACAACAGCCCGAGAATGAATAGTAAATTTATCACGACTAGAAAAACTTAAAGTGAGATGTGATCCAATAAGGAACTGAAGAAAACAATTCGAACATGGGAGGCATGGATCAAAAACGCGAATGTTACGTCATCAAATTGACCCACGGCTCTGCGCAAACCACCAACATCCATGGACCGCACGAAAACTGTAACCTTGACTGTCGGTGCGCTGGCGCTCGGCGCTGTCGCATATGCAGTCTACTTCGACTACAAGCGTCGGAACGACGCCTCTTTCCGTCGGAAGCTTCGTCAGTCCCACTTCCCGTTAAATTTTTGAGCGACTTTTTGGAATATTCACCCCCATGGACACTTTAGGGAAAGAGAAAAAGCGCGTCGATAAGGCTGTCGCGGAACATAAGGCTTCTCAACCTGCTCCTGGCACTGTGTCGGTGGATAAGGCCACGCTGAAGGAAGCCCTACAAATGTTAAGACAAGAGACCGACAAGCCGACGAACCCTCAAGAGATGGAGAAGTACTTTATGAAAGCCATTGGTCAGGGCGAAGCTCTTGCTGCTCAAGGTACATTTTTCTCTTTGTAGCTTCAGACTCTAGTGTTGACACATCCCTCCTGCTAGGTCCCTGAATACTATCTTGAGGCCGCCCTTAGCTTCTACCGTGGCCTTAACGTATATCCAACGCCCGTTGAACTCATCAACATTTACCAAAAGACTGTGCCAGAGCCTGTATTCAATGTATGCTTTAGCTCAACCTTTACACCTTCAACCGTTAGGCTCACATTGGATTATAGATTGTCATGGACCTAATAAACCTGGACGTGAGTGAACCTCCCTCACCCTCTGCCGCGCGCGACTTGGACGACCTAAGTCCGGTAAGGGGTGGTCCCCCTTCCGAAACCTCATCGCAAGAATGGGATAGGTTGACAGACCCAGGCGTCGCTCACACATGAGCGGCCAGCCCCAAAATCTGAGATGCGTTGCGTGTACACCGTACCCTCTGCTCTCCTTCCAGTATTTGTTTGGAAAGGGGTTAGACGGTCGTAGATTAGGCTTGTGATGTTTGAAACTCAAGTCGTTGCACGCGTGCAGGCCATCTCTCTGTTTTTCTTGTATTCCTTCGTTTCTTCCATGGACGTGGTTCTAATACAATTCTTTCTTGCTTCTTCTATATTTTGCTTTTTGCTCTGCTCTTCCAGGTCGAATTTATTAATCAAGGTGCGCCTGAGTTAGTTTTCTTGATACCGCATAATGCGAGGCTAAGGAATACTGGTATAGATTTCTACACTCATTTCCCTCCAAAATCGTCGAATGTCAGCATTGAAGAGAAGACCGCGGCATCCACTCATTCTAAGCGCCGCTTGATCACGGCATCTAAGCCTATCCGTAAAGGAGACGTTATCTTCACAGTAAGTAGTTTCTTCCCAGATTTCTCTATACCCTGTTTTTTAACGCGTCTCTCCTAAGGAATTCCCCATCGTAACATCCCTTGATGCCGACATCCGTACAACAGGTATTTACTGCAGTCAATGCCTTCGCAAAATTCCTCCAGGTTTCAAAAAGGTCGAACAACAATACGTCCTCCCCTCCGTGTTTTGCTCCCAAACATGCGCAACTACCTACGAACCATCCACCAAAATTCTCTTTGGAGATCTCCTCGCCACCCAACCCGTGCCCATACCCACCGAAAGTCACGTCACTGCCCAAAAGAATTTCGTCAACTTCCTTGAGACGGTCGACGCAAAGGAGGGTGAAGGAAAATCCAACCGGACATTGCTTTCTGCCAAGTACCTCGCTCGTCAGCTTGATGAGCAGATTTCAACATATATGGCGGCGATGGGCCAGCCTCTGCCTAAGAAGTCTGTTGAAGATTATACTCGTTCCGAAGGGCAAGGTGTCATGGACCATCTCGAGAAGATGAGATATTATAACCGGGACCCTGTTCCCGGGGAACAAGAATCATTCGTAAGTATCATCAAGACCTTTGGGTTTGGAGAGAATTCCGAAGTTAGCTCTGAGTTAACTGGGTTCTCAACAATTCTTGGGAAAATGGCATATAACGCCATTGGGGTTTACTTTGACCAAGGTCGAATGGATAAAGTCAGTCTTTGATTTGTCATTTTCAACAAATGTCGCTTACCTCGCTTTCTAGCCTGCCCCCACTGGTCGACCAGAACAACTCGAACGAACTCGTATTCCCGTTGGCACTGCTCTCCAAGTTGGTAGCGCTGTCTACTCGGTTTCTTCCTACTTCACCCATTCGTGCTCTCCCAACGCCAAAATGACCTTCCCCAAGAACACAGCCCAAATTCACATTGTTGCGCTCGAGGACATCGAACAAGGCGACGAAATCACTGTCGCCTATGTTGATATCGAACAACACTCGAATGAGAGTGCGACAGAATGTCGTCAACGTCGTCGTGCAGAACTAGCTCGAGGTTGGAAGCTTGCCTGTGCTTGTCCTCGATGTGTAGAAGAGGCTGGGGATAAAGAGACTATCCCAAAAGACGAGTCCATCTCAGAAGTGGGAACGAGCCCAGTACAAGCTGCTTTGCAGGCAGTGCTGTCTGGTGCTGTACCTCCTCCCACTATTCCCGGGTTACCTTGAGTAGCCTCTCCGCCAATCAACGGCAAAAAAATAAAATCGACCAAATAGACGCTCCTTTTTCCTTTCGCTCTTTTCTGGTACCTATTCCAATGAACTTACTTTTATGATACCGAACTCTTTGATAGTTTTAATTGAACCTCGTCCCTGCTCTTTCACGTCAACTTCGCGATCATTGTGTGCAGGAATGGCGCTGTGATATTGACGACATATATATTACTCCAAACAAGGCAATAGGGTTAGGGTTAGAATGTCGTAGATTTAAAGAATAAAGAGGCCCGCATAGCCAGAGTGGCCATAGCGGGGCAGGAAAATATTGGGATAGTGCATGACCCATACAAGCCGCGACCACCCTCTGAGGACGAATGTCGCCGTGCTATGGAAGGCGGTCACGACCCACAGTCCACGGTACGTGAAGGGGATTGTGCCGTCTCGGTAAGTATGAGGAGTAAGATTATTTGGTAAGTGCTCTTGAAGGTTAGGACAAAAGCGCACGGGCCAAGTTCGCGTGACTCGCCCTTACTTTAAACCGTCATGCCGGCGTTTGCAGACCTTCCGGTTGAGCTTCACAGGGCTATGCTTACTTACTGCGATAGAGACAGCCTTGTCGCATGTTGTCTTGTCTCCCGCCAACTTCTTGAATCTTCTCGTCCCGCTCTTTACTACAGTGTCACCTTGAGTACAGAAGACCGGGCAGCGCGATTCATAGAAACAGCCCTTGGAAACATTTCGCTTGTTTATCGCCTTCATGCTACTTTTCATACAGAACCTCAATGGATCATTCTCCTTGATTCGCTTATTCGAGCTGAGCGCCTTGAAACCCTCGATCTCATCCCTGTCGGCTTTCGACACATTATCCACGGAGAAAAAATCTGCGACGCATTTGAAAAACTAGCTTTGATTCCCTCTCTCCGCACAGTTAAGGCTCAGATTCCGGACGCCGCTGGATCATGGAGGCATCTCTCACTTTGGGGTACACGTTTGAAGGGCTTGCAAATTGGGAAATATTCGTCCGCAAGACTGCCAATACCTCCATATACAGGTGGTGAAGATTTACCTACCCTTCACACTCTCCAAATTCTTGTGTTGGCCTTACCTTGGTCATCATTCAAGTCTCATTTTGACATTTACTCTCTTCGTCGTCTATGCATAAAGCTCGAAGAGGATCACGGCGATACATATGTGGAGATATTAAAAAATTCCTCAAAGTCTTTACAAACACTATCGCTTGCTTGGATGATTGGCGGAAAAGCACCAGGTTCGTTCAACAATTACTAGAATTTTGACTTTGCATCAATCTGCTTTAGCTCCTACTTTTCATGGATCTCTGGAAAATTTTGATTCCTTGTCCTCTCTGGTTTTAGTTATCCCAACAGTTCCACCCTATTACAACGGTTCCCCTCCCTTGCAGCAGTTCCTTGAGAGCATTGCAGACAGGGCCTCGAATTTCAAAAAGCTCAAAATTTATTTCTTATCCTATTTTCACCCTTGGGAACAACCGACCTTGGTAACTACTGAATGGCGTAACTTGGCAACATGTCTTTGTCAACTGCCTTTGACAACACTCCAACTTTGGCTCTCGGATGGAGAAAACTGGAGCAATGAGGCAAAGGATATTATACGAGGAGAGTTAACCCGTTCGTTCGAGCGGTTTGTGGGAAATGGATTGACCATCTTCTGGCATAGTAGGCGCCGTCAGTCATTTATGTTAACTTCATTCGCTCATGCCATAATCCTAGATGATGTATCATGGCGTCGGTTTTGGGCCTACGCATAATCTAACAGCAACATCGAACAGATGTGGAAATGAGATGTTGGCACTTCAGCTTCCCTTATAACTTGGAGAATATTTGTGACCACAATTTAGCCGACAACTGTCGGACCATCGCACGATAGAGATATATATTTTGCCCAATGTTGATCGTCTTGAAACTCGGTAACTCACGTACACGTGCATATAGGTACGAAAGCAACCTTAGCTTTCAATCTTCTGTTCGCTTGGTTTCTAGCTAATTGCTACAATTGTCATGCTCAGCGCAGAGAAACAGAAAAGCACAATGCAACGAAGTGCCTTGAATGCTCAGGGGAAGGAATTTTTAAAAAAATGAGGCAAAGGCACATCGTATCAATTTAAGACGGAAGAGGGAGCCCCCAGGAAGCTACAAGAGAGAAGTGTAAAACATTGTGGTTGGACCAGCCAGCAGCGGACGCCGAAGACGTGCCGACCAGCGCTCAAGCTCACTTCAACTTGACCACCATGGTGGCTTTTCTAGAGCTGCCACCTGAACTCCAGCGTGAGATAGTTACTTACTGCAACACGGCCAGTCAGCTGGCATGTTGCTTGACTAGCCATACGCTGCTTGAGAATTCGCGACCTACTCTCTACCATCGCATCCAATTAGACGATCACCGAGTTCAGGTGTTCGTGGCGAGAGCTCTTCATCACATCGCTCTTGTTCGCCGCCTCCATGCTAGTTTCGGTGGTATCTCAGGTCCACATATTGCTGAAACGGAATGGGTCATACTTCTCGAAGGGCTCATCCAATGCCAAGCTCTCGAAACCTTAGACCTCATTCCTTCTGGCTACAACTTCACTCAGCAGTCAAAAGTTATCGATGTGACTTTGGAAAGGTTGTCGCTACTACCTTCTCTTCGCAGTGTAATGGATATGTTTCCGTCAACACAAGAAAGACTGCCTGAGCCTGCGTCATGGCATCGTCTGTTCTACTGGGGAACTCGTTTGAATGGTGCGCGAATGAGAATCCATTATGGGGAATTATTACCACTCGCAGTAAAATTGCCTAATCGACCTATCCTTCACACCCTCCAGATTGATGGGAAGTTTCAGCCCTGGAATTCATTTGAACCCCCATTCGAATTTCATTCTCTTCGCTATCTATCCATTGTCCTAGATGACGGGTTTGACAACTTATATGAAGAGATTCTGAACGCGGCTTCGGCTTCTCTACAAAGGGTCTCCTTTGCGTGGCTCATTGGAGGAAGGGAGACAGGTTCGTCCTCTAGTAATTGACCATTTCCTTCTCTATTCACGCGTACATACAACCATTGGTTGTGTAGGTCCCACATTCCTACATTTAGCAAAAACATTTGAAATGCTGACTATTATAACCTTGGCGCTTCCCAACACCCCACTCTTATACATTCCCCCCCTCTCCGTGAAGACATTTCTTAATACCATAATGGAACGTGCTCCCAATCTCCGGACACTGCAGATCTATTTCATCAACCGTTATAGGACACAATCGACCCCAGGACTGCCCAGTACCGCTGATAACAAGCCTTGGGATATTTTGGCAGAAATTTTCTGCAAGTTCCCGTTTACAAAAATCCAACTTTGGTTCTCTTATGATAATCAATGGGACGATCAAATGAAAGGCATAGCACAGTCAGAAATAAGACGTTCATTTAGACGCATACTGAGAAACCCCGGCCGTTTAGAAATATTTTGGCATCGTGAGTGTTTTGTATCTTCCTGCTTCGATCAATTAAGCCACTTTATCTTCCAATTAGGTAAAATTCAGTGGCGAGAGGTCTGGGAAGGGAATTTGATAGAAGAAGATGAAAACGTAGTTGACCTGAAAGTGGGAACAAGATCTGGAGACCATCGACACTGAAGGTCAGTGCAGTGTCTGAAATGTGTATAGGGTCGGAAGGTTTATCACATAACAGCGTCAATCCTAGAAAACGAAGGGATTACATTCCATAACTAATATGCTGTCCGAATTCTACAATTAACACCTGGGGCCCGAGCAAACTAGAAAACACACAAATGTAATAATCATAAGGTAGACATTAAATAATTGGTTCACGTGAACTGCTAGCAATTTTTCGGTTGGAGGACTCTTACTTTTAGTCATAAGCTGATTTCGGGCGATTAGAAGAAGCTGTTCCTGCGCCTGCGGGGGGGAAGAGGAAATTCTTCATCGCTCTAATCCATTTGTGATTGGCAGCGTTGGCTGTGAAGGTTCTGGTATGTAGCTACTGCCCGAAACGGACAAGCGTGGAGCATTGGTTTTGGAGGACTTGGAGTGAAATGATATAGCTTACAAATCAGATGATACTTACTGTTGCCGAGGTCACTGACATACCGATATTTTCAAAATATGGTAGCGGCCATGCAATTGAGAGATACAACGCATTGAAGAAACCCCCTTGCTGGCATTGATCCCACCCTCAGAAATGATGTCTTTGTAGCTCTGGTATCTTCCAGCCAATTCCTTTACCAATTAGGGGTGTAGCACAAGGATTAGCGCTTAAGCCGACCCAGTTCTTTCGAACCACCATGATGACTTTTCTGGATCTACCGCCTGAAATTCAGTGTGAGACACTTTCGTACTGCAGCACGGGCAGTTTAAGTGCATGCTGTTTGACTAACCGCCATCTACTTGAGAATTCTCGGCACGCTTTCTACTGTCGCGTTCAATTAGACGATAAACGGGTTCAATTATTCGTAGCGAGGGCTCTCCACGATGTCCCTCTTATTCGCCACCTCCATGCCAGTTTTGGTGGTATCCAAGCTCCACATATTGCTGAATCAGATTGGATCACCCTCTTCAAAGAGCTCCTCCAATGCCAAGCTCTCGAAACTTTGGATCTCATCCCTTCAGGCTACAGTTACACACAGCACTCACAAGCTGTTGATGAAGCCGTAGAAAAATTGACACTGCTACCTTCTCTTCGTAGTGTAATGGATCAGTCTCCGACGACATCACAAGTGATGTCTGGATCTGAGTCATGGCATCGTCTCTTCCGTTGGGGCGCTCGTTTGAATGGCGTGCGACTTAGGACTCAAGATAATGATGATCTGTTGCTGCACTCGTTAGAAGTACACAATCGACCCATCCTTCACACGCTCCAGATTGATGGGAAGTTTCAGCCCTGGAAGCCTTCTGCACCCCCTTTCGACTTCCATTCTCTTCGTTATTTATCCATCGTCGTAGAAGAAGGGTTTGATGACCAATATGATGAGATTATGGATGCCGGCTCAGCTTCTTTAAGAATGGCCTCTTTTGCGTGGCTCATGGGAGGAAGAGAGTCAGGTTTGTGTCCTAGCCATTAATTACTTCGTTGCCTGCTCAATCATACTCAACCACACATACAACCGTTGATCTTACAGGTCTTGCACTCCAAAACTTAACAAAAACGTTCAAATCGCTGACTATTCTAACCTTGGTGGTTCCCGACTCTCCATTCTCGTACGTTCCCCTTTCCTCCATGAAGACTTTTCTTAGCAGCGTTATGGAACGTGCTCCCAATCTTCAAACACTACGGATCTATTTCATCGGCACTTATATGAAACAGACGACACACTTGACGTCTCGTGGTACTGATAAGAAGCCATGGGATGATTTCGTGGAATGTTTCTCCCAATTTTCATTCAACACAATTCAACTATGGTTCTCCTTCGGAAAAAATTGGGACGATGAATCGAGAGACCTAGCGATATTAGAGATAGCACGCTCATATAACCGTTTACTGAGAACGCCCGGCCGTTTACAGATATTTTGGCATCGTGAGTGTTTTAAGACATGTTGCTTCACAAGTATGATTCGAATTCCACCCATTTTAGGCAAAATTCTATGGCGAGAGATTTGGGAAGGGAACTTGAAAGAAGAATATGAAAACATACTTGAGCAGAAAGCGGGAATATCAAGTGGGGATCCTTTGGGTAGAGCTTAACACAGGGTCAACGAGTGAAGCGCATCTGATGAAATCCATCTTCCTAAAGTGGAAGAGATTAACTCACAGCTTCAATCCTAGAACTGATGATATTCCAGCATGGTTATGCCTCGGGATTATATCTACTCACTCGAGAAAACCACAGACGACCATAACTTAAATATTAGCCAACAGAATCTTGTGAAGCGCCAGTAATATACGTCCTCTCTTCCCAACCATGATGCCATCACATATTTCTGTCGCAAGTTTGATGGGAAACAACGTCATATATTCGCTATTTTACGGGGACTTTATATACTAAGTAGGTAAGACTCATAGAAGAGTCAAGTAGTGAGTAAATAATACATTGAGTCAGAAAAGCGAGCGCATCAAATCGTGATGGCGGTGACTCGAGATCAAACCTACGACAATTTCAGTGTTCACGTATATGCTTATAAGATTATTTATGATTGCAGTGTAATTATTTAAATTATTGGGCGTCCCTCAAGTCTCAGAGTTAATGTTCACTTCCCTGGCCATTTCCCCGCATCTTCAACAGCGTTTTGAACACCTTTCGCTCCTATTCAAATTCATATGTCAGCTTTCACATTACCACAGGGCTGAGGATGACAACAAACCTTTTTCAACGCCATCCGTTAGTGAGGCTAATGCGTCTCCAACTGGTTTTGTTCCAGTTGTACTATTCACAGTCGAGCCGAGTCCACGACCTGCAGAGCCGACTACACCACCGACTGTTCCAACAATGCCTCCTACTGCATTGCCAAGGGTGCTTTTTTTACAATAATAAGCCACACATTTTCTATTATTTTGAGCTCCAAGAGAACAAACCTGGTAACACCTGTGACACCCTGCTTCACGCCGTTATTGCGGTTCTCTTGAGGCCAGCCTGTCATGATTTATGCTACACAGTGATTTATCTTGTTGGTTATGATGTTATGTTTGACGGTTGTGAAGGATATTTCACGGGGGCGTCACTTATGTAGAAGCTCGGAGCATTGACGTCATCGAGCTCGCCCACTGGAGCATAAAGGATGACTGACGAAAGTTTGGAGCTTACATAGAACTATAAGTATAAGTATATTTATATACATCGTGTGTATCTGACGTGTTCCTAGCATAAAAAAGAAATAGTCCCAAATATGTACAGGTTCTGTTCAAGTCCAATGCCAACCCCATTGCTCCAATAGGAAAAATTTCAATACGTTTCTTTTGTGGATCGGTCAATCTATATGTATTGTGAATTTTTTTTAAAAAAAATGCCAGTAGGGAATCAAATGACCCACCTCAGATTCAGAACCCGAAGATCCAGTTGATGTCGATGGTCCTTGTACCTTGCTCACGGCAATATCAAGGACTCTGCTCTGAGGATTCGCCTACATAGTCGAGTGACCTCAGAATAAGATAAGGGAAGAACAGAAAAAGACGTACCGCGCACGAATTGGACGTTCCAAAATTGAGAGACTCCGGTATACCAGTGCAAGTCATGTTGATCCGAAGACTTGCACGGCCATTAAGAATCTAAAGAAAAAAAAATAACGATAAGCACTCATTTATAGAGAATGGGTAAACTTACTGCTAAAAGTGCGTTCGAGTAAACTAAGGGGACGATGAGAAAGAGTGACTCGTGTCAACAAGGAGCACGTACGTTTCGCGGAAAAGGTGTAAATGCCCGCCCAAATAACTAATGAACTGAAATCAGAAGAAGAAATCCAAAATCTTTGGAAGGCCAAGTACAATTATGTGGCATAGTAAAGTACTGAGAGTACGATCAATGTCAGAAACATCAAAGCCAGAGATAAACATACGCAGATCACAATAAGCATGCTACAAAGACTGTTGAGAGGATGAGCTAAAGGCTAAAATTGCTCAGTCCTAAGTACACTCACGAAGTAACCAAACCGGTCTCCGTTTACGGCTTCAGAATTCAGAACCATTAGACAGACAGATAAAAACGCACCCAATGTCCAGAGAATCAGCTTGTCAATTATTGCGGTTGTCCTTAATAACAGCTAAGTACCTCAACTGAACCTTGGGGGCGATAAATTATACGTACTTTCTTTGAGCACCTTTTCTTGAATAGATCAAAGTGAAGCACAATCCAGAGGTAATGATGATGTCGTTCACCATCCCCACGAGAAGAAGTGAGATGAAGATCCATCTGTCATCCTCCACAAACTGTGGCCAAGATACCATATGATAACCCGTGATGGACACTGCCAAACAACCCATGTATCGTACAAGAGTAAGAGTCCAGCATATAATAGCCACAATAAGGACATTGCTGTGTCAAAGTAGTTGAGATTTATTACTTAAAGAAAGAAGAGAAAGAAAAAAAAACATACGAAAGCCGATACACTCTCCACGCGAGGTAGCCTTGAACTGTGAAACTTCGTATCAGCATAGTCATTGTTTAAAAGAACAAAGGCTTACCTAGAGCTGTTGATATTCCTCCAGTAATCATCGTAAGGGTGAGCGAATGCGGCGGATGTATAAGACTTTCTTGGTTGCCGTAAAAGGTGACCGTCAATTCATACAGCGAATGGAGAAGTGTTCCGCAATGGGCAAGTTCAAAGATCCTGTCAGAGAAAAATGTGAACGGAGAAAGTAATTCCCGATGCCACCAAAAGCATACCAGACGACGAGTACCTGTCCTAATGAGACAAGGATGAAACACCAATTAAATAGGAACTTACAAACCACCTTAAGAATTTCCGGTCATCCACAAATCTTGAATAGTAGTAATACGATTGCATTGTCACGACTCCCGATAGAAATACGTTGATTATAATCCCAATTTCCATAGCACCTAACGAGGATGAGAACCTGATGAAAATCCGCACAGTTGACGAACCAAGAGTGAGGTGCAGGGCGGGAGTAGTTGGGGCAACGTGGACTCCTGTCATCTTGTGTGAAGAGCAGCTAGGATGAGCTGGACGTTGGGCCAAGGGTAACTCAATCTCGCGATGGTGGATGGGTGATTTCTCCCTTTTTAAATGCTTTTGGCCGTGGCAGCTGGTGCGGAGAAAGAACGTAAGTATCTTCCTGTGTCTGTACATCCAGAGATTCATAACACGGGACTATGGTGCTCCAAAACTACAAGGCAGGATTTAGGCCAGATACCCGGACCTTCGATCAATTCCGCGTCTTGTTTTGCCATTTTGAAGGGGGTTTTTATGCTTACATAAGACCATAATCTATGTTTTGAGGAAATTCCATCAAACTTGCTTGTGCGCCCAAGAACTTCCAGCCTCTGCAGGAATTCTAGGCCCTTCCCTTGCCTGCCTAGTTGAGGAATGAAATCTCCGTTGTTTATTCATGTCTTGGGAAAGGACTTGCGAGCCCTCCTTAAATGTCCCAATATTCTGTGATTGTAGAAGAGGGAGGTAGGAGAAGCAAGGAAAGGGCGGGAAAGGCCAGACAGGTGCTTAATTTGACTTGCAGCAGGCGTACCGTCCAGGTATGGACATATACAAAATAGATTCTTTCTTTAATTAAGCAGACACTCAAGAGGTGGGGAGACTGGTACTACTGCAGAGGCGGGAGCAGGTTTTTGGTTGGTACATAAGCAAGTTTGGAGGTAAAAGGAATCGTCAAATTCCTCCAAAGCAGAGATTACTGTCTTACATAAGCATAAAACCCTCTTTTAAAATGCAAAACAATATGCGGAATTGATCGAGAGTTCGGGCATCTGACCTAAATCCTTCCTTGTAGTTTTGGAGCACCATACGGGACGCTATTCCCTGTGGGGAAAACAACACGCGAAATGGTATGTCTCACTCTAACCCTTGGCATCTGACTGCGGGAGTGAGGAATTTACTTGACGGGATCGACTGCTTGAACACGTTGGAGGGTGCAATGACCACAGTATAGTACGAAAATCCTTGGAAAAGAGACGGCAGGTAAGTGTTATAGTTGCAACATAACATTTGATGGGGCTCTCTGACTTGTTCATGTTAGACAGATTCATATCAGCTCATTAAAAAAGATTCTTGCGAATCACTGTGGCAGTTCGAATTTGAGACGTTTTGGACTGGATCCGAGTCGGCGAGGGTTTAGATCACAGGATGAAAGGGCGTTTGAAGTGAACACCACAATTGCGGCAGCATGGGGGATTGTAATGGGAATGAAGATGCGATGTCCAGATATAATTCCGGATAGAACCAAGGAAGCTCCTGCCTTGAAGACTCAAACTTCAGTCGCGGTAAACATCTAGTCCTTCATTGGCTACTGCGGAGAATGCGGATTAATTGGCGAGTATGAGCACGATCTGCTAAGAACGTCACAAGTCATAAGTTGCAGTGTCAGATTTTTGAGATGGCTGGGGTGGGTTGGTCATGGAAGCAGGTGTTGAGATATGTTGGGAGTCTGCCGAAGGTTTGTTTTCTGCCGTCAAGTCGGCCAAGTCTTGCAGAATGCGGCTCGCCCCGTTCCACGAATTCAATTGCATGCTATTTCTCGATAAAAAATATATATCCAAATTGGACAAGGTCGCTTGTTATCTGAAAGACGCCTACCTCAAGTTTTGGACCCATATGTTCGTGACGCTGGTTACTCTGTTCAGACCCAGGAGCCTAGCGGAGTAGTGCCACCCGTGCCAATTCTACCCCGACCACCCCCTAGGAAGATCAGAGAGTGCTGGAAGGTTCATGTTCTTTCTTTTTCTTACTCGTCCTGGAGTCCATTGTGGATAATTTTCTCACTCCAAGCCTAGATGGAGGAATTGCAGGTCAGGATACCCTTTCCTAGCTGGAACTATTCAACAAAAAACTCATCATCGACACTCGTATAACCCGGACTCCTCTGGAGAAGAGGGGCATACCATATAGCCCTTGGTGGGGCTGGTTCGTGGTCACGGCCCGGTCTGTCGACAAGAGCTCTTACCAATAATTTGGCTTCAAATGCATCTTGCTTGTCCTTCTCGAAAAGCAGCTGGCACATAAATTAGGCAGGTTTAATGTTATCAAGTGCCTCATAAGCAAAAGTCTTGAGACAAGGCAACAGTCTCCATATTCAGAGGACTCAACTCGATCTCTTCCACCTTGGCTGCAGAAATCACCGTTTGACGAGATTCCAACGAGTATTCTTCGGTCCGTGATGTGGGAATAAAGGATCGAAATAACTGGTTTTTTGTAAATCATGTTACCTCCATGGCGAATAGGTGAGTCTGGTTCTGTCTGATTCATCATTCTGACTACGCAACACAATACTCATTATCATCTGATTTCAGATCAGGTACTCCGCAAAAACATACGGAGTCTTCTCTCAAGACGGCCAATTTATTGTCTCGAGCTCGAACAACAAATTTGACAGCTCTGGGATAACGAAACTGGTCAAATGGCCAACGAATACATCGAAACAAAAGGTTTATTATGCAGTATTATCTATTGATGGCCGGGGTATTGTTTGTATATTCGATGGTTGCACAAGGCAACGTTGCGATGCTGTCTTTTCCCCAGCCATTATGCGGACATAATGTTTGGACCGAGTCCATTGCATTCCATCCTACCAGTGCTCTCGTATCTGGCCCTAGAGATCGCACATTTGGTACGTACATGCCAGTGGATGATTCAGAGGAACTCTGAGAGGCATGATGGCCAAGTCAGCTTGAATTTCTCTTTTGATGGAGGCCCGGTCGCGTCTGGAATACGATCGACTGTCAAACAAGAGTCTTCCTGAACATTTTCCGATCTCTATGCTGCACCTATTGTCCAGCAACATCACAACAATACTTCTCATATTTCCAATAGCACGGCAAGGAAAATGTACAGGCGGAATGCGAACGGCGGTGAATTAATCAGGACTCTCTCATTGGCAAAAATGGACAATTGACTGAGCGCTTTTTTTCGTTTCTATTGTATTTAAAGGTAATATTAACAGCCGGTAAACACACAAAGTGCTGACACATGTTGTAGGCTGTGCAAATCTGCCCCTTTCCATCGGTCCAAGGCTTATTATCACCAGTAAGAACACAATAAGCTTTCAACTCTTTTCTCTGAGCGATCTTCACCGATCACTGCACCCGTGCTAACTTTATTGTGTTAACACTTAGGCTATTACTCTCTGTTGTGTTTCTGTTCTGATGTCACAAGCCTCGTTCCCTGGAAATCTTGTTAATTTCGTGTTTCCTGAAAAACCTCTTTACGTACCTGAGACATCGTGTAGAAGCGGAGATTGTATAAAAGAGACCTGAGCTGGTCTCGGTGAAGAACCAAGCAACTCAGCTCCTCAGTCGCTAAACCTCACTCTAAACACTCTCCTCTTCATCTCCAATGGACTCCTTTGTCAACTTCTTTTTCGGCACCTCCACTGAGGACGTTGTCGTCGACGTTCCCGTCAACAGCGACGGTGGTGGAACTGGCACGTTCGTTTTTCTTCGACTTTTTTTCTTACTATCCTTTGTGCTGAACTTCATTCTCTTATAGCTCCGGATACTGCGTCATTGCTTGATTGCAACCAAGCCGCACTGAATGAGTGTGAATCGGTACGTACCTCTCTCGTTTCCCTTCGGCTGCTCTTTCCTCAACTTTCTTCATCTAGGTCCAGCGCCCCTTCACACCAACCATTCACCACTCTTCTCGCTGGAGCACTTTACACCCCAACCACATCTCTTCGTTCTCCCTTTTCTGGGCCATGTGCGTTTAGCACTGGGTTTCTAGCCCGTCTTTTTCCCTCCTTCATATTAATCGAAGTGGGGGGGAAAGCGTGAACTATCATTATTACCAGAATCTTACACATCCACACTCACCATTTGTACCACCTATTTTGTCATAACATCAATGCATTGTCTCTGTTCAACGCAAACCATTTTTCCTTTGTCGTGTTTTGTTCGTTTTTATTTTTCTTTGAGGGCGGTTTGAATTTTGATTGGGTGGTAAGTGAGTCAATGTATGATATAGCTCTTTTGCGAGAACTATTGCTCTTGATTTTGAATTAAACATTTTGTATGATGCCCTAGGGTTGGCACAAACTCGTTGACGACCTTGAAGCTCTAGCCCTGCTCGCCCACGACCATACCCCACAGTTGCAAATATATTTTCGCGGTTAAGAATTAAGCAAAGCTATGGCTGTAAATATACAATGCATTGCGGAATTTCTGTATTCTTTGAAGTCTGCTGTGAAGGTTTTCCACTTTTATCGCTCTAGGAAGCAGTGCTTCTTCACCCAGCACCAACAAGAGTACGAATTCGTAAGTTCGGCTGCCAATTCAAGCATTGAATCAACGGGATGGAATACTGTCTATGAGTCACAAGGAACCAAGAGAAGGCTGAGTGAACCGGTCTCCATAAACACCGGGGAGTAGCTCGCAGCTGAAAAGCCTCTGGCCGCACTAGATTAAATAAATAAATAAAAGTCCATTTAACTACAGTGCGAGTAAGTGACCAATATAAGTACTACAAGGTTTTTTCGAACTTCGTAGTCTATTAAAACATCGAATGCCGGTTTTCTTAAATCGCATCATTGCACCCATCCAAAACCAGCACTCCCCGCTTGTCCGTTTCGAGGAGTAGCTGCTTCACAACACAGGCCGGACCTTTGCTATAATGTCTCGAGACCAAAAAGGCCTTGAAATTAGGTAACACTTTCCGCCTTTGTAAGACCCGGTCTAATCTCTTCCACGCTACCGAGATCAGCGGGTGGCCAGGATTAAGCACGGTCCAGCATTCTATTTCCAGTCGAATCTGTGAGAGGGGGTGAGGAGTCGAAATAACTTCGAGGGTTTGCGCAAGCCATGCTATCTCTGAGGCGAATTGAGAGAAAGCCTCCTCGTCAGAGACTGATTCAGGTTCATCTTCATCAATGTTGGGTTCGAAGCGAATGCTGAACTCTCGAAGATGAGGATAGCGGGCAATGGAGAAAGGATGCTCGCAAGGACTCCACCGGTCTGCAAAAGCATGTTTAGTACCAGCACAGCTCGAAAATGTAAAACATTGACTCTCACCAACATAAAGTGCCTCCCAGTGATCCAGAGTCAAGGTGACAAGAGTATTTCGCATGGGATTAAGAAGCTCAGGAGCGCGACCAAGTGGCCAATCCCATCGATCTCCTTTTCCACCATACGGTCCAATATCTGTTGGAGTGTCTAATGAGACAACAGTTTTGGCAGATAGAACGAGCAATTCAAAGAGAGGCGAGATCGTCTCCTTATCCTCGTTCATAATCCCTGCAATGGACAGACTCTGAAGGGGCAGCGGCTGTAAACTCTCGATCCTCCCTGTTGAATCAAGTGGGTCCACAACAAAGTACCCATCGTAAACATACAAAAACTGGAGTTGTCGACAGCTGCTCACAACCCAAAGAGGTACTTCCCTCATGTACATTAAACCCAAAGACTCAACTTTGGGCAAGATCAACATGAAGGCATCTCGTGCAGCCTCCCATGGCTCCTGTCCAAAAAAATCCCGCATGCCCAACTTCTTCAATGAAGTCATATGGCCTAGCAACTTAGGACATAAGTCCACAGTCGCCTTGCATACGCCGCTGGAGTTCATCTCCAAGTGATTTACGTACGTTCCTAGATACGGGGAGGTAGTGAGGATGCTCAGGAGGTTTCGAGCGTGCTGGACTTTCCAAATGCCAATCCTTGAGAAGAGTTTCATTTGGACAGGTTGGACGAGGGTGCGGCAAGTGAGTGCACAGGAGTGAAGGTCGCATTTCTGCCAGCTTGGGATATAAGAGATGATGTGATGCACAATCTCGAGTGGTATGAGGTCCAGGAGTGATGGCGGCATGATTTCACCAGCCAGATACCCAAGGAGACAAGGCAGATTTTTCCTCAAGGAGAGGTTGGTTCGGGATGGTATGCCATATATATTAGTCAGAAGACCACTCGAACTTTATAGGCAAGAGTTTCCCGCGAAACCCTGGGAGGTTACTCAGTTTACCGCTAATGGGAGATGACACCGGCGACGAGTAGTGAATCGTGTGAGGCTGAATCCTCAAAATCGTTCTCGCTCCGTTGCTTCCCCGATGTGAGGCAGCTTTCTCCTGTCTAAAAGCAAGACATGACCGTGATGGTCTAGTAAAATAGAGAGTGTAAAAGTCATCTATGTCATGGGGATTCAGAACGAGTCGTGAGAGCTATGTCCAGGTTTTGACTCTTCGTCCGAGTCATGGTCACCTTCTGAGCCCAGTTTACGATGATGTACCAGTGTCTGCCTCCATAGAGAAGCGACTGCGATCGAATCATGTCTGTCAGATACACCCTGGTCAACAGGAACAGATGCTTGTGAAGACATAACCTTGAAGACAAGTATGAAACACTTTTTCAAGCGCTCACGTGCGGTTCAACAAAAATGCATCAAAAAAATGAAATTCGCGTAAAATACACAACCACAAGCAATTCGAGTCGGACAGAGTTCTAGTCGAAAGGGGAGAAAGGAAACCAGGGGAAAAGGGTGCAAAATTGTATATAAACTTCGTATCGTTTGTTCATGTGCAAGGGAAAAAAACGGAAATGCAGATATATAAGGTGAAAGTGAAAAACTTGGCAGAGTTTGATATATAGTTTCAGATGCATGATAAAGAGAAAACCGAAAAGAGAACAACACAACACAACAATTTGGGAGTAAGGTAGAGTAAAAAGGCAAGAGCATCAGAAGCATGAGTGGGGTGGGGAAAAAAATCTTTATAATGGCAACAGAAAGTCCACAATGATTGGGATTTATTTGAGTTTGGGAGTGCAAATGAATTAAGAAAAGGTAAGAAAAGTGGGTGGTGTTGCTGCGTGTAAGTATGCGAAAATGGTGGAAATTTAAAAACACAGAGGGCGGCGGCGCAGAAGTGATGGTAGTACAGTTTTGTCAGACGAGGGAAGAAAACGTGCAGGTATGATCTTGCGTCGTGAGAAAAAAAGGAGAAGTGAGACAATAGAGGGAGAGTGCAAAAATGGATGCATATGTTGGGGGGCGTGGTATAGAGTCAAAGGTGAGGGCATGGTCTCCTCACCCCACTCGTCCCACTTCTACATGTTGGTGTTGTTGCTGTTGATGGTGATGATGATGATGGTGCGGGGGTGGCGGTGAAGACAAAGCACCATGCAAGAAATGCTCATGTTCACTGACAGTTGTAGGATGCGAGAGATGCTCGGGTATCATGGCAGACGACGAGGAAGAATTGAGTCCAAATGGAGAAAATGAAGAGGTGATCGGCCCCCCAGAAGGCAGCCCATACTCGTAGGATCCCCCACCAGATCCACGGAACGTTGTCGCCGACGCAGGACCGTTGCCGAACGACGACGCCGTAGAGGGTACGGAGAATCGAGGCGGCGGGGAAGACATCATATAGCTTCCCCCATAGCTAGCGCCGGCAGTATGAGGGGGAGGTGGTGGCGAGCTGACACCGTGGCTAATGCTGGCGCGATATCCAGCACGAGAATCGTCCGCGTAGTGACGAGAAGTGGCACCATATCCTTCGTGTGGGAACCCACTATAATGAGGCGTCGGTTGTTGGTGCTGCATTTGAGCAGCCGCGCTGGTTGGTGTCCGAACTCCAAGAGGATTCTTCGAGTAGGAAAGGCGGATACCGCCGCCTTTGACGAGGCCACCCAAAGTGTTGCCGTACTGGGCATTCAGAGCACCAGTAGCAGAATCAACATCTTCAAACTAAAAAGCTTGGCTCAGTATATGATACTTAAACAAGAATAAAATAAATCTTACCTCGACGAAACACATAGGGCCGTTGCTCTTCTGTCTGAAGCAAAGTCGCTTGAATCCAGGACAGCTTGTAAACAGGCTTCTCAACTGCTGCTCAAGGTGCCCGTCATGGTAACCCGGGGGAAGAGGCCCGCTAGGAAGATTGCCGACGTAGAGAGTGTTGATCTATCAAATAAAAGTGAGAATGTAAAAAGCGATAAGGAGGGAAAAAAACATACGGGAGGATTTTGATCAATCAAATTCCTCATGCTTGTTGAACTTGCGTTGGACGACGGGGAGGGCAATTGAGGCGACGAATCTCCTTCGACAGTAGTGGCGGTGTTGAGATCCAAAGCACCGACGGCGCGCTGAATGTCCTGCTCGGTGGCAACTAAGGTAGCATCCCCAATTTGGTTGCCATTTCCTCCATCTGAACGACCAGAAGGCCCAACACCGGAAGAACTAGACGCAGACGACCTGGATCCATGTTGTTGAAGACGAGGAGCGGAGGCAACGGGAGTGAATGGATTCGTGAACATGCCAGCGTTGGTGTGGAATTCAGCTTCCCGTAGCGGCGAATATGGGCGAGATGACGGCGACGATGAGCGACGAGAAGACGGTTTGGCCTCCATATGAGGTAGACGAGGAGAGGGACCGGTTGAAGTAGCGGGAGGCGCACCCAAAGAAGAGTCAAGGCCGCGATGACCGGCCAAAGGAGCAGAGTGAGGCGGGACGGAGTGGAAAGCGTCAAAAGCAACAGCGTTGTGGTCCCTCAGGGCCCGCATATCCGACGTCGTAGGCTCTTGACGCCAATCCTCTTCAACACGTTCACGAACAACTCTGGCAGATGGCGGAGGTGGAGGCGCGGCGGAGTTGACGCCCATGGCATGAAGAACACTTGCTTCACGATCTCGACGACGATCATCATCCTCACGCATGATCCCATTGCCTAAACCTCCAAAAGCCAACGAATCACTCCCTGCATGGGGCTCGCGCCAGTGGTTCATCTTGCCCAAGGCGATTAGATCTCTGTCACGAGCAGCAAGTTGGTCAACGGGAGCACCAGAAGCAAGCGCATTCTGGTCGGAACCCAAATGAACACCGGCACCGTTCATAATCCCTCCATTCTGCATAGGAGGCATCGGCTGCATGGTATTAGCTGGATTGCCGTTATGGCCGGGGGCAGATGGAGGAGGGGGAGGACCAGAGAGCGGACCGACGCCACGTTTCGTGTGGAGGTTCTTCTTTGCCATCTCCGCCTTGAGAATGGCACCTTTCTCGATGTCGACACGACGCTGAGAGAGAACGTCCCGCGCGATCAGAGCCTCCTCTCGAGTTCGGAATTTGGCGAATCCGATTATCTGCTTGCGGGGAGGACCTTGCATGTGCATGTGGCCCATGTAATGACTCTCGTCGCCGTGAGCCCAAGAACTCAGAGTACCATCGCGGGCCGTGTCCACAAGAACGCCGCCTTGCTGAGCAATGAGATGATTATACGAATCGCTGGGACCAAACTGGTTGGGATATGCCTGGGAACGAAGAGCACTGGCTGTCGGATTGTACCCGTTGGCGACGGACTCCTTGGCGGGAATCTTGAGGGTAGCAGCCTCGAATCCAGACGAAAAAGTGAACATGTTTTGAAATTCGCGTTCCTAAAATATTAAAGGTAAGAAAGAGTCAATTAAAGGTTTTAGATGACGTGCCTGCATATCATCCGGGAAGCCGACGACGAAAATAGTGGAAATATCTTCCTGGTGAGGGGGATGTCCTTGGCCACCGTTGGTCATAGAAGGCTGGTGATTAGTAACGATGGGAATATGAGGACCATACGGTGTTTGGGAAGCGATTTGGACGGTCGGCCCATAGGCTTGCTGGAATGGAGCAGGAGCTTGGGGTGGCGGCGGAGCCTTCGGGCCAACAGCGGTAGCAGCAGTACCATTAACATATGGATCCAAGGCAAAAGTAGATTTGTGAGCGCTCGCAATGCCATTTGCGGCGGCTGCGTATTCGTAGTTGACACGTGAGTCATATGGAGGCATATTCGCCAGAGTGGGTGAAGTAAGCTGGGACGACGCAGCCTGGTAGGTTTCGGCAGATGTATTGGGGTAGAAACCATTAGTTGCGCTGGAATCTCTGAAGGAGAGCGGGTTGGCTGCGCTCCCACGGGACCTGTTCGTGTTTGGGAAAGAGGCGAAGGAGGAGCGATATGAAGACTGGCTGGGCAGGCCGTTGGTTTTGGCGGACTGAGGAGGAGGAGATTTCTGAGAGTCTAATTCTTGGTAGTCCTGGTGAGTGAGGGATGGATGGTGCTGGTCGTTGAAGGTGTTGTTGTACATTGTATCCGAAAGCTGAAGATGCTGAAGAGAAGCAGATGGACCGGAACCTGAATGGTCAGCTGGTGAATCCGGACGTGAATTGATGGGGATGGGGGGTGGCTGATGATGCTGGTGCTGGGGCATAGTGCTTGAGGCAAATACAGCCTTGGATGTGAATGGAGGGGATGTGTGGTCTCTGGAACGGTCAGAGTCGGATGAGGATCGAGGTTCAGCGTCTGCCTGTGCGTCAAGGGAATCCAGAAGAGACTTGTTGATGAAGACTTCGTCTGGCTGACGGTCGGGCTGACGATGGAGGCTTGCGGAGGAAGCCAGAGTGGGCAGAGACCGTTTGGAACGCGCTAGGGACAGGATATGGTGGTCGTTGAGAGGTAAGCGGAGCACGCGCGTCTAGGACTCTGTGGGAATGCTAGACACGGATCTGCTGAGCCTACGCGATGGTATGTGTGGAGTGACGGCAATACAAGCGGTTGGCTGGCAGGGAGCTGTCGAAAAGACTGGTTGTCCAAGTCCCTTGAGCACGCGATCGTAGTGGCAGAGAGAGCAAGAGAGGCGGAGGGGGAGAGCGCACAGAGAGACAGAAAGGGGTCGGAGAGAAGTGGAGGGAACGGAGGAAAGAGCGTTGATCAACGAACCACTACTCTCAGGTCCCGAACTGCTCCCGTCTCATCATTTTGGTCCGCGAGCCACACTTAGCAACGCCTGGATCCGGCCAAATCCGGCAACCCGTGCCTACAAAATCAATCCTGTCGCGATTGGCTGACGCGGCTGGGCGAAGGGCAGTCTGCGTTTTTACAATGGGCGGAGTTTTATTTTCTGTATCGATTTTTCAGCCAAAGCACTCACAGTAAAGAAAATACGAAAAAAACATACCATTCATTAACAAAAATGAATGCGTATCAATATTTCATAGCCCAGCGTGGCCACATACAAAGGCCACAAGTCTGGACATCTGTCGCGTGTCCCGTCCCCATCGTGCTTCCGACAGTCATTCAGCCATTCCTCAGCCGCTGTACGCAGCGAGCGAGAAAGCCAGTAACGGTCCAAGAATCGCCCACCAAGTCGACATGAAGAGCCAAAGGCAGCCTGCGCGGCGTACTCAATGCGTGACAGAAGATCAGGCCGCCCATGTCCGGCAGACTCTTTGCCTTCTCTGTTTACCTTCTTCGCTGTTCACTCTCACCCAAACTTCCAGTGCTCCTCCACCTCTAAGTATTGTCATGCTGGAAAGATACAACCTAGACGCTCTGTTTTGTTTCATTTATCGGCCTCAATATATTTCTAATTGTTTCATTCCGGAGGGGTGAATATGTCGGCTCCAAGATGGTTTATCACGTCGTCCCTGTTGCCTCAGGTTCTCAGTTCAAGACTGCCCTCTCAGGTCCCCATTTTATTAACTCGTATGCACCTTCTAAGATGTCTCTAACGGAAATACCTTTCACTTCTTTTGCCAAGAGCCCCGGTCATCCACGCTTTGAGATCCCGTTGTATTCCTTGATTAGTTCGGGTAGTACATCCCCTTAATCGTCTCGATGAGGGACATGATTGACTTCAGAAAGCTATGAACAGATGATCGCATCTCCATGCCACCCACTATGCCTCTTCCCATCATGACGCCAACGGCCAGCGCACAAACTCACCAGCGTCTCCCAACCGACCTACTCGAGGATATCATAGATCTTCTTGCTCTTGAGACACCCCATAAACGCCATCTAATTCTATCGAACGTCGCACTCGTATCTCGTCTCTTCCTCCACCGCTGTCAACCCCATCTCTTCCGCGAACTCACTCTCAATGGCGATACAAGTCGCGATCACAACATAACCATATTCGAAACTTCTCCTCATCTTCTAGACCACGCCCAGAACATCAAAATTGTGGGTCATGATCGCCTTTTGAGTGAGAACACTTTGTGGTTGCTTCGTCACTTCTGTCAACTTCGAAAACTCCATCTCCTTTCCTTGTCGGACTATGGATCGCTTCGTCAAACTAAATTGATCCAAGTCACTCCAGAGCTCGTAGAGACATTTGGGTCGACCGCGAGTATTGAAGAACTCCGACTGGAAAACGTCGCATTTGGACTGAGCACATTGCGCAGTTTTTCTAACCTTCGTACGCTGTATATCATTCACAGAGGCCCATCCAATAACGACTTTTCGTCATCCGGCGCCTCCAAACTTCATTTACCCAAACTGAAGACCCTTGCAGTTCTCATTCACGTAAAAAAGTCAGAGGCAAAAATTGCCGAGTTCGTTAACCTCATGTCAGCTTTAGAATGCGAGCAATTATCGAGGGTGATATGGCAAAACGTGAACAGTTTGTTTCGCAAGCCTACACGTTTTGATCCGCATTTCACCCTTGGAAATTTGCAGAAAATGTTTCAGCCTCATGCGAAGACCATTTCATCGTTGGAGATTGAGCAATGTAAAACATTAGACCTCTTTTTCCCAGGTAAACGACTTACTTCCTAGCTCAAACCTTCCCAGTCTAACTTCATACTTCTTCGTTAGAGTCAAACAGAGCTCATCCATGGGCTCTGTGGAATCTACCTTGTCTTCGTCATCTTACATTCCACACTCTTGATAGAGTGGAGGAGACTCCATATCCTCAAAGCACTCCACACTACGGTCACCTCTCCTGGCTCATAACTATGGTCAACTCACTCACAACCCCTCATCCACTTGAGAGCATTCGCCTTCTTATCGGGTATCGGCCCAGCAAGACAATACGTCCCGAATTTGCAAGTTTTGAAATGGCTGTCGAAGTTAAGAAGGAGATGCTACCTTCCTTGTGTGCTGTGGAATTTGTGCATTTGGAATTTTGGGACAATCCTGTGGATCAAGCTGAATGGGATACTTTTGCAAGGGCCTGTTTGCCTGGATTTGCCATGGATGGAATGTTGAAGGTAGGAATACCAAGTGTATATTTGAGCAGATGATGCTTCAGGTGAGGGGAGGGTCTCTAAGTTACTTTTTTTAAGTATAATTGAACCCTGGCAAAGACCAGGTGGTGTTTCAACATCGAATAAAGAATCTACATGAATTCTCCATACTATCCACTCTGCCTCTCCCCACCATGCCGCCAACGGCTAACGTACCAACTAACCAGCGTCTCCCAACTGACTTACTCGAGGATATCATAGATCTTCTTGCCCTTGAGAGCCTCGTTGAACGCCATCTAATTCTAGCCAACATCGCACTCGTATCTCGCCTCTTCCTCCATCGCAGTCAATCCTATCTCTTCCGTGAACTCACTCTCAAGGATGGTGTAGACCGCAATCATGAGAATTCCATATTTGAAGTTTCTCCTCACCTTCTAGACTATGTCCAGAACGTTAAAGTTGTGGGCCATGATCGCCTTTTAAGTGCGAACACCTTGTGGTTGCTTCGTCACTTCCGTCGACTTCGAAAACTCCATTTCTCCTCACCAGTCTTTGGATGGTTTTTTGGAAAGGAATTGCTCGAAATCACTCCAGAGCTCGTAGAGACAATTGGGTCGATTGCGAGTATCGAAGAACTCCGACTGCAAAGCGTCACATTTGGACTCAGTATATTGTGTAGCTTCTCGAACCTTCGTGCACTGTATGTCACTCATAGAGGGCCATCCAACCACCACCCTTCGTTAGCCTCATGTCAGCTCTGGAATGCAAGCAATTAGAAAGGGTGATATGGCACAATATTGACAGCTTTGATCCCACGCCTATGCTTTCAGATCCGCACTTCACTCTTGAAGACTTGCAGAAAATGTTTGAACCTCATGCGAACACCATTTTATCGTTGGAGATTGAGGAGTGTACAACATTAGACCTCGATTTTACAGGTATGTGACTAACTTTTTAACTTGAGACTTCCGCCCTCAGCTCTAACTTCACATTGCTTTGATCAGAACGGCCAAGCAGAGTCATAGACCATCCGTGGGCCCTCTCAAAGCTCCATTGTCTCCGCCATCTTACATTCCATGTACCTGATACAGCGGGGCAGGGTTCAGATCTTCGAAGCACTCATCTCTCTTGGCTCACAGCTATGTTCAACTCCCTCACAACCGGCATCCACTACAGAGCATTCGCCTTCTTATAAGGTATCAGCTTCAAAAGACAATAGATCCTGAATTTACAAGATTCGAAGGGGCGGTCAAATGTAAAAAGGAGATACTAACTTCCTTGCGTGTTGTAGAACTTGTGCGTTTAGACAGTTCTGTGGATCAAGCTGAATGGGACATTTTCGCAAGTGCCTGTTTGCCTGGACTTGCTGAGGATGGAATATTGAAGGCAAGTGTAGATTTGAGCAGATGATATGGACGATACTTTGTATGAGCACTAGGTATTCAAGTTCATTCTAATAATTTAAGCCACATAACGTTCCGGCAGATTTTCGGCATGGAAAAAGGGAAACTACATAAACTCTAACTCTTCAAACATCTAACCCCCCAATGTAATTATCATGTCTTTGCGCAACGTATACCAAAAAGGCATCTGTCGCAATCGTGCAGGGAAAATCAGAGTTATTCAGTTGTATCGTCGAAATGGGTCCCTCCAGCTACACATTATCCTCAGATTCCAACGCAATAGTGCATAGGACTGCATAATTCGTGTAGCTCAACCGCAAAACTATGGATAAATGGCCCTACCCCGTACCACATCCCCATGCCGTCCACTCTGCCTCTACCATCATGACGCCAACGGCCAGCACACCATCTACTAGTAACCATCGTCTCCCCGCTGACCTGCTCGAGGATATCATAGATCTTCTTGCTCTTGAGACGCCCAATAAACGCCATCTAATTCTAGCACACGTCGCACTCGTATCTCGTCTCTTCCTCCACCGCTGTCAATCTCATCTCTTCCGCGAAGTCACTCTCAGGGCCGCTGCAAATCGAGATCATGAGAATGCCATATTTGAAGCGTCTCCCCACCTTCTAGACTATGTCCAGAATGTTAAAATTGTGGGTCGTAATCGCGTTTTGAGTGAGAACACTTTGTGGTTGCTTCGTCACTTTCATCGACTTCGGAAACTTCATTTCTTCACCCCACGTGGCTTTGGATCATCTCTTCAAACCGAAATGATCCAAGTCACTCCAGAACTTGTGGAGACAATTGGGTCGTCTGCGGGTATTGAAGAACCCCGGCCGGAAAACGTCGAATTTAGACTCAGTACATTGCTCAGTTTTTCGAATCTTCGGGAGCTGTACGTCATTCATAAAGGTCCATCTAGCCCCCTCCCTTCGCTAGCCGACGCCTCCAAAGTTTGTTTGCCCAAACTGAGGACCCTTGCGATTCTCACTCCTGCGATAGAATCGCAGACAGGAGTTAACGAGTTCGTTGACCTTATATCAGGTCTAGAATGCAAGCAATTAGAAAGAGTAATATGGCAAAGCGTGAACAGCTTTTTTCGCAAGCCCACATTTTTAGATCCACATTTCACTCTTGGTAGTATGCAGAATATGTTTGGGCCTCATGCGAACCACATATTATCATTGGAGATTGAGCAATGTACTACAGTGGATCTCGGTTTTCCAGGTAAACCACTTCTCAGCTCGACTCCCCAGTCTAACATCATACTTCTTCGACTAGAGGACAGAACCCATCCATGGACCCTGTCGAATCTACCTCGTCTTCGCAATCTTACCTTCCATACACTCGATACAACGGGGGAGACTCCGTATCCTCAAAGCACTCCGCACTACGTTCACTTCTCTTGGCTCATAGCTATGGTCAATTCACTTACAACCCCACATCCGCTAGAGAGCATTCGTCTTCTTATAGGGTATCGACCCGGCGAGACAATACATCCCGAATTTAGGGTCTTCGAAAGGGTGGTCGAATGTAAGAAGGAGATGCTACCTTCCTTGTGTGTTGTGGAATTTGTGCATCTGGACTATTGGAACAGTCCTGTGGATCAAGCTGAATGGGATACTTTTGCAAGGGCCTGCTTACCTGGATTCGCAAGGGATGGAATGTTGGGGGTTGGAATACCAAGCGTGCGTTTGAGCGGATGATATAGACGGTACTTTGGATGAGTGCAGGGTATTCAAGTCAATTTTTGAATGCATTTCAATCTAGACAACGGTCGAGCACATTTCCAAAATACCACAAAGAAACTATGTGAACCCGAACCCTTCAAACACCTTAACCTCTCTATACCCGTCTCGGATATCGTTTCCCTGCACAAGGTATGCACAACGACCCGAAAAGGCATCTGTCGCAATCGTGCGGGGAAAATCAGAGTTATTCAGCAGTATTGCTGAAATGGGTCCTTCCCGCTTCACATTATCTTCACAGTCCAACGCAACAGTACATAGGATTGCATAATTCGTATAGCTCAACCACACGAGACGTAGATGGCTTCCGTTGTGAGGTGACTGGGCAACAAAGAGAGACGACAAACGGGCGTTCCCGCGGTAGTGTTTGAACCCCATGTCTTCGTCTTTCTGAACGTCGAATTCTCCCAACTCGACCAGTTGAGGTGCAACATTTGAGGGGATGGCGTCGCGTGAAGGGAATAGAACCTTGATTAGACGAAAACGGGCAGCGGGAATGGAGGTAGTCGTATCTACAATCCCAACGCTAATAATATTGTTTCCAAGGCTTGAAAACCGAGATACTTCCAGCGTTTCTCCCAGATCAAACGCGAACTTGCTCGCTATTGGGAGAGAAAGTCGGCCATCTGAAAGATCGAATGTATCATCGTATGAGACACAAGATGGCGAGGTATCCAGAGACGGAAGGCTGTAGAGGAGAATATGGGATATCGATGTACCTATTTCGTTATAGCGAGTAACGACCAAAGTCTCCTTGATTATGTCTTCGAGTTGGAGGAAGCCTTGGTCTTCAGGACTCCAGAGATCTGTCAGGCGGATATGGGTTGTCTGACCAAACTTTGTGTCAAATAAGGCAAAAATAACAGGGATATCGTCCTCGTCTCCCCAGTATATTCGGAGTGGCCACCAAAAAAACCGGCCATCCGATGATGCTTTTGCTCCATCCATGTCAGGGCTGCTGAGGACCTCAGTATATGACACAGGTGCGACAACTCCACAGTTAGTCGATTGTAGCGGAATTTGAAAGTGCTCGACACCATAGCTGAAGAGATTTCAATAGAAACGGAGATATCGTATCAGGCTACTCACTAACCATATCAAGGTATAAATGTTCAAGAGCACTCCATCTTTCGAATCCTGAACATTATGCGTAAAGGCGAAGACTCCCCGAGAAACTCTGGTGGACGCAATAAGCCGAGGAAGAGTTTTGCTCTGCATGAGAAGTGGAACGTGCCAAATCTCCATCCAAAAGTCATTGGAGGGCAATTCAAATTGCACAACAAGAAACTCGCCGCCACTGAGAAACCAGAGCTTTTTAGATCCGCCATGTAGAAGTATCCTGTGCATGTTTGGGTCTTGCCTTTGTAAGTGTTCAGAAGGTCTCCAAGCTCGATTGGCAAGAACATGACAACGAGCAGCAATAGATTCAAACACTTGCGAGCCTAGTACCGATGTACTAAATGTGGGAGGTGGTATATACTCCTCCGAAAAGCGAGTGGAAGACCAGTCTTCCCAGAGTTGCTGGTCTTTCGACAGCGAGTAAAAGTGACGGGATAACTGGGAAATAATGAGGAGACATCCATGGCAAACATAAAATTCATATACTTGTCTACAAATTATAATGTCCAGTGGACTGAGTTCGCGCAAAATGCGGAGGACAATTTCCGTTGGTAAGGAGGAAAAGCAATCCATTGCAGTTAGCCACGATTCGTTAAATGGACCAGTCAAAGCCGAGGATTTGGAATTTTAGCTAGTATGAATGAGAATTTCCAATTGTGTAAGACGGATGAACAGCCGAAACGAGCAAAACTGATCAGGGTTAGAACCAACATCCATACATAGGTGGCTTGAACTCATCCTCCATATCTTTGGTCCCTCCTGGGCTTATGCTGTCGCCAACTCCCTTGGTGTCTACCTCATTTATTAACCTAAACGTTTGACGCCGTTCATAATATTGAGATTGAACAGCCGGTCATTGAACTCTTCGTTTGCCCAACCCAACAAGTATTTCATATATCCCACTGAGCTCGTTCGTTGTTCCGCTAATGCCTTCTCTCAAGATCCATTTTCACATCTGTATCAAATCATGGTATCTTCTGAACCTCCCAAGAAACGAAGAATTTCTTACGCCTTCCCGCCTCCACCTACTATTTCAACGTCAACTCTCGTTCTGCCGTCGCTTGGTGTCAACAAACTCGGACAGTCTGCTCCTACTCTTACCCCTGTATCTCCCAAACCTCCTTCTGGTTCTCGTACATCATCATCGAAATCATCGAAAGATGCACCAAAGCATCGTCTTGGCGTAACAGCTCTCGCCCTCGATCCAACCACTGTATTACAGGACCGTTCGTCTCCAAGAGGAATTCTGTATTCTGGTGGAAGAGATGGGCTAATAGTCTCCACTGACCTTGGCTTGTCCATGCGTGAGAAACTGACACGGTCTGGCTTGAACTCACGTGAGCTACGCAGGCATAAGGAGAAATGGGAACTCATTACTGGATGGGCGAATGACGATGAAGCTTCAGATGAAGAGGAGGAGGATCCTGAGCACGAGTCGACAAGTGGGGATATTCTCGGCGAAGTCGCCCGGAAACGGAGAGGCAGTCAGGCAACAAGTATTGCTCAGGCAACAGAGTGGCAGCTAAATGAGGACGGCGAGGCGTTGCTTCGTTCAAAACATCGACAGAGTGCGCAAGCGCACTTAGATTGGGTCAACGATATCAAGCTGTGCAACCAAAATCAGACTGGTAAGTAAAATCCTGATTTTTAGGCACCCAAATAAACTCATCCAAGAATTTGTGGCTAGTCATTTCCGCATCCTCAGATGGAACCGTCAAGGCATGGTCACCTCACCACACTGGTGCTGGAGGACCATCCAAGCTTGGCCAACATTCAGACTACGCACGTTGTCTTGCTCCATGTCCATCTCAGAACTGGATTGCATGTGGTTCTTTCGACAAGACGATCAAGCTTTGGGATACGAGTCGAGTATGGGGCGTTTCAGCGACTCCACAGGATGCAATGACGACCCTGGAGTCCCCTGAAGCTGATAAGACTAGCATTTACGCGTTAGCGGTGGATTCATTGGGGACTACTATTGTTAGGTGCTCATTTTTTATTATTTGAGGCGACTCTTAATTGATCCTTTTTTCAGTGGAGGACCTGACCGAATTATTCGTATGTGGGATCCGAGGGCTGGCTTGAGTGGGCGTGGTGGCAAAAATGGTCCGTTGATCCTTTTTCAAACTGTAATAATCCTAACAATTGCTTTTTTTGTAGGAAAGCTGGTTGGGCATACCGACAACATTCGTTCGATTCTCATTTCTGAGGATGGTAGATACGTACGTTTCTCTCTTCTTCTTGTATAATGTTATTCATGGAGTCCTCGTCTTCTCAGATTTTGTCTGCGTCCTCGGATGCATCCATCAAGCTCTGGTCTCTTCAAACCCAGAGGTGCTTGCATACTTTCACTCATCATACGGAGTCGGTCTGGGCTTTATGGAGTGAAGACCCTGGTCTCGAGGTACTTGTTGGTACAAGGACTTAGTTTCAAGAATACTAACGTTTCTCAAGATCTTCTACTCTGGTGGAAAGTCTGGACTTGTTTCTCGTGTAGATGTTAAGTCAGAGCTTTATGATGTCGGCGAGGGCGAATGCATTGTCCTGTGTCAAGATACACGAGGTTCCACGACGGTATGTTCCAAGCTCAACTTTACGATCCATAAATGATACTTTGCTAGAAGTCTGCAGGGATTTCATCCTTAGTCTCTTTCGACAACAGCTATCTTTGGACAGCGTCTGGTTAGCATTCGTTGGAGATGATGAGTAGCCTAACTAATCCATCTTTAGGAGATCATTCAGACATCAAGAAATGGCGGATACCAAAGCCCAAAGGCGACCGCATTCCAGTTGCGCCCCTCCCCAGTCGAGGACCTGGCGATGAATCTGAGGCGTGGATCCCGAACAGACGTACTCAGACGCCGTCTATCATCTCAACCTCCTCCAACACGCACGTTCCGGAAAGTGCTTCGACGACGAGTGCAAGTGGATACTATGGAACACCTGGGAGCCCTCGTGAACCAGATCCTCCAAGTAGCAGCATGAGCAATGATGCATACTATGGTGTTTCATTTGACTCCATGGTCCGGCTTGGCGAAGCTATTGACGTTTATGGTGAAGGGTATGGTGGTACTGGTCGACCGGGAAGCAGGACGGGAAGTGTCAATGCTAGCGGTTTCGCATTCCCACCTTCAACTTCTACTCAGTCGATGCTCCAACATGCTGGAAGCCTTTCGTCGTTGATTAATACCCCACAACCAGGAAGTTTTCAAGCTCAACCTGCTACTTCAGTCCCGCCAATACGTCCTAGTGGACCTGTACACCATTTTTCATCTTCATCTTCGAACACTGCTGTACTGTCGTCATCAGGATCAATTGGTCCTATGAAGTCTCCGAGCATTAAACCGACTTCGCCTTCACAACAAATGTCTGCTCGTACCGCGTATCAACTTCGTGAAGTGGTGACAACGGCGAAACCATATTGTACATCTGGTCCTGTTGAAACTACTCATGGAGAGCATGGATTGATTAGGGCGACTCTACTTAATGACCGCGTGCATGGTGAGTATCTTCTTCAATCCTTCAAAATTTCTCAAGCTTACTACCTTCTTTCTAGCTCTGAGTGTAGATTCCCTCGGCAATGTCGGCGTTTGGGATATTATGCGAGGTATATGGAAGGGCGGCTTTGCTGCTGAGGACGTGAGGTTACTTTTGGATGGTGGTTGTTATTCACCTCGAGAAGCACTAGAGGCTATTCGTTCTCGAATTGAAGGCGAGGCGGTCGTCTCATCATGGTGTTCAGTCGACACGAAGACTGGTTTGCTGACCGTCTATATTATGGAACGGTACTGCTTCGATGCAGAAGTTTACGCGGATGAAATTGGGTTTACAACAGGATTTTCAGATGAAAGCAAATGTTCGTTATTTTATGTCCCCCAGGAGTTATCCGCTACTAATTTATAATTGACAGTGAATCTTGGCAAGGTTGTTCTCAAAAATCTGTGGCATGGATTCCTCAAGGATGAACTGAACCTGCGGGTACCTAAACATCGTTCCTCTGGAGAGTCAACTGCAAGTGGCAAGCCTCGAATCCGGAAGCTATCCAATCCTAGCTCCACCGAGCTTGATCCTTCAGCTCGTATGCGAAAATCGTCCGCTCCGCTTACAATGCAGTCTGCTCTAGTTATTACAAATCAAGGCGTCACTCCTGCTATACCTGTTTCCCCACCTCATGGTGCTTCCAAAGCCTCCCCATTGATTGCGCCAATGATACCTATTCATGTGATGAAAGAAACCCTTGCTACCATTCCCCAATCCCCAGATCTCCCGCCTGACAATGACACAACACCTTCAGTTTCGTCCCCACAGCAACAAATCCGGAGACTCCGTTCAGGAACTCTCGATTCACAACATCAGCAAGCTGTTTCCGATCCCGGAGGAGGTGACTACTTCTCGCGTGCCAAACAAAGCTCGAATAATCCGACGACTCCTTCTGATGAAACACCCAGAGAACCAGTTACTCCCGGAGGTCTAATGGGTCGGTTGAAAAGTCTGGGAAAGAAATCAGCCGCCTCCACTCCTGCTGCTAAACCTACTGAAACTCCTGCACCAGCAGCTACAATCACTGATGCCGAAGTTCGTCTTTATGTATGACTTAATGATCTACGCGCTGATATTATTTTTTCTCCGGCAGACAACACAGGAGTTGAAAGATGAAAATCAGTCTTTTATTGACACAATCTTTTCAAAGCATGCACCAACCCCTCCTCCGTCTATTGAAGCGCCTTCATTGGGCATGTCATCGAGAGTCATGGTGATGATTGCAGAAGAGTCTGATCCAGACTTTGAAACTATCTATCGTGGCACCGTCTCTTCTACCCAACAACACCATGATCTTCAGCTGATTGAACACTCATTACCGCATTGGGTTTTGGAGTACCTTCTTCTGAACAAGCTCCCGGAAAATATCACTACTCCTGCTAAGCTGAGCTTTGTGATGTGTCCCTATGTCCCCAAGGAAGAAGATAATATTGAACAGCTGCCTGAACTTTTGAACACGTTTGTCATTTTTTTTATTCTTCAGGAATAGTACTTTGATCATATTCTAGTGCCCAGTCGAAATTGACCGCTAGCCGATATCTTCGTGTGAGGAAGCTTGCTGCACATGTGCGATATTTTTTCTCTCTGTACTTGCTATTCAAACTTACCAAATATCGCCTAGGTTCAAGAAAAGCTAGACAGACTCGCGGCGACGGCGGCTGCAGCTGCTGCTGCTGCCGCTAATCAACCGACATCCGACCCACTCCCTCCGAATGAGCAGCGCGGGAAACCTAAAGCTGAAGATCTCTATGAGATTCTCTGCGGCGATGTACTTCTTCCTCTCGATATGACACTTGCTCAAGTTCGACAATATGTCTGGAAACAAGCAGGAGAGCTTGTGCTTCACTATAGGTCGAAGCTTCCCCCTGCGGTGGGTACCGCAATGTAGCTAAATCTAAATATGTGTGTATACATCTTTGTTTATGTTGTATTACAAAGTAGCATTCGTCCTCGAGGAATTTCTTTTATTCCCTCTCTTTGGGTGAAAATGGATGTTCTGCTGTTTTGAATCATATTACCGATTACGTACAGATGAGCGTTCTTCATCCTGGATATCGTATCGGACGTTGATGACTCGGACAAACGCTTCTATAGCTGTGCGAGCATGTAATAATATTACTCTAGAAAGGCCTAACTCTTTTGTAGTCCCATTCAGATTACTTATGTTCCACCAAGGTGCCTGCCAACCAGAGCTAGGACAAACCCTGACATCCTACCTTCCATTCCAGCAGGAGGTTGCCGTATGGATCTGATACACCCATACTCTCCATTTCAAAGCAAGAAGTAAATGTTACAAGAAGCATGGGTTCCGAATTTATCACCCTTATCTAACTTTCCCAAGGACCCTTCAATTTCTGACAGACGTAAGCTTGAGCTATTGAGCTCGATCAAACTCGAAAAATGGATAGGTCCTTTGTATATCATCGGAGAAGACGGGAATGTGATTTTTGCGTCGGACATGTAAATGAAAGGGGATTACGCAAGACAGGAATCCAAGGGAAAACACTTTACGAAATCTCGTTCCCGCCGAGCCACGTACTGATGTCCGTCGTTTCAATGGATACAGAAATAAGGTAGCAATTGGGTACTGTTATGAGATCTCGTGGGTAAATATGGCACCTTGGAGAATGGAGCACGTTGCATTTATGGTTTGAGCCTTCGCCTGGGAATCCTCGCCTTTCGCGGACCGTGGGGACAAAAAGAAACGCATGGGATGTTACAAATAGAAACGCTTTAAGAAAGGGCGGATCATAATGCGCCTTGCCGAAAAAAAATGAAGAATACGACCAGAATCTGAGTCAAGGAACGTATGGAAGCGTCAAAAATTCATGAAACCTACTTTGCTCTCTTCCACTGTCACTTACCATAAGCGCTGCCAAGGAGTGAGCAATACAGCATCTTACCCTCAAACACTTGGACAAAGCAATTGCTGTTACTAGTCGCTAGAGGCAATGTGATGAGAAGGAGAAGCGCCCAACAGCATCACGCTTGGCTGCATTCATTAACCCTCGTTGGGTCCAGTTTTCTTGAGACCGACGTCGACGTACGCGACTTGTCTCACTCTGGCATCCAGTCCCGCCATTGTTGCCATTCGTACTCACATAGGGGCTTCGGCGGCAAATTTAGCTCGGAAGCTTCGAGTTTCCTCATATGGCTTCGTCAACATTTCTTTCACGCGTTCGAGTAGATCCAGCCAGACCTATATAACTGGAATGGAGTCGTTTGAAATAGCCTAGCTGTATTCTTTTCGTCGGGCACCCTGGGGCTGAATTCGCCCTCCACATTCCTTTAGTAAAAAAATGACCTGGGTCATTTTTTCATTCCTTTCTTTTGTCTGGCTCGCAACATTGTCGGAATCAGTCCCAATATCTCAACGAGCAGTCTCCACATTAAATATCCAGGACGTGAATGCATTTGCACCGTTGATTCAAGTGCGTACAACTCAACAATTTTGAACGGACTGGTATTGATTTCACGCGACCACGTGCAGTTCGCGCAAGCACCTTATTGCGCGAACAGTGGTGCAAAAAACCTGAAAAATTGGACATGTGGCCCTGCATGTAAGGCAAATCCCACTTTCCAACCTGCCGTCGCGGGTGGAGACGGTGGGGCAGTCCAATTTTGTTAGTTCAAGCCCTCTCTCCTTACACCAGCCTCTCAAAATATTGACGCAAACATTTAATTTCCAGTCGTAGCTGGTTTCTGGCCAGACCAAAAACAAATTGTGCTCAGTTATCAGGGCACTGACCCAACTAAATTGTTCGTCTCATACGTTCTCTTTTGTTGTCCATCGACTGAATTTGGTCTTCACGCAGTGAGTCTATTCTAACGGACATAAACATACTCCCCGATTCGCTTGATAAAACACTCTTTCCGGGTCTCCCTAAGACAGCACAAGTGCACGGAGGCTTCCAGGACGCGTTTAAGGCCTCTAGAAATACCATTTTCCCAGTTATTCAACAACTGATGAAGGACAAGGGCACTAAGGATATCGTCGTTGTTCGTGCCCTTCTATTTTTTTTGCTTCTTTTCACCAAAAAATTCATTTCTTGAATAGACTGGACACAGCCTCGGCGGAGCTTTGGCCCAATTAGCAGCGATGCATATTGCATTGACCATCCCCGGTGCGAATGTTAAACTGTTTACGCTGGGTTGTCCTAGAGTGGGAAATATGGATTGGGCAAAGTCCGTCTCTCAGAAAGTACGTGTGAGTCAAATGCTCCCAATCTTACCTCCAACATCTCTCCTTCAGGTCCCAAACAATTCGAGAGTAAATAACCAGCGTGACCTGGTCCCCATTGTTCCGGGAAGGGCTCTAGGATTTTCTCACCCTGATGGTGAAGTTCATCTCTTGGACAATAATGGCAAGGCGGTTCGATGTCCTGGAATTGGTTCGAATTCACCTTCTCTTTTAAGAAACCATATTCTCATTCAAGTTCATGTATAGACTCAACGGAGAAGAGCTGTACAATTAGCACTGTTCCGAATATTTTGCTCGGGAATATCATCGATCATGTAGGCTGTTTTTTCTCCCCCATCTAGTGCAAAAGGTACTCACCAAACCTACAGCTAGGACCATACAATGGTATTGGCATTGGCACACTGTCATGTTGATGTCGAGGTGCTAGCGAGGATGAAGGGGTCATAAATTGCGAAAGTGGATGAGTAAGCAGGATGATGGACTTTACTTTTAGCATGTTTCTTTTTTGCAAGGATTCACGGGACTGCACTCAGTGAATGGCATATACCACTCCTTCTGATATCAAGGCTGGTCTAGAAAACATTTTCGGGTAGAAAAGGGTATCTATCAGATGTAAAATTTCGTGTACAAACAACTGTGAGGCATTTTATAATTTTTGGGTTTACGCAGTCCTCCAAACTGAGCAAGTAAATGATTATCTGCCTCGTTCTGAGAGTGCAGGCTTGCTGTGTTTCTGAAATGCACACCCGTGATTATTCTTGAAGTATGGAAGGCTGAAAAGTAGGTAGGAGCTTTCGAGATACGCCTCATGTTAGGGTACATGGTGAAATACAAGTAGGATGAATGAGTTGAATGATAGGGTAACCAACCTAGCATTCTCTTCCTCTAGCCTTTCTCATTGAGCTATCACTTAAGAATACTGGCTTTTTGAAGAGTGTCCAGAAATAAAAATATGGAGTGCAGCAAAGCAAAGCGCTGTAGGGTAGGGTATTCATTAAAGACAAAACGTGAAGTCAGAGTGAGCATTACAAAATAAGTGAAGAATATTATGGTCAGCATCGAAGGCTGCATGCAAAGCGCTGAAGATCCTGACCGCCTTATTCCTCAATCGAAGCTCTATTAATACGTTGAAAACAACGTGTTATAAGCGCAGCTCAGGTATCTATTCCTCACTGCTGAACCAGCTTGACCAACTGGTTGCTAGAGGCAATGTGATGAAACACAGACGCCCACAAGTGACAGCACCATGCAGTCGCCTTCCACTTTATCTCTTGCTTGTTCCAGCTTTCTGGTGACCGACGCACGCGACCTGTCTCTTTTTTTTTCAGTATACTTTGACTGTTCTTGCCAGTCATGCATGGATAGAGCCCTCGGCGACCTCTCGAAATACAACTCGGAGCAAACAATCTTGGCGAGATCAGAATAGTCATGCATCTCGTTTCTTCTTATGGTTTTGTCAAGGCTGCTTGATAGTATATCCAAGGAGATCCAACCAGACTATATAATTGAGATGAATTTGATCGGGATAACCTAGCTGTATTCCTTCGTCTGGTGTCCTTGGGTTGCGTGTCCCTCCTCTCCTTTAGTAAAATGAGCTGGCTCATTTCCCTGTCTTCATTCCTTTGTCTTATCGGGCTGGTTACCTTATCTAAATCCGCTCCCATATTTCAACGAGCAGTCTCCACATTAAACGTTCAGGACGTGAATGCATTTACACCATTGATTCAAGTACGTGCAACTCCTCGAACCCAAGAGACCTCATTGAACTCACACGACCATCTTCAGTTCGCACAAGCGCCTTATTGTACAGATGATGGAGCTCAAAGCCTGAAAGATTGGTCTTGTGGACCTGCATGTGACGCGAATCCCACTTTCGAACCTGCGGTCGCGGGCGGAGACGGCGGAGATGTTCAATTTTGTCAGTTTAAACCTTCATCCTTTTGTTCTACTCTCGAATTTATTGACGAACTATGCATATATACAGTTGTAGCTGGGTTCTGGCCAGACAAAAAGCAAATTGTGCTTAGTTATCAAGGAACCGATCCCTTTGAGCTGTTTGTCTCGCCTTCAGGTTTTTTCATTTAATAAATCGATCAAACTCACCCCTCGTTTTTTAGACAAGCTGTTCTAACAGACTTGGATATATTTCCGGATTCACTTGATAAGACTCTTTTCCCGGGACTCCCGGAAGAAGCGAAAGTGCATGGAGGCTTCCAAGACGCGTTTAAGGCCTCTAGCGATACTATCTTTCCAGCGATTCAAAAACTGATCGATGAGAAGGGTACTAAAGATATCATAGTTGTTCGTTTTCTTCCTTCCCTGCACCAGTCGTCAAATCTTGATTTCATGAATAGACTGGACATAGCCTCGGCGGAGCATTAGCTCAATTGGCAGCAATGCATATGGCATTAACTATCCCAGATGCAAACATTGAATTGTTTACACTAGGTTGCCCTAGAGTTGGAAATATAGAATGGGCAACATCCGTCACCGACAAAGTAAGTTGTAGTCCAAGGCTCTCGATTTCATGTTCAATATCTTGTCTTCAGGTACCTAATAATTCGAGAGTGAATAACCAGGACGACATTGTGCCTATCATTCCAGGGAGATCCTTTGGGTTTTCCCACCCCGACGGTGAAGTTCATTTGTTAGATGATAATGGTAAGGCGGTTCGGTGTACAGGTATTGGTAAGGAATTATCGCCTCTCGAGATGTTATATTCTCATGTTGGTTCACATATAGACTCTGAAGAGAAAGATTGTACGATTGACAGTGTCTCGAACATTTTATTAGGGAATCCTCTCGATCACGTATGGGCTTTCTATATTTCATCAGTGAGATACTAACCAAGACCCATAGTTGGGGCCATATAATGGCATTGGTCTTGGACTGCTGTCGTGTTGACATTTAAGGAAGCCCCCGGACGTAGAGATGAATGAGAAAAGACGGCGATGGCAGGTTAGTTTGCAAGAATTCACAAGATTGCTCATAGAGGGTCTAGTCATCATTTCCGAGCCCTCAGGTTCGCTAGGCTTTTGTAGCTATCTAGTAATGTTCTTACAATACGTGAGGCAGTAAAATGTAGGAGAATTTTCAAGGCAGACATTTTAGGTCAGCTAACCCATGACTAGCAAGTGCAGCAGGACAGAGGTGCTGTGGGCGCGTGAAAGAGAACAACCAAGAAAACGAGAGAA